>SRHC01002649.1:149168-359200 GCA_004794325.1 Pomacea maculata
TGTGTGTGTGTGTGTGTGTGTGTGTGTGTGTGTGTGTGTGTGTGTGTGTTATGAGAGTGTATGTGAGTGTAAGAGAATCAGAACCACTTTACTGACTAAGCCATCGGCCGGTTTGGAGGAAAATAGCAAACCCATCAAAGGTATAAACACATAAACTGTGTAGTATACAATTGTATTGTCATCAGTACGAAAACATGTACAGTTATAGAAGATATACCAAGAAAAATTTATACCAAACACAAATACAAAGAGAATATACACAGGCATACACCATTCTAGGGACGTGTCTCTCCGGTCCAATACATTCAAGACTAATACACGTAAAGGGAGACAAATGTCAGTTCTAGTGTCTGACATTGTAAGTTCGAATCTGGAAAGAAAAGGTCTCATAATATTTTACGGGGATGTAGCTTTCTCGCAAATTGGAATACACAGGGCAGACAAATAGTGTATTTCAATTTTTCCATCCTGACCAGAAAAAACCTTTATCTTTATTTTCATTGATGGTTCACACTACCCTAGGAATATTTACAACACCGAAATAAGCTTTAAAGGCAAAGTCTTCTAGAGGATGTGTAAGACACAATGTACAAACTTATACCAAGGTATCTGTATTACCGATTTCAAGTTGTTGTCCATTATAAAACCATTTTTCTCTGTCAGTAATAACACCAGCATTTCTAAACAACATTAGATTTATCTGTATTAACCACAAGTCCAGACGTTTGGCAGCTTGACACAAGACATTAAAGTTCATTTTACAGACCGACTACAGCATCAGACACCAGTGAGATATCGTCAGCAAACAGTCAAATGATCAACTCAATCAAGTCAGACAAAAGCTGAATGCCATGCATATCTTCTGTCGAATTTCAATAGTTAATGCTTATATAAACAAGGAAAACACGATGGACTACAAAATGTACTTATTTAAGACCTCTATGACAGCTAAATAATAATACTAATCATCATCATCATCATCATCATCATCATCATTATCATCATCATCATCATGTGTAGCATTGGGTCATAGACACAAATGACTTCCTTGAATCAGTCAAGTAATTAAAAAACATTTTAAAATGTCTATGCCAGATTTCGAGGGCTATATAGATAATAATTTTTTTATAATAGAGTTAACTGTTTTGTGAGTGTGAGAGAGAATGTATGTCCGCCTGCGTTTGAGAGATTGTGTGAGAGAGTGAAAGTATAAGTATATATATATGTTTGTGTGTGCCTTTCTTTTATGTCTTTCTGACAAAGGTTTGTCTTTTTTCTGACGCTGAAAGTGTCTTTTAAACCTTCTCCCAACTCATTTTTCCATTACTCCCTCCCTAAGCTCTAAAAGCAAATTCCCCTCTCTCTCACGGATTGCTCTCGGCGGTAGAGGAGACAACCCTTGCTCTTACAGGAACACCCCTATTAAAACGCCGCCAGTCTTATCACCCAAGGCTGTTAATTAATTAATCAACCATGGACCATTAACGTCATCGTTAACTCGATGCTCCACGATGTCGCGGACGCGGTGCAGAGCGACGCCGACAACCAGCTCTGGACTACTTCACTCCGACCCTCAAACTGACGCACATCTGACAAATCCTTCCGCTGGAGGATGGGTTCAGTCGGTGAGCACGACTGCCGTCTGCTGGCCTTTCTGGCAGCCTTCCCGCCGCTGAGCAGGAATGAGAACAAAGAACAAGAAGCCCATAAATTAGGGGTGTTTGTGTCAGCTACCCGAGGGGCTGCCTCTGCGTACTCGAAGATCAGGGTGAATGTCATCACGCACCCGTATCAACAGCGGATATATCTCTAAACTGTCAAAATGCAGGCCGCGAAATGTAGAACTCTCTTTCTCTCACTCACATAGAAGGAGAGAGAGAAAGAAGAACTGTTTACCGTTTAGAAACCCTGAGTTTTTATTTCAAGACCCGTGCAATCCCACTCCTCCCTTCCTCACACCCTCCCCGGCGAAGCAAAGCAGGTAAACATTCGTTACATTGTCGTACATATCTCCTCTCTTGTCAGACGACGATAACGATCTGGCGTTTCAAATTTGTTTGCTCCTTGTCGAGTGTAGGAGGTGCGGAGCTCGCCTCTTCTCGGGCGCAAAATATTTCTGAACCTCCTTGTCTCAGAAATGGGTAAATCAGCGACTGCGAATCGACTTCAGAGAAAACTTTTTCGCTTTTGGAAGACATTTCAGTGCGAGATCCTTCACTGATTAAATTGGTGTTGATTATGAGCAAATCAGTATCGCAAAGATTTATGTCTCCGTGGTGGATGGGAGGAAGGATGGTTACAAAGCCAACGTTTTGTACCGGGAAAGGAAGACACCTGCAGTTTTGCTAACCTGCTGAACTTTGAGGTTTTGGAAAGATTTCAGGAAAAAAGTCGTTTTTGTATTGTTGCCCTGCATTTTTTTTTTCATGCTTTGTTCATTTACATTTTCGCGAGGTTTAGAAAGCCACGAGTAAAAAGCTTGTTACTCTTTTGTTAAATCTCTCCAGGCAGCTTGCTACAATTTGTGTTATACTGTTGTTTATTTCTTTATACACTATGTTTTTTCCATACATCCTTTCAGCAACTATTTTGTCCCACTTTATTTTCGTTTTAAAATGTTCTTGGCACCTGCCTCAAGTTTTTCAAAGAATAAAAATATTAAGACGTTAAATCAAGAGTGAATAACATTTTTTTTCTTTATTTCATTTATTTCCCTCTTTATTTTTCTCTCTCTCCTCCCTTTGATTGCCTGTGGGAAAGAGTCTCCGATTTTTGAAGGATAAAAACACATTTCCCTTCATTAAAAAACCAACATATTTTGTTAGACACATAAAGCTAGTGTGCTGATTGTTGTGCTCAAAATTAAGACAGCGAATCATAGACTTGCTACTAATTTTAAATACTAAAATTGAATTTTAAAAATATTATTTTTATTTATATTCTATCAGATAAACTATGGTGGCAACCAGAGTCATAATTATACTTTTGAAAAAAAAAGTCGGAAAGCCTGACTGCGAACATCGTTCATTAGAAATGTCGGACACATTAGCTTGGCTAAACTATGACTTTTCGTCTGCTCTCCGCGAGAAGGAAATGCCAAGTTTTCCAGTGCCATGCTGTTTTTTGGTACTAATCTTTACGACATTGGTAAAGGTACCCGGATAGCAGAAGAAGTCTTGGCGTGCTGCAAACGAGGTCTGCGGCTTTCCAACGACTCCAAGAATGTTTGCAGTTGCTCGGCGAAAGGCTGCAACCTGTCAGAGTTGTACACCACCCCCCTGATCACCTACCCCGGGGCAGGCTGTCTCCCTCCTCTCCATCTCCCCCCAAAAGACTTGCCTCGAGTTAAATGAAAGACGGGGTGGGGAGAGGTCGGATGGTGTGGGGAAGGTGGGGTACCCCCTTCATCGTGAGGGAGTAACTGTTTGTTTTGGGTGCCAGAAAAACTTGTAGGGAAACAGGGTTGTGCGGGTTCGTTACTGTTTTCGTATTGTCAGAAGCCAAGCATCTTGTTTCCGACGACAGGATGATAGATCTTCAACACTTCTCGTGTTCTCCTTCCTCGCTAGCGCACTTTCAAATTTCCTTCCTTCTCTAACATCTTCCCTCTCTCTCTTCCTCCTGTTTGTTTGTGTATGTGTTTGTTGTATGTGTGTGCATGAGTTTGCATACTTGACAGTTTTCTTATCTTCATCCTCAACACGACCCACTACAAGCTGGATCTTCGCAAAGGTTTCCTTTCACCGGGGTCTGTAACTCTGTGTACTACCCGAACCGCAACTGGTGATCTCAGGGTAGTTCTGCTAGTGAATGGTTTTCTCTCTCTCTCTGCTAAAAGCAAGTGATTATATCAATTACACGAAAAGTGCAGCCGCCTGCTCCTAGGAGATTACAGCTGTGTATCCGAGACCACAAAAATAAGGGTATTTCGTCAATTATTCAACGCATGCGCAGTACACACTCATCACCGTGACGAGCAAAACAACCGCCTCCAGCCTCTCTGCCAGTAGAAGATGCGTGCTGCAGCATCAAGCATTGATTCCCAAATAACAGTTTGCACACAGAGACTGTTTGGCTCATGTTGTTGGAGTTTATTTTAGATAAATAAATATCATTTATCTGATTTTTATGTCTTCATTTGAACCAACATAGATGAGAGAACTGATCACACTGCAGACACTATCGCCACGAGACTGAGAGGTTGAGAGGTCAGCTACTTACAAGACGATTTTGTTGGAAATAAAATTCAAACCTTTTTTTTTTTAAATTTCTGATTTTGTCGGGATGATGATGAATTCCGATGTCACGTGACCTTTTGAAGTAATCCAATCGTCATAGTCTTGCAGACAGTTCCATCCGCGGCCAACTGATCTCTCCACTCGGGTGTTGACGCCGGGTGTAAAATGGTGTCGATAGGGTGTTAGATGTATTAATGAACACTTATGATGTCAGAGGGAGTATTTATCGTTTTGTTTATTTCTTGCCAAATTAGAAGAAGATAGTCTACAGGGAATAAAAAAGCCTCTCTGTGTCACCAAGTGAAGAAACTGATTTTTCTGATACCTGACAGCAGCTGTTAAAGGAAATATTGAATAATTTATACTACTTATTCCAATACTTCATTACATCTTTCTTTTTCAAGAGTCCTACTTTTGTTGATCACGAAATGACCAAGAACCTAAAATGCTTTCTTGTGTGTCCAGAATAGAAAGAGACTGGAAAGATTTCACGAGGTCCGAGATATTGAGCAAGCTGCTTTTTTATCACGATGTTTATTTGGTGTTATCGAGATTCCAGACTGCATGCGAAACATCAGAAACGAATGGAATGGATCCATAAAGGAAGGCATTAATCTCACAGACGACGTCTGCAAGCGAGATGAATTTTGTTGGGTTGGGAGGACCACTAAGCTGGCAGGACATGGAGGAACCAAGCTCATGAAAAATGGACAGACGGTTACTTGTTGTCAACACAGCACGTGAGGACAGGATTCAGGACCTCCTGCAAGTTGTCCTGTGCAAGAAAATTGCGATCCTCCTTGAAATCCCCAGATGTAGGAGTTCTCAAGGAAGAAAAAAAAAGCAATATATAAATATATATATATATATATATCTGAGCAGCTTGAGACATTTATGACACGCTCAACATTCTTGAAGAGCTCTCCTGTCTTTATGGAGATCAAAGGTAGTTGAGTCGAGTTCTGTTTTATTGTTTAGTTCTTGGTGGTGGTGGTGTTGTAGTGTTTTGGTGGTGTGGTTGTGGTGCTGGTGAAGGCGGATCTGGAATTTGTAGAATGGGGGAAGATAAGCGAGGGGTAGAGTTTTTTTTTTATTTTTCATTTCTTTCTTTATTTAATTTTTTTTGGCTCTTCCACAGTCCAGTACCATGGAAAATGTCTAATATTTCCTTCGCTAGATGGTTGCAGTCCCCTGAGAAATCTTATAAAAGCGGATTTGAATACAGAGAGGGATATAAATCTCACAACAAACGAGCTGAATCATGCACCCGGGACGTGTTTAATCCGCGCGCAAATCCTGTACAGACTAGGAGTTTGCCAAACCTACTGCCTGTGTATTAGTTTGAAAAATCAACAACATTCACACACACACACACACCTACACACCCTTAATGCATGCACCTATACACACATGCATGCAAACATATACACATTCTCTTGCTAACAGAGATGCTCACAACTAGGAACATGTGTGTAGGTGCACGCTCTTGTCTTCATGTATGTGTGTGTGCGCGCGCGTGTGTGTTTGTGAGTGTGTGAGTGTGTGTGTGTGTGTGTGAGAGAGAGAGAGAGAGAGAGAGAGAGAGAGAATATTGTGTAAGTCCGTGCATGCATGTGTGAGTTTGCTCATGCATGTTATTTTGTGCGTCCAACAGTTCACGGCTGTTATCTATCATCTCTCTTTTATCACAAAGACCACGACTCACCACGTGAAACAGTTTTAAAGAAAATTCTTGCATGACTGCCCTCAAAATGTCTTCCAAAGAAACAGGCATTCAGAGAAGACCTCCACCATAAACACAGCTGCACACAAACCTTGACAAGACCTATTTACCATTTCTATTTCCCTCGGGGTCTACATTGCATACAGACCTCCGTGTTCTGGGTTTAATCTCCTTGACTTCAACAGTTGTAGAGACGGTTGTGTTTAGGAGCCTTATGTAAAACCTGTAGTCAGCCTGATGCATCCATTTTCTTTTTCTTTCTTTCTTTTTCTCATCAGACATTTTAACATTGTCTTCCATCACCTCGCTGTATACGAGTATTCGTTGCTTCTCTCTCACCTTCGCGTTAACGAGAAGAACATTAACTTCCAGCACTTAATGGTGCACCTGCAAGCTTTGCTTTTTGGTCCTGCTGAGACATTTTCAAAACTTTTTTTTCTTTCTTTTCTTACACTCTTTTGGTTACGTAAGTTGTGCTCATTCTGGAACAAAATTGTTAAAAAAAAAAAAAAAAAAAAAAAAAAAAAAAAAAAAAAACACTCTCGAGGTTTATTATTCAACAGGTAAAGCGTGTCAGGTGAGATCCGCCTGTCGGGAATGGTACTTGAGAAATTTTTTGTCGGTAATAGTATTTTAACCCTTTTACAATGAACTATGTTACAGAAGCAGTGTTTTGATACTCAAATTTGGTGAAATAAAAGTGAAATAAAAATTTACAGCCGTACTTGTGAGCGGAGAAGCGACTGGTCCTGTGGCCTCTGTGTTGCAGTTCATTATCAGTACAGCAAGAGAAAGCCACACACACGAGGCATCAGGTTTTTTTAAAGTCAGTGATGGGTGAGCCTGGCCCCCCTGTAGACCTCCCAGCTCGCCAAGGAGGGAGGTCGGTCTGGTAACGACGTTAAAACACTCGAATGCCATAAATACAGCGTGGATGGTAATGTTCTGGGTTCGGATCTCATATAGGAACTTATGCAATATCTGTTTGCTGGACTGGTTGTTGGAGATTTCTTATTCCATTCTAATTCTTATTCTGATTTTTTTGTTTTAGTATTAACCCTTGATCCTAACGAGAGTATTATTAAAGACTTGCCATCAGTCACCTCACCTGAATGCAGGTCGGCACTTCCTGCTACCCGGCCTTTAATAACGACCAGACCGTGGAGAGACCTTCGCACCCGCACGCGCCATGCGGTCAAGATGGCCGACAATGAAGGAGGGAAGAGAGGAGTTTCCAGTGGAAACACATGCCAGGCGCAGTCTCACGTTTGGAGAGATGCGGTGCGCACCTGTACTGTCGCATTCTTCGCTCCGATCACATCGCTTTGATGTCGCTGTGAACACCTGGCAGTGGCTGAAAGTACGTGAATAATGTTTTGTAATGGAGAACATGCAGTTGTGGTGCTGCAAACGGTTAAGGGAAAATAACAGGAAGATAAGGGTCAACTCTGAGAATTTTGCGGGGTCACCTGAATAAGTAAATGTCTGAATAGAGGCGTTCTTCTACAAATGTTCCAATTTATTTGCTCTACCTTTTCGATTTTACGACAAAGTTGCTACGGATTTCTTACATGCTCTGCTCCTATTATTTTTTTTTTCTGACTTGCAATGAAAGAAGGAGCGACTAGAAAAATTATGTTTTCGCTCTTGTTTGTACGCGCACTCACATGTGTGTGTTTATATGTGTTTGTGTGTGTAATTGTTTCTATGTGTGTACATATATTATTTGCCAATTGAAATTTATTTATAAGGCGGTAGATAAATGTAACTACACAAATTTCCCATTTTCCGTAATAAATTTCTTTTATTGTGCAACATTGCTAATTTTCACACTGTTCTCGATCTCTCTGGTCAACTGTTATTTTGGAATCCATGTCTGATGCTGCAACACACGCACCTTTATCCAAACCTAGCAAAGATGTCTGACCTACAATATAAATGATTTTAGAGTTCCAAATAAAATGTCTTTAGAACTACATCTCATCTCGATTTAAAAAAAATTCTGTGTGTAAACAAAAATATTCCGTATCTCATTTATATTAAAATCCACAAGTATCTACTCATGTTTCCATACCATAAAAACGTTTTGACTTGATATTCGAGTTTACTTCCCAAGTGTAAGATACCCTCAGAATTGGATAAACACCAGGAATGTTTATTCAAGTTAAACAAAGTGTTAACAAGCCAAACGAAAGGTTAGAACGAACACTTGGGACTTTTGGTAAACAAGCTGAGAATAAATTTGATTTTCAAGACATTGCATCTCGTCGACACTTTGCCGGTGTAAGTGTCTGAAGCTGTTTACCAATCGATGATTAGTTTTTCTCTCAATCCTCCTCACCTTTATGAAGTCTACCTGTTGTCCCGACTTTCACTTGCATCCCGTGTGTTCAGTGGGTAAAAATTAAACAAAAAAGTACTTCAGCTTGAAACAGCCGTTAAGGTTCAAAGACAAGTCAAGGATGGCGGTTGGAGCTTGGCTGACAAGGACCAGCTTATTCTTCCAGTTATCTGCCCTTTGCAAGAACATCCGGTTTGTGGGGCGACCTCAGCCATCGTGTTGTTGTCTTTATCGTCGCTGTCGGAGAGAGGGGCATCGTAATGCTCTCGTCCCCGTACATGTGATGTTGGAGTAAATCTCGCATTCTGGAAAGATTTCGAGATTTCTGTCAGGTCTCGTCTCATATCTTAACACTGCTACACCCGGAATGTGATGCAAACATAACTGAGCAAACATCCTACCCATTCGTTCTGCTTTTTTCACGTTTAATTTTTGAGTTAAATTTTTTTTATAAGAGTTTGTTTATTTGTTTGTTTCCTTCTTTTTCTGTTATTTCTGAGTTTTTTCTTTTTTTTCTTATTATTTATCAGTTTTTTTCTTAATTTTTATTTTATTCTTTTACTTAGTAGATTTTTTTTTTTTGCCCCCTATTTTCTTCCTACCTTCGTTCATTCCTTTCTAATTTTTTTTGTTTGCTTTGATTTAACGTGCTGAATTTAATGATATCCATCTCTGATTAACTCTAGTTTGTCTAAATATAATTACGAGATGAAGTAAGAACATCGTGGATGTCTCCTGGAAACCCAGTGGATCACATCGTGGGTCTCGCCTCTTTGCTCCTGGAACCTTAATCTCTCCATCCCCGGATAGGTGCAGTAGATCATCGTTATACCCTCTATGAACAACTGTCACACCCACTCAGGGTGGGCTCTCTGTTTTCTACTCTGCTAAAAACCTGTTTAATAATCTTCGCTCATCTGTGGACATTGCTGTCGCACTTGCAAACACGTGCATTATATTAGTGAGAAAGTCTTGCATTTAAGTCATATTTTAACATGAGGAACAACATTTAAAATAGTCGTTTACAGCAGCTAGAGCTTTTTGAGTCCTTTGTATCTAAGGAATTCGTAAATTTAAAAAAAATTCTACTGAAGCAAAATGAATTATCTTGATATTTGGCCATTACCATCAGTTGTAATAACAATCTGATGTTAGATGATTTTTGTACTGTTTATGTCATGTAGGAGTCTTAGAACAGGACATGGTAGGTGTGATCAATTCTTGCTGACAGAATTATCTGTTGCATTTTAGAAAATAACTCTTCAAAGAGGACATGTATTAATGGTCTAATCCTATTCTCTGTGTGTGTGTGTGGAAATAAGCAAAAATGGGTGAAAATACTAATTTGTCTGTGTTCCCCTCTCTCTCTCACTGTATGTGTGCGGGCGGGCATCTGCACCTGTCTGTATGTCCACCGGAACTAATTCTCTTCCCAGTTGACGCGGCTAACAGTGTTTACTGTAAACACATAATCACAAACAGAAAAGAGACATGATAAGCACACACACACACATCTCTCCCTCTCTCTCTCACACACACAGCCGTCCACTTAACATCCCGTAAACACAAGAGATGCCATTAGGCAGCTCTCCTTCTGCGGGCTGCTCATCGTAAAACCATGGCAACGCCCCCATCCACCCAACCCCAACATCTTGTGTCAGCGGCGTTCCCGTGGCAAGCGTTCCACGATGCTCCACGTTCCGCTGGTCTCGGCCAAAAACAGCCACTTGCACTGGGAGCGAAGAATCTTGCAAAAGAAACATGAACAAAGTAATGAAAGCAAGCCTGACTCGCGAGGATGGCTAGGTACTTGGCCGTTGCTGACCTAATATTCGATTTTGCCCGACGATAAACTCGCGTCTTGACTCCCAAACAATGTCTGCCACTCGCAGGAAAGCAACGCTGGGAGGCTCGCTTGTAAGTCGCTGCACGTGCGAAGCAAGCAGATGGGAGGGGCAAGTAAATAGTCAACGCACGCTCACAGGTTTTTCTATTGTTTGGGCAAGATCCTCCCGACTGTATACAAGCACAAACATTGGTTTGACAATACGCAGTAAGCTAACAGCCACAGCAATGGGTGAGCTCGGTGTGGCGTTTGAAGTCCTCCCTCACCGGACTGAATTACTTTATTTGTTCATTTATAAAGTTTTAGTGAATCACACAATCTGCAGAATTTTTTTTTAAAGATTCTTCTTGCTTCCAATACTTAAAATCTTGATTTTTATATGAAACAATTTTTTTCTGGATGCATCAAAATTACAAATGTTTATAGAATTTCAGAAATATTTGGGAAGACAACATCCAAGAGTAGACTGTCATTGGACGCATCATAGACAAGGGAGATAATTATCTAGAGTTCACCATTATATAGTTATTTCACTATTTCGGTCAATCATGGTTATTGCCTCTAGTAATGATGATATGAGTTTTTACAGACATAGATAAATGTCATATTTTTGTGCGCATAGCCATGTTCAGAACACTTGTGTAAGCTAGAACATAAGCACTTTCACGCAGGTGTAGTTCACATGAGTTTGGTAAATTATTTCAAGACAAGACAAGCCAGGTTTCGGGTGCAAGGACAGACCACTCAAGTGCTCAAGCCCTTGAAATAAACTCAGAATAGCAAACACATTTGTGTGGGCCAAAGGTAAGGAGAGCAGGAATCCAGTAAAGATGCTGAAGACACTCTCATGTACAAATCTTGGACTGTTTATAGTCGAGCATGTCTCGGTGTCTGCAGGATGCAGTGAGTCTGACATTTTCAGGCCTCGACGAGAGCTTTGACAAGCAAAATATACAGTCATCGACATATACCAAGTTTATAACTTGTCATACGCATGTTGCCATAACATTTCTTGTACTCATTTTCCCTGGAATCTTCCAGTATCTCTGCTTTTAGTTCACGAGTAAGTGAGGTCCGAAACATTCCAGTTTATACTCACTTGGTCTTTTAGCTGCAAAGGACACAATGTCACTCGAAGAATAAAACACAAAACTGGGGGTGAAGATATGTGGAGGAATATATTGTGTAATTAGCGATGTGTCACTAGCATAAAAAATAATCACATTCATAGCGCGAGGTCACATACACACACACAAACACACATGCAAGCTCCCTTGATGACAAGAAAAAAGACTGTTAGGATAAATTTGCATTGAATGACAATCAGGATATTTTTAGGATAATTTTGATTTAAATGCCAGGCAGGAGAGTTTTTGGGTAATTTTAGTTTGAACCATCAAACCATCTTACTTTTCAACACATGTAAAACGCATTTTTTGGTGATAAACTCAAACCTTTCACATTCAGCCCATGTATTTTAATGTATTTTAGGTTATTTAGAACTAAAACATTTCATTTTCCCCACTCATAAATAAAACTGTGACTTATTTAATTCTTATACCGAAAAAAGTTCACATCGCAATTTCAAGGGTTAGAACCTACTCTTTCCATCTGGATGTGGATGTAATTACAAGTTCACCGTCCTGAAGCTTCGATAAAATTGTTGTGGTGGTACCGATCCAAGCAAGAACTTTGGAATTCTTTTTGATGACTGAGCTTAGTTTGCACAAACACCTCGACAGGTTACGATACAAGAAATGAGGTGTACAAGTTTTGTCTCTAACACAAGTTGTCTTTCTTATGGAACCTGGCAAAAGCGTAAAACATCACTGTATTTTTTTTTCACATCCCAAACTCAAACATCTTGAAAAGCGGGCTTAATGGGAGGGAAAATGTCTGAAACATTTTCACACAAATTCATTTTGTTTGCTGCAATAAATTTAACTTCTTTTTAGCTCTCTCTCTCTTCTTTTTTTTAGCTTTTGCCTGTCTAGCTGGATGAAGGAAAAAGAATCCCTAAGTTCATATGTCTACATTTTGACATCCTGTTTGACCTCCTGAAATGATCATGTTGACCCCTTCGTCAAGATGACTCAAGCGGCTTCCTGTTGCTAGCATGTGAGGTCAAGTATTTCTGGTTAGTTTATGGCCACCCTCTTCTCACCCCTTGAAAGTTTTACGAAAGATCCCTTTACATGTTTACCCACCAGGTTCTCGACAACATCTTTCAAGCCGGGGTTGCCGTTGTTGTGTCATTATTGTCACGTGACATGAAATGTCGAGAATGGCGCAACAGGGAGAGAAAGAAATGATAGCTTCTCTCCTGGAGGACAATTGTAACCTATCCTGATATGACTAATTTTTAGTAAATGTTGCTACTCTCAAAATAAATGTACATATTATTATATTGCTTATTCCTCAGTAGCAAAGAAGTGAACTGGTCCATCGTTCCATTTCGCATATTTCCGTCTTCTTTTTCAGTTTCTTTGCGGGTGTCGCTGCTGGTGTCGTCTGATGCATGAAACGACTCGCAAGTCTGGGTCAACAACCACCCTGCTCATTACCCTCCTTGTGTTTTAAGTACAAACCCTCCTCACTGTACACCAGTCTCGTGACACTACAGTGTGAGTGTTATTAACCCTCCATCGCATCCATCTCCCCCCGGCGGTGTTCTGTACATGGCTTTCTCCTCGCTTCGTTAGACGTTAATGGCGATGTGGATGTGAGGACCGCCTGACCGTCAGCCACAGAGGGCTCATCTGTATGCACCCGACCCCTTCGCCGAGTGTTTGCCGTCGATTCCAGAGCGATTCCTCGGCTCTGGAGAGACGCACGGGCGCCCCAGACATCGTGTAGAACGTACGATTTGATTGGATGTGACAGGTAGAAAGGGGTCACGTGGCGGATATGATGGTGGTAGGGATACGGGCGCTCAAGGAAGCAGGATGGAGACTGGGTAAGTGCGGCCAAACTCTCTGGAGGCTGAGTTAAAATGTGTATACAAGGAAGGTTGATCTATTTAGTAGATACCATTACATCAAATTAATTATTTCGGTTTTTAAAAGAAAAACTACTTGTTTGTTTTATTCGAGTGGAATTTGCTGGAAAATAATAACGAAGTTTACTGTTACAGATGTCATGATAGTAGACAATTTTTAGCTGCTGTCGACCGACAGAAAGTAAGACAGACAGACAGACAGAAAGTAAGACAGACAGACAAGGTAGAAGACATTGGCGAGAATGAGACAGACAGAGCTGAGACTAAGACAGACCGACAGACTAACAGGGAGGAACAGAAAGGCAGACACACACGTGCTGACGAGGGCAGGGGGAGAGAGCGTGTGCGAGGTTAGCGACAGGAAGCCTTTTATTGCTGACATCAGAAATGCAGGTTTGTCCTCGATGTACCCCTTTAATGTGGCGAGAGGAAGATACAGCGAGTGTAAGCATGCAAGGGTGTCTAAAAACATTATTTATACGGGTGGCAGGCAAACTAGAGCGTTTCTCCTGCACATCTTCACTGTGAGGGAAAGTAAGCTACATGTTAGACTGCATCAGGAGCGTAATGTTTTTTTCATAAGCAAGTAACAGGATAATAAAAATATTTTCAAAGGTAGTTATTATGTACTCCAATGTACAGGAAGTTCGTAGAGTCATAAAGAAGCTACCTAAAGATTTATAACAGTTAGTAAATGAGTGAGTGGCTACGACTATCTAATGGCGGGGTGGGAGTAGGGTGGATGGAACATGATAACGCAATCGCATTAAATTTCTGACACGCGCCCTGAAATTATCGAAACGATAATGAACATAGACATCTGTACCCTGGAGCACATCCTCGTCGTTGTTACACTTAGCCAAGTCGTTAATATTCCACCCGAAAGACAGACACGTAGCAGCAAGATTCTACTTGGTGCGCATGCGCAACGTTCTGCAAGACGAAAATGTCTGATGAGACGTAACTAGCGCCGGACAGAGGTGAAGCACTAATTATTTTTCTCTCTTTCTCTTTCCCAGGAGTGCAGATCTCCCTATCCACCAATCAACATACTCTGAACTCTCGTGGTCTCCTACGTGACAATCAGGTGACGATCGCCGTCAACCTTGTGACGTCATCATCAACCTCAAAATTTTTTTTGCGTATCAGCAAAGTCTCGACAGCAAGTGACAAGCAAGGAGACAGTTCAAAGGTCACGACTTCTCGGATCTGGCTTGCAGCCTTGAATGGCGAGGACAAGACTCCTGTCTGACTCTTGCCCGAATGCCATTAAAAAAGAAAAGTCATCAGAAAGCCTCAGGTCATGCACGGCTGCAGGGACCAAGAAAATAGGTTGGGGGAAAGAAAAGATGCGAGTGGTGCTGCTACGATGAACCCCGGTCGCCAAGCGTGTCCTTTGTTGGCATTTGATGCCGGCCCTCGAGGCCTGGAGCGAGGACACTGCCGGTCCGGCCACCGACTGATGGAGCGAAGTCGTTAAGATACACCAACACGACCGTCTCTAGAGACAACTGTCTTACTTCATACTAAAGACACTACGCCTACTCACTAGGTCGTCTTGATAAGGGGACTTTAAAACAGCGGAAGAGAAGAAAGGAAGAAAGGAAAAAGAAGAGAGAAAAAGAAAAATATGAAAAAAAATAAAAATCAAAGGACGAGTAAACATGTCTCCTGATTTTGTAGAAATGAGAAATTTTGTCTTTCATAGAGGCTAAATTTAACACCCTGGGTACAGCTTTTCCTTTCTATAATCTTCTCGTCAATGGTTGAACATGTTCTAGGTTGAATCAAAACAGTCGTACACATGAATGACTGCGCATTGGATGGAGCAGCTCAGCCTCTCTTTGAACTCATCGTCCTTTGTGTCTGGATGTCGTTTGGAGACGAGACGTACTGATTCTTCTCTCTATTTCTTTCTCTCTCTCTCTCACTCTCACGCACACAGTCTCTCTTCTCTCCCCGAACGTCACGGCATCTAAGGAGCTTAAAAATCGAATTTTTTGTGAACCTCATAATTCTTTTGCTTTTCCTTGTATAAACAAAGGTCGATTACGCAGGACAAAATGAAGGCAAGAGAAAGAAAAATGAATAAATGAAAGACAGCGAAATTGGCAAAAAACCTACCCTGGCTTTTCTTCTCAGCTTTCATAGATAATTATATCTATACATAGCGTGTGCAACATTTCTTACCTGTGTCATCAGCACTCACATTTTATTAAACAGGATGCATAAACATAATAGTCTCCAAACTTTACAAGAGCTAAACAGAACTCAGAAATTCGATGCAGTTGTCTGTACAGGTGTCTCTGATGGAGAAAAAAAAAAGAAACTGTCGATAAAAACTGAAAAGGATGATGGTGATAATCAGCCAAGTAGTTTTAAGGACCAGGTGTGAATAAAACAGAAGCCGTTGCGAGGCTAGGTGCTAAAACTATGGCGGCTCATTTCCACCGTAATCGACCTGAGCAGCAAGGAACTGTACATCAAGCAGTATTTTTTTTGTTACAAAAGAAGAAATATAGGTGGCGCAAGTGAGCAGCGCATCCTTCTCCCACCAGCGCGAACTGTCCTGTCAGGGCGGCCTGCGGAGCTATCTCCCTTTAGCCATGTTTATGGCGCTCTTTCCTTGCTTTTCTTCAGAAAGAATTAAAGTTGCTGTTAGCGGGTGAGAAAGAAGACGCCGCAGTCCTGGCGAGAGTCGTAAAACTAACACGCAAAGAGTGGAATGGTAGCACGTTCCTGCGACTGAAAATGATTGGCTGCTGAAGTCAAGGGGAGAGCACTGCCATTTCCACAGACGCTGAGCTGTGTCTAGAGCCCGTGGATCGTGCGAGCATCCGCAATGGTTCGCATCAGGGTTAAAGTGCTGATCAAGAAGCGATGCTATATACAATACTTTTTGCACAGATAATGGGTTTTTCTTTCTTTTTTATATCCTTCTTCTTTCTTTCTATTCTTTCTTGAACTGCTTTTGATGCTTTTGAGCTTTGACTGTAATTTAAGCATCCTTTATCTCCTCAGTCGTTTATCAGTTCGAGAACCTACATACTTGTGTCACTCTTCGTCTTTCAGTTTGTATATCTTACATTGTGCTTGTTTATCTGTTTGTAGATGACTGTGATTGATTTGTCAGATTGTCCGTTGCTTTTGCATCTATTGTTTTTGTATGTTTCTCTGTTGTTTTTGTGTCTGTGTGTTTGTCCTTCTGTTGTTTTTTATCTGTATGTTTGTTTCTTGTTTTTGTATCTCTCTGTGTGTTCGTCTGCTGCTTGTGGATCTGTCCGTATTCCTGTGTGTCTGTGTGTCTGACTGGCTGTTGTTTTTGCATGTGTATGTGTGTTGGGTTTTTTCAGTTTGCCGACATGCATTCTCGCTTTCATACCTGAGTCTGTCTTCATGTCTGTCGGTCTATGCACTTACTGTGCAGCTCTTGTCCTGTTTCACTTCTTGTATTGCTCAGACGATGTCTTTAACCTTTAACCTATCTTTGCGTCCTCCACCAAAGAAACATAAATTTTCAACCGGTCAAGTCTCCGTCTAGTAAACGAGAACTATGGACAACTTTCACTACTTATTTTAAAGTTATGTACAATGCGAGCGAGACAGAACTGTATTCCTGAAATGAACTTTTATTCCAGTCTGGTCCAGATTTACTACCATTTGTTCTCATAACCAAAGAGCTCCATGTCTTTATTCTCACGTCAGTTGGTGCTCTCCCTTTGCGTGTCCAGAAGTATCATGGAGTATGGAGCAGTATGAAGTATCCTGCTGCTTTCTTTTCACCAGTCCGCTGCACGTCCGTGTCTCAGTCTAAAGAGCAAATGTCAACCCAAACATTGTAATGCCCACCTTTGTCCTCGCCATACTTGTCTTGAGAGTTCATGGCTCTTGACGACTGTTCTTGTCCTAAAGTTGGCCACGAGGTCAGCACAATCCTTCGTCTTCTTCTAGCAGCATCAAGTTATCTCCCCGTACTTTTGATGGCGTCCTTGGTGTCCACTGTTCCTGATCCTTCTTGTCTCCCCATCAATAGTAACCTCGTTTGCTACAGGATGAGACATCGTGTATGGGTGTATGGATGTATGCGTGTATACATATCGTTACTCAAATCTACTCCAATTGTAATGTAATGACAATCGTAATGATAATTATAACATTGCAGTGGTAGGCAACGGTAATATGGTAGCACAAGGCAATGGTAACTAAATATAAGAGTAATATAGTGGTAAAGTAATTTGAAGATAAAGTAATCCTGTCTACCTTTGCGATTTGTCTACAAAGTTGCAGACAGGTAGATAGACAAACTTACTATCGTTCTGAAACAAACATTATGAACAAGATGGTGTACTAAGAGTTAAATAGTTGAAATAACTTTTAAAAAAAATATGATTCGGACAGATGGATAGTTTATCGTTTCTAGAGATTTATACAGAGCTTCTAAGGAACTCTAGATGCATCCCTGAACTTTAAAGACACCTTTTATGATTTCGTTAATATTCGCAATACTAATGGCCCATTCGTGCAGGACATAAAAATAATTAGTCACATTCGCCTCTTCATTACCAGGTCGTTGCTGAAGAAGCTAAATACAAAAAAGAATAAAGGTATGCGGGAGAAAAAGTTTCCCAGGTAGTTTAAAGCTGCTGTATGAGTCCATAGAAATGATATACTGTTACAGAAATTTAAGAACCCAGGTGTGAGTAGGAGCTCTCCTTTTATCACACTAATTACGACTTCTATCAACGACAAATTAGAGCAGCTGGTATGCTAAATGGACTTTAGTGTCAAGAAATATGTGACTTTTCTTTTAAAAATAGAAAAATAACCATATGAGTTTCCCCAACGACCCGAATACACATTGGATGCTCTGGTAATGGAACATTTCTGAGTGAGAGACAGAGAGTCGCAGTCTACGGTCATGAAGAAAAAAAAATGTTGAAATCAGGTAAGTACAAAGGCAGCCAAAACCAATAAAGGACCATTTTTGAATAAGCATCAGACCAGCAGTGCATCAGACAAAGTGTCAGAGTGCACAGAGAGATGGGTAGGTGGGTGGAGAAAGACATCAGTACCATGAAGTATTCCTTATCTTGTTTCATCCTGAGAGTTTTATGAGATTTTGATGTGAATAGTCTTTATTTGTTCCTTCTTGTGTTCGTGACTCAGACATTTGGCGGCACTAACATCAACCACCATCAAAAAGTTTTTTAAGATTATGCAATTTTTTTATGACAAAGAAAACCCAACAACAAAGCCAAACAAAAAAACCTTTGCCTTACCTGTTGGCTTCATCGATTTATTTAACGAATTTTTTTTTACTATAAACTAGAAGTTTCAAACTTTTTGTGTTGTTACGGTTTCTGACGTTGGACTGTTACTATTTTTAGCTGGACTGACAGTTGACTTCTACCGCCTCTGTTACAACTCTGTGAATGTTGTAGGATATAGTGAGTTGGATTAAACAAAATGTCGAAAGGACCACCTTATGTAAATTCCTTTATTTATTTTTTTTGGCCTTTTCTTTCATCCCCTCCCCATTACAAACGTTTGAGATACCGAGATAAAAAGTTCCGCTTGGAAGCTCGTCAAGACGCATATGCGTTTTACCTGTTACTTCTGAATAAATCAGACGATAACCTTGTCACGAGTGTAAAAAGCAAAAAGATTTTTCTATCATTTTCTTTTCTCTTGTGACTGATCTCCTGGAACCAAACGCAGGCAAGCGAGACTTTTCTTTGTAGGAGATTTGTTGGGAAGTGAAGTGGAGAAGGAGAAGAGATAACAAAAAAAGAAAGACAGGAAGAAAGAGAAGGGAGTGTAGCGAAATGGATGCGAGGACAAAGTGAGAAAGATGGGATGAGAATCTGAGTTCGAGTCTGTGTTTTGCATCCCGAATTCACCCCGTCAGAAATATTTAAGAAGCAGGTTGCATGTGGGCGGTTTTTAAATTGCGAAGTGGTAAAGTACCGCCACCTCCCTCTGTTTATTTTTCTTTGTTCTTTTTTTGCAAGCTTTGCTCAGAAAACACATTAATATCGCTGATAGAGTCAACATTCTTTTGTCGCTGTCTTTTTTCCAAGCCAGTAAATTTTAATACAAGAACAGCACGACTAGGAATAGACGAAATTTGATAGGAAATTAGTTTTTGAAAGAGTTCATGTCACAGATCTTTCTCTTTCCGTCCACCTCTCCTCTCTCTCTCACTAACCCACGCAGATACATAAACGGCGAGAGACAGAGAGAGAGAAAGGACACACACACACACACACACACACAATAACAAAATTATTGACTACGTGAAGTTTTGTAGGAAAAAATAACAATGAGATGTACTGCTGTTCTATTATCTTATATTTATTTAAATGTTTTGTGTTATTTTCAAAATGGTTTCAGTTTGGAATCCTTTGTATTTATTTATCGTTTTTCTGATGTGTTTATGTGGATGGATTGGGGTGAGGGAAAAATTAGTGTTTGACTTCGAGCCAGCAACTGAAGCTCTATCATGGCAAGACAGCCAGCTCTGTATACAGATGCCACAGACATGTGGAAATGTGTGTACGTACGACGTATTTATTTATTTATTGGCGCTAAACTTGTTTACACACTTGCCTACGTTCATTCATTCTTCCAGCGAGTTACTCATTCAATCCCGCAGTCTGCAAAAATCTCTTCTGTGTTTTTACTTCGGGTATCTCAGACATCGGTACCCGTGTACAGTCCATACCCCGATGACTTCAGTCTCCTCTCAGTAGCATACAGTCCTGGGGTCAGGTGCACAACGCGGTGTTAGGCTTTAAACAGTGGGATAAGATGGTCTCAACATCTGAGAAAATATGTGGACCACTTCACGGTGCAGAATAAAGTCGCTCTATACACCGGCTAGAGGTCTCTAACCTCATTCCGACCTCTGATGCCAGGTACAATAATCTCAGTTTAGCTTCCTGGACAACAAACCAAACTGAAGGGCTTGTGTAGCAAACAAAATTACCGACTTTGTTAATTAACTCTACATCTGTCAGAACTTTAAAAGCTTATTGATTTACCATCACAGAGGTCTTGGATGTCTGGCTTGATGTGGACAAAGAATTCGTAGATATCAAGAAAGCATTCTATCTATAGTCGGGAGTTAGCTCCCTGAGACAGCGTGCAGACTGTGAAGAAAATATTAGTCTATCAGTCACGTGATTCTTGTCCTGTTTTAATGTTTCTACGCGTTCCATTTTGCTAAAAGTGGACAGAAATCGATCTTTGCTTAGAGTTCAGCAAGATATGTCAAGACATTGGAAGTTAAATTTCTAAAGTTTCAAAGTTTTTTTTACTTTAATCTTTAAGTATTCACTTTTTCTTCAGCAGCGTCATTCAAGTTGTATAACTATCCACTTACTCACAATGGCATTTTGACAAATGTCAAAGTAATGCACATCGTCGTGGGAAACAAAACACAATTATTCTTCAAGAAAAAAAATGTTTGTATGCACTCTACATAATAAGTTGACATCTCTACTGTATAAAATGGTTCATACAGTTTCTGTATGTTTTTGCATGTTCAGTAAGATATTTTTCTGATTGTAAAGATTTTTAGGCAAAAGATAAGCACGAAACTGAACCCCTTGCCATGGAAAAACCCAAACCATTAACGACATAAAGCTGTCATTAAAGCTTTCTTTTGATATCGCTTTCATTTCAACAAAAGGTCGGTTTAGGATTCCTCTTTGGAAGAACGACCAGTTACTTCTGACATTATCTACAACTACCATAAGTCAGTTGATGCCTCCTCTGCACCAAGGAGACAAAAATCTGAAGCAAGGAAAAACGCAGACAGGATTGAATTCATAGAGTTGTTGAAACCAGTGTTGCCTCCTCATCACCTACATACGTTTGAAAGAACATTGACCGCTTATCGCGCACCTGTTGAGTGATCCTCCTTTCCACAGCGTAGGTCGACCCTGTCTCTGTCTCTGTAGCCATCAGGTCGACCCTGTCTTAGAGCTACCCTGTCTCTGTAGCGATCAGGTCGACCCTGTCTTAGAGCTACCCTGTCTCTGTAGCCATCAGGTCGACCCTGTCTTACAGCTACCCTGTCTCTGTCTCTGTCTATCTATCTTTAAAACGATATCATTCACATTTCTGCACACACCTATCTTATTCTCTCTGACTTTTCTTTGCGGTTGAAACTTAAGTGTCTGTAAACCTTTACAAGTGTTCATTCTTTTTTTATCCCTTTACTTTGCTCGTGTTTCTTCTATCTTAGAAGATTCTAACCTTTATTTTTCTGTGTTTCTTTTCTTGGCGTTGTCATGGTTTCACACAGGCGGGGAGAACTGTGAATTGCAGGTTCAATTTTCAAACGATAATTTTTGTTTGGTGCCTGTTTAAAGGACTGGACTGTCTCATCTGTACCCTGAGGGTAGAGCATTCAACGAAGGCAATTAACTAATTTTCTTTGTGCTAGGACTGGCCGTGGTAATAAGCTTTATTTAGCCTGATGTGTTTGATTGTTTTTTACCTTCGCAATAAAACACCTAAGGATGACTTTCTACTCATGTCAAGAGTTCTCTCCCTTTCCTCTGGGAAGTAATCACTTCAAATTTCGGACCCACAGTTTGGAATTCCTTACAAGTGCACTTATGTCATACATTTTTCCTAAAATTTCTAAGCAGATTGACTCTCCTGCACGTGTATGTACATGTTTGCATGTATTTGTAGGAGTGAACGTTGAGAGCAGTGAGGAGTCTCTAACTAGAAGCTGATTATTGCCAATATTTATTATTATATATTGTGTTCCTAGCCTGTAATGGGATTGTGATTTTGTGTTTATATATATATAAGGAGGGTTCCATATAGATGAGCTTTCCTAAAACTTAGCTTTTCACCTTTAACATCTGCAGCACTAAGCTGAGTGTGGCTAGAAGTTGGCACCAACACCAAAACATCTTTGTCTAGACGCTGAGCTCTTTGACAAGCAAAGGTGCATGTTTATATTCTGTTTCCTATATCATCGGAATGTCAGTAAATTAGACCTACATGCATTGTGTTTTTCCCTCCCACCTGAATTTTCTGTTATTATACATTACTCAAGCAGTGCAATACAAATAAGGCAGTGGAGTAGGAACTAGGGGTAGAAATGGAGGATTCTCAGAGCAAGTAGTATTTCCTAAAATTTGGCTGAAGACACACACCTTCTGTTCTTCAAATACACGCCTACAAACATCACCTTGAAAAAAAAGTTTAAAAGCGTGGTGTCATGTTTGTATTCAAATATGCATTATTAACATATGGTACCACCTCCCACTCTAGCTGAACATTTACAGCATTAAACATTCATTTGCAATCCTTGGGCAAGTGGCAAAACATGTTTCTAAACAAATAATTTTTTTATTCAAAAATAACTCTCGTGCCTTTTAGCTGCTTTTCTTAAAAGGATACAAAAAATTGTACTTAAAGAAACGAAAGACTGGCTTAAAAAGTTTTATCTGATTTAAAGATTATCTTATTTAATTGTAGTTTTTGTTTCAAAAAGGTTTTTAAACTTTGTCGCGCATTGTGCTTGTATAAAAAGGAGTATCTAACTAGATTCAAGGTATGAAAGGTTTTAAAATAAGAAACGTGTCGTGCAGCTGGCCCCAGTGCTGTTCATCTCATTCCTTGCACGGAGGTGTTTGTAGACATGTCTCTCAAAAACAAAAGGGGATATTTACCCATATTTGGGAAAAACGTGTTTAACCAGTCGTCAAAACAATTGTACCCCCTGTAGACTACTACTTGTGTTAGTGCGAAAGCAATCGCAGAAAAAGGAAAGAAGAAGAAAAATAACTCTGGAAGTTGGGTTTGGCAGAAGAGAGAGGGCGGCGGAACTTTAGATAAATCGCTGCTCGATGAGCTGCAGCAAAGGGTTAATGTTCTGGAGGCACGCATGCTGCAAAAAGAAAGCTCTTTGTAGTGCAGCATCACAAGGTGTTGACCTTTGAACCGATGGAGCAAACAAGTCAATGAAGCGAAGCACGCGGAGTGATGCTGCTCAGCCCGGAGAAGACAGGAGCGGGACGTGAAGGAAATCATATTAGAGGTAGGATGGAATGACTGAATAGGCACTACAAATCACAGTTCTGCATCCATCACACGCTGTATACAATACATTTACAGAAAGAAAGAGAGAGGTCGCAGTTGATTTTTATATCTACTGGTATTTATACAACTAACTGCGCTAATATATATATATAATTTATCTATGAATGCGCCAATATTTGTATGTTCATATATTTTTAATCAGTCCACAGCAATATATAGCAGTCTATTGTTTTTAATAAATATCGGCCTTAATGTTTTTTTTATGTTTCTATATTTTATTATGCTTGAGTTGTACATTTTTTTATCTTTTCAAGATTTTGATAAAGGGATGTTAAGTTACTGCACCCGGGGTGTTTACTACCTAATTTTACCGCATAAACAGACGTCAGTGTCCAACGACTAATATCTTAATACCTAGAAGTATTTCTTTCTAAAGACAGCTTAACCCCGATCCCGTCCATTAAAAACAAACGGTAAAGCCAGCAAAGAAGAACCAAAAAGAGAGAAAAAAAATTAAAGCTTAACAAACATCAAACACAAATAAAAACAAATCAACTCTTCTGTCTCCTGGCTTATAGAGCACTAGCATTATTAGCCTGGTAACGCGGGATTTTACGAGATTCACGGCTCAGCCTTCTTCGGTGCTGTACGACTCATGTCGGCTACGCCTCCTCCGTGCGTCCTGCCCCACGTGACGATTGATCACTGGGAGCTGCGCGGCACACACTGAGTCACGTGCCATTGATTCCACCACGGCACTTTGGCCTCAAGCCTTGCTTTTCTTGGTCGTCTGGGTCACGTGATTTTCACCCAGCACAAAAAGAGTTCCGGGGGTTTTCCCTCCCCTCCCCTCCCCCAACTTTTCACTCGTTTAGTGTCGCGTGATTTGGTTCCGGCAGGCGCCATTTCTTTTTTGCAACTACCTGAGTGACAATGTCGTGTTCTACGTGAACAGAACTCAGCTGCAAGCCTTGGGTCGTTTTTTCTGCTCCGTTATTCTGTAAAAATAATTAAACAAATAAAAGCCGACAACACAAATCTAAACCTAAACCAAACTTTAAAGTTAAAATACACAATTACACACAGACTTACCATGAAGACAAGTATGGCACCGAACAAAAAATCATACATAGATTCCTCAAAATACGAAGTTGCAGTTTGGACACTGAACACTGCTCACTTTACTCATTCCTTTCTAGCAGCTTTAGTGGTTGGAGGGAGACATCCCCCAACTCACCATGGAAGCTATTTAATGTTATGACTACATACAAGGACAACGGTGTGGGCGCACATCGAAGAAGCCAATACAAAAAGACAAATATTGTCATTTCCTACCATCAGCTTCTGCATTATAAACGAAAGATATACATTTACATTTTTTTGCCATTAAAGAACACATTTCTCCATACCTGAATGGGGTTTTGTTCGTAAGAAGGAGACATAAGCGCGTATTCAATGCATTGTCATGTCTGTCATTCTTAGTATTTAATAAAACTGCAAGTCCTGGCTCATTTGTTGGCAAAACAATTCGAGATACATTTCACTCTCAGATGATGTTTAATTGATCAAAGAACAAACAACACTGTTAACTGAAACTACAGTGTCATCCGATCTTATTCCCAGAGGCCAGGACACCCTTCGCAAAGCAGAGTGCCATGTCATTTGCTAGTCCGCCTCTGAGGACACAATCCTTACACACCATTCCGCTGAAGTTTACTCCTTTCAATAAACTACTGCACTTTAAAAACTTTCTCATTTGGTTTGGTCAAGCACGCATTTAAAAAAAAATAAACCCATTTACTTAACTGTTAAGCAAGAAATTTCAAATTGTAAAAAAAAAGTTAATAGTGTTGAACAGAACAAAAAATAAAAATTCTTTTATTTCTGAAATTGTAGCTGCGTGAAGAAAGCACTGGTTGACCCATGGTTGCTATCTAAATTTTTTTTTCACCCTGGACTCAATGTTCAGGTTTCAAATGTCCAAAGGTGTTTTTTCCCCTCTCGACACACTCCCATGATTACAAAGCCTCTTCTGATCACGTGAACGGAATGACCGGAATTTTTCTACACTTGAGTGAACTGGGCGACATCCACGTTGACGGTAAGAGAAAGGGGAGGCAAATAACTATCAGGTAGTCGACGATTGCTTGAAAGTCGAGGGCATAAAGCAGCTTGTCAAACCAGTTCGATCTCTTCTGAATCACTTGTGTCTGATGATGATTAGACTTATTTTATTTTCCGACAGGGGCGTATAACTCTCCATGTCCCGGACATCAGGCTTGCTAGAGTTAGAACGTGGCAATGAATGATTGATTAGAATTTCCTGAGGGTTAATTCTCTGTTTTGCCCTTGATCACGATTTGGAAGAGGACAGAAAAGTGTTTAGACGACCTCGTTGTAATAATACAGACTTTGAGATCCTCTTAACTCCTCCAAATGACAGGCAGGGGTTCGATTCCACAGAGGTTAAAGCAAGAAAAACGATGGTGTGAGTCAGGAATAAAAACAGAGTGGAATCTGAAGTCTATCAAGAGCTTAGAGATAAGCATGGAAGTTTTTCGAGGTTGAATAAAGTATCAAGTGGGAACTTTTTGTCGCCTACCTCAGGTTATCAGCAAGCTTGTTATCTGTTGATAAGAGAGTACAGCGCCACTTAGCGTCAACCATGGGACCTCTTCGCACTGCACAGCGCCCCCTTTTCCAATTGTGTTAATGTCTTGACTTTTTGTTGTTGTTATTTTTGTTGGTCCCGCCTTCATTTATCACAGATGTCAATGGAAGCAGCGGTTCTTGGCGTCCTCACGACAAATAATTTGAAGTAATAAATCTTGAGATTGCCTGCAATTTGCCGGCTACGACAGCGCTCGCCAAAGACATCGGTGAGTGGAGTGCCCAACGCCCTCTAGACGCCAGGTTGTAATTCTGAATTAAAGCCAGAAAATAAAGGAAACTGATGCACATTAAACTGTCATGGCGATGTTCCAAAAGCTTGTTTGGACCTGTGAAAATTGCTCCAATGCTTGCTTTCAATGTGCTTATATCCCCACCATGCACTCTTCTCTTCTTGCGTCCTTCTCCTCTTCCACATCATCATCATCAAGAAAAAATAGTGATTGGAACTATTGAAGCTATCGCAGAAATGACTGAAAATTTTTCTCTGTCGATCACATCTTCCAAAAAGACGATGAAGTCGGTCATGTGACTATGTTTCCTTTCCGTTTTATCGGCTTATTCAGTCTGTTGTTTTTTTTTTCCTTTTGTCGGTCCGATCCGGGCGAGCGCCCTGCAAGATTCCCTGGAGAGTTCCTTTAGACAGACAGTCGTGGCGTGCGGTGTGTTAAAAGCTCGCCGGGCACCGGGAGGTTGGCAGCATCCTGAAGAGGCTTTTGGTGACCCGCCGAGGCTCTGGTCTAGACAAGTTCATTGGTCATGTCTTCGCTAGATGACACGTGACAGCAGTAATGCATCTTACTTATAAATGTCTCTTCCTTCCGCACTTCCAGGCTGCTCACCGCGTGCATGAAGCCTCCATACAGAAAATAAAAATAAATATGGAAATAAATGTTAGAGTTGTCATGTGGTGTATTGTGTGTGTGTTCAGGTTCTTTGACTATTGTTTGTATTATAATTATCTCAAATATCTGTTTGTTCGAGGAGATTCCAATCATTCCTAGCTGTCTGTATAACTTTTTGTCATTTCTCCCCCAAGATTCTATATCTGCGTTTCTTTATGTTTTTGTATTGCTAACTAGTGCATGTTTGTATATGCTGTGTTTGTTTGTACTCGATTGTCCCATCTACATCACATGACCTCTGTCCTCACTGCCCCTGGTCTCTTGGGAAGAGCATCGAGCTCGATCCGTGTGGGGAAATGTTCTGTCTAAATATTATTATTATTGAACTTATATGTAGATATAACTAACATTTTTATGCATGATTAACTAGGGGTTTGTTAAATAAGTTTGATAGAAACCATGATATTTAACAACAAGCGTGGCTTATGAGCTCAGGATCGGAGGATGCAGAGGTGATGCATATTAGTTATAGCAGTTTTCCGTGAGAAATTCGGTTTCTGCTGGAGATGGCGTGGTTCAGCTATTATTTCAGCTAAGAGATTCTGGCAGCAACAGATGTCGACAAGCCTCGGTTTTCGCAGAGCTCTCAAAACTGGATGAAAATAGATTGCCCGTGTCAGTTCAGAGCACAAGGGTTCGCTTAGCTTATTTGCAGAACTGACTGCAGCTTCGTCATCCTTGCCTCCCAGTTTAGTGGCAATGTCCTGGCAAAGTTTGCCTTCCATGTTTGACGCTTTTTGCCTGGGGAGTCAACCTGCTGCCTCATCATTGGATGTTGACATGTTTGACGCCACGTCCAGACTCATCCAGTGGTCGTGTTCACGAAGCGAGGGTAGGTCCTTACCCAGGAGCAAACTCAAGACATCAAAGAACAATGTCTTGCTTCTGTAGTTGGGAGGCAGTGTCTAGACACCGAGAATATCTGACTTTAACCCAAAGAATCGTTGCTACCTATCTATAACTACGATATCAGGGTTAAAGCAATGTCCACGAATGTGGAAGCCATTTTATTACAACAGACACAAGACACTTCATGAATACGACCCCCTTAGACGAGGAGGATAAGTGGATGAATATTCTCCATCGAATTCTGGAACCACAAAGGAAAGGCAAACAAAGTGCAGTATGGAGAAAAAGTTGGACAGCATAAGGTCAGATGAAATTCTGGTTTCCAGAGATATTAGCCCCACGTATTTAAAATATTTCTTCCTAGTCGGCTTGACCTGTACCCAGTTTCAAATGAAATCCATCAGGTTATTGGCTGTACTCTTGGAAGCACATTTATGTACATTCTTTATGTCAGAACTTCAGAACTTTTCTCATCGCGAGCATGGCAATATTTCTACACCCGTATCATCGCCCACATGTTTTTAGACTTGTTTCATCACCCACGTTGTGATATTTATAGGCTTGTTTAATCTCAAACACGACGATGTTTGTTTGTTGTTGTTTTTTATTTCAAACATGACCAGGCATGCAGGCTGTGTCTCGATTACGAAGTGGGTTGATTTATTCACTCAGATTTTAAGAAATATTACATTGAACTGACCTCATCCCAGTTATTTATCCCCTACAAAACAAACAAACAACCCTAAATTGCTCATTTTTATACTTTTAACACAGGAAGACAGAAAGACAAGTCCACAGCAGATGAGCTCAGATTTCCTCTGTAACATGGTGTGGGCGATACTTCTTTTCTTATTGACTGCTGTGTGTTTTGGAGGAGAGGAGGAGGAATGAGCGATTTAGCATCCTGCTTTGCTTGGAAAGTAGCAGATCTCTATAAATATTTCAGATCGGTTTCATTTCCTCAATGAATCGTTCGCATGAACTGCCATTAGATGAGTTTTTAAAGGAGGTTAGCAGTTCTGTTTCTGTTAGTTACGTTTCTCCCACAGCGAGCAACACAGAATGCGACTCCATGTGTGTAGACAAGTAAGTGTCTGTAGAGAACTGTGTGTAGAGAACTGCATGTAGATAAATGTGTGGACAAATGTGGGCAAATGAATTAGGTTGAGCTGACACTTCGGCTGTGATTGCATCACTTGGAATGAGAGTGATGTGGTTTCTCGTTTTCATCGTTCAGAGGATGGGGAAGAGCATACCATAAGGTTTCAGCAGTATCACTGGCCCACTGTAGCTACCGATAACAATAATACCGAGACCCAGTTTGTTTCTTCGAGAAAGGGATTTCTTAACTAGCAAATCGCTTGACAGAAAGTTTTACTGAAATAATAATTATCATTTCTTTAAAGCCACACAGATTGAGCACACGGAAACAAAAACCCCCATAAAAGTAAATAAATTACTTACAATATATTATATACGTATGTAATCAGTATAAGTAGCGGTATTACAATTAATAATCTTGACAAATTCGTTAATAGTCTATTAAGTAATATCTTCGAGCTCTTTCCCATCATCAGAAAAAAGCACACTAGTAGATCTTCAAGCGGCTTGGGGCCCGATGCATAACGCGTGGCTAGGCTTTAATAACCCGCAGCAATCAAGGAGAACTGCTTTTGAGGCTAGAAAAACACCCGGGGAGGAAGGGGTTAAGGGTTGTTGGTATGAGTAAAATTCATATTTTCTGCCTTTTGAATTTCACCCATCTGAGCCAAGAGGATAGTGCCCTAGGGTCATGTTGTGCATCCGGCCTCAGACGATCTTACTCAACACTAAAAATAGAATGAGCTGCAAGTCTGGAAACATTCTCCGAGGTCGTTATTTCTTCCTTACCTTACCTTACTTTAAAGCTCTGTACGTTCCGCAAGGTAAACTTATTCTCTCAATATTTTAATGAGAGGAAGGAACATGCGCACACATACATGGGAGTCGAGCAGTGTACTGACAGTGTTTTAGTGAACAGTGATGGACTGAAATACAACAGCAAGATGAGGCCAGGCAGTGATCAGTAATTATGACGGATCAGTCCTTTGCTGGTCTATTGTTAAACCCAGAAAATCTCACATCTTCCCCTCACACACACGCACTACATACTAGAATAATAATAAGAAGGCTTGGGGAATCCCAGCTCGTGGCCAAACTCTTCGTGCTTGACAATGCCAGGTCCACCTATTTCCTCTTGGTCAGGTCGTCTAAGTACATACTTAAATTCCAGACTTGTTCATTTGATCAGAGGACGCAAAATTCGGTCATAAAATATTGATAACTGAACATAAGTCCATGGTCTCTAAGAATGGTTTGTAAACAAACAGAACTTGACTGCAGTGTACTAAGGAAGACGTGAACATGAAAAGTCGCTGGATTGAGAGAGAGAAAGAAAACATAAAAGATGTACATTTGGAGTGTGTCTGCGCGTATGTATGCATGTGAATGCTGCTACTGCAGTGTTTGTGTGTGCGTGTGTGTGTGTGTTAACGAGAAAGAAGAGAGCCATCAGGCACGTGTAGGTGCGTGCGAGTGTGAGTAAGCCAACGACCTTTCAACCCCCCCACCCCACAACCCCACAAAGAATCTTCTGGTCGTCCCGCTGTGGCCTAATGCCCTTCCCTGCATGTGAGTAATGGTAATAGAGTTTTCGTGTCTATTTTCCGCGGCACGGTCACCACGATCCATCTTCGATTCGTAAATCATCTTCCGCACGTCCCCGGGAAAGGGGAATCAACACTATGACAACGTTGTCGCCCCTGATGTGGATCAAGCTTGTTTGGCCGGAACAAGTATTGCAGTTCAGTTGATGATATCCCGACCGTAACGAGCGATGTTGAGGCGCCAAACGATGAGCTCCGCTCACTATACTCGTACTTACGATTCTAACATCATTCAATAGCTAAGGGGCATAACCCCACACAATACATCCAAACATCAAGACGACGAAAGGGCAATGAAAGGCCAGGCCCTCTCAAACTATTAAAGTTCATCTTAAAAGGTTAAAGTAACTTTCTAAAATTAATTAATTTCACTATCTGCCTTTCATGCCATTCCGATGGGTATTGAACCAACGACCTTTTACTAATCAGAAATCAAAAGTTTTCAATAATATCTTCTCAGTAAATTTTTTTTCTAAATTTCTGTAACTTTGTCAAATCAAGATCGCGATACATTAGTACCAGGTAGGAGGAAATATGAAAATTCAGGACTTTAATCGGAGGTGAAATCCATGTTTTTATTTTTATCATCTCGAGGACAGAATTACTGAGGTAAATCATGTTCTTAAAGCAATTCGTCAACTACCAAAGAGTTTGTTTTTTTTTCTTCGTTTGGGATTAGGTCAGCTGCCTTATTTCATGCTCAAACGAGTTTCAAAAAATGCATTTGAAAGCATCTAGCGAATGGAAATTCTAACAGCAAATTCACAAAATGCCAAAGTCTCAAAGAGCTCAGATTATTGAACATTAAATTTTTCGCTATTTCTCCTCGTGATGCATCGCATGTTACATTTCAAAACATCATTTATTAGGTTAGGAGGATGTAGTAAGTGTCCAAGAGGGCTCTCTTCCTCTTTCTTTTTCTCTCTTCATCTCTCCCTTCCTATCTCTGTCTCTCATCCGCAAATTGGCTTACCTAATGATATCACGGCTTTGAAAACACACACTACATGAACGGACTTTGTTAGAAAAAAAATATTTATAAACTTTATAAGCTGCAGTAGTTTTCGTTCATGTTCTAAGTAGTTCTTAGTTCTTTTTTTATTTGTTGGTTTGACTTAGTTTGTCTTGGTTTTAGTTTGAAATTTGTTTTCAGGTCGTTTTTAGTTAACTGAATGTTCAGTACTAGTTTACTGGCGGTCGCACACCAAAATGCGTCACAAAAGTGAAAAAAAAAATTGTAAAAATGAAGAAATTGAACCTCCCTGCTTGATATCATGATGTAAATACACAGTTGTCCATCCAATGAGCTCTAGAAGCCTGTACGAGGTCTGACGGCGTTGACAGTTATCCCCTTCCCCTTCCATCCATTGTACTGGAATCCCCACAGTCGGTGAGCTCTGGACCGGAATATTAGTCTGTGACCGCTGTCTCCTTTGTCAGCAGTTTGGTCTGCGGTCGCTCTTCCTTGACCTCAGTCTGCAACCCTTCTATGTTTTACAGGAACAGTAGGTTCAAAATGCTGTATTTTGGACAGAGATTGATGAAAACTGTGTTAAAGGGCTGGTGGAATGAAATTTGTTTTCGCGTAACTTCAGGGCTCCGTACAAAGATGATTTTTCCCCCATTCTAGAAATAAGACCTTTCTGTTCTTGAACTTTAAGTCTACAACATCACCTTGCACAGGTCACAGCTGTGACGTCACAAATATCAACAGTCACGACTAATTAACATATAGTCTGGACTTTTCATTGGTTGTTACTTTGATGACAGAGGCAGATACCCTACTCACTCATCTAGAAAAATGTTTTGTATTCTGACCTGTTAGAGTGGTGCATTAAACTTTTGAGACTAAATTACAAAATTACTCTCAAACAGCTGTCTACATCACACAATTGCTGTTTCTAACAGCTGGCACAGCAGCACATTTCTCACAACTGAATGTATTTTTTGCGAAAATGCATGGTCTTCAGAGATTTCTTCTCCAAAATTGCGCTGTCCGACCCAATATGATCAAAACACAAATTCAATTTCGAAGTTAAGTTACCTACACAAGGGTTATAATTTGCATATATATTGCAGAGAAGACAAGAGAAGAAAAAAAAAGCAAAAGAATAGAGAGCCAAGGGTCTGTGTCATACTGAGCCTGGTAAGCTGCACAACAAACTTTTTCTTTTCTTTGGTTACTCTCCTTTCCTTTTCTGTCACTTACACTGTCTGTCTCTCCATTCTTTCTACGAGTTTTTTTTTTTTTCTGTCTCACACATCTGCTCTCTATTTCTCACTCTCTGCCATATACACACGCGCGCGCACGCACATACACAGTCACATGCACACACACACACTCTCTGTCTCTCCTCTCTTTTTACACATCTCTTTTACTCTCTCTCTCACACAGGCACACGCACACCCTTATATATATTTATATATGCTCGTTCGTAGCCTGATCTTCAAGAGAGATAAAGGCGAGAGACTGCGTGTGTTTGCTCAGATACCTCCCGACCAGCTTTGAGTGGAAACTGTCCAATCAGATATAATCACTTTATATTTGGGGAATTACCTAAGCAAGGTTAGCTTTATGGTTAACAGTTACAGTTTGGTGTTGAGGTAAGTGGCTAGTGTTAGTATTAGTGTCTACGGCTTGACTTTTGGGTGACGGTTATAATGTTAAAAGAGACGAAGAGAGAGAATTAGAGAGAAATTTGATTTAATTCTTTATATCTTCAGCAAAGCTCCAGCAAGGGTATGAGAATCTGTCTCTATTCCTACATGTCTTAGATTATAAAACAATTATAACGACAATTAAAACTGACATCTATAAACACACACAGAGAAATTTCCATGCATAAACATATGTGTCAACACATAGCATCTAGAAATATATCCTTTGAGACACACAAGGACCCATTCATCATCGCCATAGACTTCAAACAAATGAAAAAGGAAATTTTAAAAGATAAACCATCCTCATGGCCGCTGAACGGCAAAGCAAGGTAAAAAATTGATACTAATCTTCATTCTCCCTTCTCTCTCTCTTCCCCCGCAAACTCTTACACCATCTCCACTCCCTCCCCTCCCACCCACACACAGTTCATTGCCACTTCGCAACAAAACAAATAAATCAAACTAATTAGCACCATACTCAGAGCGAAGAAGAAAGAAATTGATTAAAATTTATACTACAAATGTTTGTCTCCAAATAAAAATTGAAAATATCTGGACAAGACACTTTAGCCGGAAAAGCATTTCCATATAAAAAAAGAAACAGGATTGATTGACATAAAGAAAAGCGAACACACCAAGAAGGAAGTGGCTAAACGAGAGAACTGAGGGCTGTACTGACCTACCACACCTTGTGAAGCAGATTAACATCCACGTCACGGATGAGGATTAGCGCAGACGATCTATTTCCGCCGCTGTCGGGCGGTTGGCGGATGAGAACAGTCAAGTGGAAACCTCACGTCCAAGATACGAGTTTCCTTTGTAATTTAAACACATCTAGAAACAGTTATTTAAAGGGCGAGCCTTTTATTTCTACGCTCCATCTATTATGCTGCTAAGCAGAAGGAAAGCTGCGAGATTAAAGTTGTCGCCGTCGCTCACAAGGAGCAAAATCCAGAAGGTCGTAGGAGGTCTTTCATTGTGGGTGATGGACTGCGGGACAGAAGAGAGAAAAGAGGAAAATAGGAGGGATATAGAACGTAGATTTTAGTGGCAACCGGAAATAGATGCTCGTTCAGATGTATGTGGACAATGTATTAGTCTTATTTTGCCAAAATGATTTAACTCTAGACATATTACCTAAGGAGTTTTACAAATAATTTATATTTATTTATATATATATAATTATTTGATAAATAGATATTTATTCTTTCTGTGATGGCGTTTGACTCTTGACCGTGTACAAAACTACCCAATAAATTTGTTTCAGGGTGTGACCAGTGCTTTCAGTCCGTAGCTGTGTGTTGCTCTGACTCACAACTGTCAGGTGAAGCTTGCAGAACAAGAAAACAAAAATAGACAAGAATGTCGTTCATTTTTTCCATGCCCAACCTGAACTCGAAGCACTAGTTTTGCAGGCGTCACGCATGGCTGAGCACCACAGCGAGAAAGTATGACGAAGTTCAGGAAAATTAGAGAGCTAAGTGTTTGTGTCATACTGAGTCGCTGAAGCAACACAGCAAACTCTTTCATCTCTCTCCTCCTCCTCCCTTCCCTTCTCTATCACTCGTGCTCACGTGCGTGAGTGCTCACACATACAAACACTCTTTCTCTGTTCCACTTTCTTCACGGGTCTGTCTTGCTCTCTCTTTGTCTCTCTCACACACACACCATCCCCACTCCTAGCCTGATCTTCAAGAAAGATACCCGAGACTTATTGCGCTTGTTTGTTAATATTCCTGCCGACACTAATATTTCATGGAAGCTACCCAATCAGATAAAGTCACTTTAAATGCGGGAAATTGCGTATTGGGTATTTTAGGGTAAATAGTTAAAGTTAGTGTTTAGGTGAGTAGAGTTAGTATCTATGTTTAGTTTTAGGGTAAAATTTAAGATGAGGGTTAGTGTATCACTTGGACACGTGACTTAATTCTGTTTCTAGTTCTACTTGTCCTTCTGCTTCGCCATTTTTTTTTTTTTTTTTTTTTTTTTTTTTTTTTTTTTTTTTTTTTTTTTTTGTAATCACCTGCCACACTTTATGTCTTTATCTCCACGACAAACTTGGAAAGAGAAACAACTCAATCTAAGTGAGTCAGTTTTCAGGTTTCAGTTTCCTTCTGCCAACATTAATCAACATTAACTGTGCAAGGAACTCATCTAAGAAATGTTATACAGGGTTTCGACACACAAATATAGACACTCAACAAAATATGAACAAAGAGAATGGAGCAAAGTGACACAACCAAATAGATAAATATTAAAACTGTATACAGAGGACATTCCATCCGTAGCTATTCATTACAAAAAATACTTCAATTCTGCAACTACGTTTTTTGCGATGTCCGGCGATAATAGAGTTAAAGTAAATTTGTTCTGATTTCTCTGTAAATATTATGGACACATTAAGTCACGTGCTCCCTGATGGTAACCATGCAACCGCCTGATTCACGCAGACGCCCCCTTGTAACAAAAACGAGGTGAAGACAATGTGATCACAAAATGACGACTGAAGGTTCGTTTGAATAAATTTCCTCTCAGACTGTTTTTTTTTCCACGGTGATTATATTGCAATCATTTTAAGCGTGTCTCCCGTAACTGTCACTTGGAATGATCGTTGGCCGGGTAAGTGGATCCCCATCACACTCCAGGAAATAGCAAAGGACACAAGGAGGTGTCCGCTCCTACTCCAGTGAGCGCTCGGAGATCGTTGCGTTTTGTTGATCGGCCCCCAATACAAACATGATCATATTTGTCTATCCTCCCCTTGACAATTTCCTCCGCGATGTTCTCCCCCGAAATCGACAGAATCTGCTGATTGTGAACTTTGCTTGATGAAAGATTAGCAGTTTCATCGAGCGTGTGGCGAGACTGGCGATGAAAGAGCAGCGCGGCGGGAGGGAGAGACAATTATCTCGCAGAACTTGCTGGCTTCGTCGAAGATGATCTAGCGGGAGGGGCATTGTTTATTGTTTCCTGGCTGGACTGAAGGGTGTGCGGTAATGAGAATGATTATTGACAAAGTGTCATGCCCTCTTACCAGTTTGTAAACACATACACGTATTCGCACATCTCATTCATCCTCTATGTGTTCTGTGTGCTTTTGTAAGATTAGTCTATATCTCTTTATAAACCTCACATTCTCCGAGTTCGTTACAAACTTTCTCAATAAGAACCGTCTTTGAACCATCCCTACAGACATCACATGCTCAGCCTCTCAGGATGTTTACTACAGACTCGAACAATCTTAGTCCTGTGCAAGAAGAGTTTACATTTTTCAAATTATCTGCGGCTTTACGACCACCCACCAAGCTATTCTTTTTGTTTAGTGTTTTTTAGATAAAAGAAGAAAATATTTATGATCTACCATATGTATGCATTCAAAAAAAACATTACTTGGTTTTAAATTGTTTATATTTGACGCCACACGGTAAAAATGGGAATCTTTGTTGGATGCAGTCGAAATAGTCATAAAATGATGATTTAATCAGACCTCAAACTATTTTTAAGAATAGAAAGACTCAGTTTTTCTGCCATCGGTATTACCTTGAAGTCGAACATTCTCGAGCATGCATAGTCCTCAGAGAGAGACAAACCTGCGAAATACTAAACATACCCTTCTCCTCAGATAACTGCAAAGTTAGGCAACCACCTTCAAGTAAACCGGTCGTTGGCAATCTGTTTACAGGTTTATAACAAGACCTGTCACGAGGGTGTAAAATATTCCCACAAACCACTTTGGCTGAATGGCGCGTAATGGGTATCGACACGAGGAGACTACCGGGCCGGCAGTTCTGGGCAAGGGGAGGTAATGTATAACGTTTCGCTTAGTTTTTGTTCGCCAGACGCATGATTGATCTGCTTCTTCAGTTTGTAGCCCCCCACCCCGACCTACCCCCTCATCGCCCTGTAATTATCTCACCCTGACATTACTCACTTCTAGGAGCAGAGAGAATTATATGTCCACGACCTTTGCGTTTTTTGCTAATGCACGTGCTACAAGACACACTGCCTACGTCACTTCATATCTTCAAGATCAATCGTTGGCTTTTTTTAACGATAATGTGACGGTTGGCAGGCTTGCGAGACCGAACTCAGAACTTCTGTCACCGTGGCACAGATAGTGCCATCGACTGACACAAGCGACGGATGGTAAATCCACGACTCACTTCACGTGGAATCATGGTTGAAAGAGTGTGTGAAAACTTGAGGGGCAGCGCCGAAGTTGTCTTTCCCCTTACTTTTATTCTTGATGTATATCTCTTCTTATCACTGACATTGAGGGTCATCCACTTTGTTAAATCCCTGCAAACAAACATTCTTGGCTTGATCACATGCTAAATGAAAATTCTGGGGAAAATATTATGGAGGTAGGAAAATTTTTATTTTTGGAATATTTGAGATTATAAAATCGTGTTTGCTTTTAGAAAACTACAGTAAATAAAAATGATTTTCGAGTAAATATTTTGCATCTTGGAATGGTAACATAAATAGTTAATCAGAGTACCCCATGTCTCCGATAATTGTTCAGCTCCTAAAGAAACATAACCATTCACAGAGAGAGGTTAATAACACAAATATCAATCTAGTACATAGATAAAGGCCTTAGCCAATGGGAGAGCTGGGAATATATGTTAATTAGCCATATCATGATTTCACGATTTTGACTTTATCCTCTACATATTGATGTTCGCTAGAGTGTATTTCGATTAGTATTTATGCAGATTTTGAAAAATAGTACTGTAACTTGAACTGACTTTCAATCAATAGGAAATATTTTGCACCCCACTAGGCCTTTAAATTATATTCTCTTTTTTCCTACGTTCTTTTTCTTTCTTGATTGCACGAGTTTTTTTTTCTGGGTTCAGTGTGAATTCGAAAAAAAATCTCATTCCTTTTCATTTTATGAGTGTATTCCCAGATGCAATCCTGATAAAATTGCTTTGTTTTAAAACTACCTAAATGGTTCAGCACAACTTTTTAAAGTTCATTTCATGGCTGATGGGTCATATTTCTATAAACATTTTTAGTCCTAGGATTATCTCGAATGTTAAAAAAAAGGTCAAGTAAAACATCAGTTATTTAATGGCACTTGTCGGTGAATTAGTTTCCGTTTTCCCTGAGTACCTATTAGAAAGAGTTCAGTAACACAAAGCTGTTGGGCCTTTCCTTCAACCTTGATGCCCAATGTTGGCGGAGATTGCAATGGCTTTGTACAGGCCGGCCACCGCGACAACCGCCGTGTGGATCCAGTTACTGACGCCGGGTATCAGGCGGGTGTGTTGGCGGCGATACGGCCACTCAATTAAGAGACTGCCGGTTGCTGTGCCACGGCGGTCTGAAGCACCGCTACTAACAGTCTCCGGTCGCCATTCCGATGATGGGCTAGTTGGGTGGGTGGGTTGGGGGAGTGGTCGGGGTCCGATATTTGTTGAATAAAGGTAGTGTTGAGATTGGGAGGTGGGGTGGGGTGGGGAAGACGGGAATAATGTTGGATTAAGAGGAGGGTGGTTGAACTTGAGTGCAAGTCTTGTCACGGTCGGCGCCCAAATACCTGACGTTGATGACATACCTAACATTCCTGATACCACCTGGGGAACTTACTGCCCTTTGTGTTTGACAGGTGCGTGCATGAGCTGGTGCCGCTAAGTGGCTCTACTTTATCTGAACGACAGTGTTTCTCTTAGGTTCACAGTGAAACAATCGAAAGGGATTAACGGGAAGACAAGATGGTAGTTCTGGACCGTGAAAACTACTCCTAGAAGTAAATAATACAATATATCAAATGTGATAACTACATGCTAGTTTGTAGATTTGACCACATCATTTTACATCTTTTCCCCATTATTCCCCAAACTTTATGAGCTGTACCAAATCACAAGGACCTAAAACCTCTTTACCGATGCTGTTGTTCTGTCTACGCAGTCCTACGGACTTCAATTTGCTTGAAAGATTTCGGCAAGACTACACAAGGTAGAAAACCATGACAACGTCTCCACCCCTAGCTTTCCCATACCCTGGTCCCGCACTTATACATTCGCTCTGTTGTCTGTGTCCTAGCATCATAGGAACTACCTGGCACTTGTTTCTTGCTGACTGTACTGAAGGATAAACAGTACATAGCTTAGTCTTACAAGATTGGGCCAAAGTGATGTGTAAGTGGTTCAACGTGCCAAGAAGAAGGGTTTGGAAGGCGGGGATAACTTGAATCTTTTCTTCTGCTACTTTTTACCTCACTTTACACTTGGACCTACTAATAGAGAGACGAAGAGAGAGTGTGTGTTAATCTCTAGTTCAAACGAGGAGAGAGCCATAAAAAACAGAAAGTTGATTAAGTCACTCAGCATCCAATTCAACTGTCAAATTTACCGTACATTACCCTGAAGCTACCTGCTGGGCAAACTTAATACAAACCCTTAATTTTAACAAATGTGTGCTAAAATGTTTAATTAGCCTGAATTATTCTAATAGCACTAATTTAAAAAAAATAATTGCAAGATTTATAGGTATGGACTTTCTCTTGAATTTAACGTACAAGTAATCGTTTATAATATTGTTTATAGCTAATACCATAATTTACAGGAATAGAACTTGCATTTCTAACATTATTATTTTGTTTCCTGATAGTCGTTAGGGTCAGAAATGGTCAACACAATTCACAAAATGCGTGTGTTAAATAATTACTATTTTGAGCCTCATCAAAGTGGCTAAACACTACCTTTCTTCCATTTTTTGATATTTTCTTCTTCTTTTTTGTTGTGTGAAGTTTTGAGTTTGCCGTTAATTGACGTCATGTCTAATTTTAAACAATGTGCGTGTTTGTTTGACGCCAAGTGTTATCGGACTAAGATGTCTGGGTGTCGTTTTTTATCATGCATCCCATGCAACCCGAAGATAACAACAGCAGCAGCAACAACAACAAATAAACAAAGACTGTGACGCGGAAGAAGGCGACTGGGTGATGTACCAAGTAAACATTTACCAGAGCGTGACGCACGTGCCGGCGTAAGAAGGCTTCTAAGTGAAAATTGGAGAAGCTGCATTTACTGTTTACTGGCTCTCCACCTGCGACGGAACGAGATTCGCAGACACCGGCGACACTCCAGACGAGACATCCTCTGTCATCCTATGTCATCGAGGGTCTCATTGACGCGGTCATCGACCAGAAAATCTTGGCGACAAGCGGCTGAAGTGGCCGGGAGTGGACAGACCGGTCGTCTGTGATCGTCACCGCCTGTCACGCTGGCGACGCCGCATGGAGAGTCCACTCCACATCCGCTGAGGATGGAGGAGATGAGGGATGAGGGGAACAGTGTAAGATGGGGGGAGCTGGGGAAACTGCAAGAGGTTTTACATGTTATTCAGGGTTTGTTTACTTCTGACGGTGCGAACGCCATGCTGACTAGAGCAAGAGATGTACGACAGGAAGCCTCCGACAAACAGGAGAATGTGCTTCATGTATAAAAAATAATAAATGTAATATTTGTTGTGTTTCTTTCTTTTTTTCTCGCCCCCAACGTTCTTTTTTCCCTTTTCTTTCTTCTTGGTTATTTTCACTTGTTTCCATCTACTCTTGATCTCGCTAATGGACATAAAAATTGAGCAGACTTTAAAGAATGTGATACACACATAGTAAACTGAACACGAGCGCACACACACACACAGACACACACAGTTAGAGAGAGGGACTGGTTTGTTTTGCTGGCTTGGCATAAACAGAAATATTTTTGAGTGCATCACAAGGCTCAGAGTTTTAAAAAAAGTAACACTGACATATTTTTGTGCTTCTAACACAACCGTTTGTGTTCCACTGAGAACAATAAAAACAATTTTTCTCTTTTGCAGTGAGCGCCCCTCAAGGAACACACGCATGCGATAGCTCCGCTTGGATGATAGCATAGCAGAAAGTTATGAACAGGGAAAAGGGAAAAACTCCCTCTAGCTTTAGAGCAAATAGTGAAAAAAATTGGCAAAAAAGCATGAAACAAACTACTAAGCGATACACGTACTGGGATCATTCAAATAAATGAATGGGTCGAGTGTGTGTGTTACTGTGTATCTGTGTATCTGTGTATCTGTGTGAGCTTGCGTGTCTGTCGGTCTGTGTGTATGTGTGTGCGTCTTGTGTGTGTGTGTGTTTTATTGCCTTTCTCTTTCAATGCGTGTGTGTGTGTGTGTGGATACATGCTAGTCTCTACATGCGTGTCCCTAAATGTCGTCCATCAGCGGTAATTGCTCTCCATCACTTAATCAGACCCATTTCCTTCATCACCACAAACCTTTTTGCCTTCACCCCTCGTGGCTTCCCAGGAATTCGTTAAAACTGATTAGTCCATTGAAGAGAGAATGTGCAGTTTTTTCTGGAGAAAGATATATAATTTGGTCGTGTACTTTTTTGTTGCTTTTAACCCCTGACCTGCTTGAAAAAAATTTGAGACAACTTTGGTTGATGATAACATCAACATTCATGTCTAAGAAATATTACTAAGAATGGATCTTGCACTTCATGCTGACTAAATGTTGGTCACTGTATACTACAAAGTTTGCCTTTAACCTCAATATTGTGTTAAACATGCTTGCAAGTTACCACAGTCTGCGATATGTGTAACCGATGGCGTGGACTTTGTGGACCTGGAAGTATGGATTCTGATGACTGAGAGTCTCGATACTGCCAAGGTAATGAAAGACTGATTTTCTAGATGTCTCCGAGGTAGTAGCAGAACCGCCAGTGCCATTGTAAACACATCAACAGGAAATCGACTGTTCAGATATTACAATCATCTCTTATGTTCACATTGTACCTCTCAGAATGTAACCTGGGACGGAAGGTGACGACACTGTATGTATGATTGCATTTTCTGCGACTTCTACCCTGGTTGTCTGACTGGACCAAACAAACAAACCCCAACGGGACAAAAGCTTCAGCTAAACTAATTTGCACCTTTCATACTGTTTCAAAGCAAGTTTGTTCATCCTGCTTTTTCTTGATAAAAATCAATGTAACGATTCTTCTCCTATGAGGAATATGTTTTCATTAGACGACAAAAGCCTGGATTGTTGAAATACTGTTTGCGAAGAAATTTTCCTACAATAAAAAGTTCTACAATATTTATCATACACGAGATCTGGTCTTTTTATATCAGTAATCTTTAAGATTTTTAAGAACTCGTTATAAAAGGTTTTATAAATTTCGTGGCGGTAGTAAAGTGTTTGTTCTTTCATGAGTATGTCATCGTAAATTAAAAATCTCCATGGACAACCCACGTTGCGCGAACAAAAAATACAAAACAGGCATTTAGCACAATCTGATTGCATGAAACATGAAGTGTTTAGTGACAAAGACAGCTCATCCTCTTGCTAATGTTTACTTCACAGACAAAAGGACGACCCATTTCTTTGTTTGCAGGTAACAGTGATGGTTATGCCATCAGCTCCTGGATTTTCCTTCAGCAGGCACGCTTGGACTGACAGAGCCATCCACCGAATCCGTCTGTTCTTTCTTGTTCTCGAACGCACCAGTCCTTTCCGATGTGAGCGGATGTTTGTGAGAAAATTTCAGCTGCAGCTAACGGTGCAAGACTGTCTTTGTGTGCTTACAGAGGGAGCTTGTTTATTTATTACACCGGCCATCATTGTGTTCACACGGCATTGTCACGTCCTCCGAAGCATCAATGGCGCAAAGAATTTATTTTACACTTGCGAGAATAAAAGCAGATGGCACATTGAGAAAACGCTCTTTCCAAGATAATATACGAAGATCTTTAAAGAAAATTATGTGAGTCTTTAAGAGCCTGGCATGTTTTGGTTTGAAGCCAGAGAATTTATTTCTGCGTGTGTCGGACAGCTCTTCGAGTCTGATAAGAGGGAAATGAATGCGAAGATAAATCGATGCGCCGATGGACTTTGTCGAAGAAAGTGGACTTTGTCAGGATGTGTGTGTGTGTGTGTGTGTGAAAGTAAGTGAATGACATTTGTATGCACACAAAATAACTTTTAAATCCACCAAAGTTTATTTCTCCAATTTTCCAGATCTTCTATGATCCAGTTCCAACTTTGCCATTACCCCATTAACGAGCACAAACAGTGTCGGCCCCAGTTTATCCAGTGAGCCACTCACAGCAGTGCATACCGCCAATGACAGCTTTGCAATTACCACCCAGCAGGAATTCTAACTATTCCACGCTCGCTCCATAATTGCTTTAAGGTTCATTAAAGCCTGATGGCATCACGAAAAGGCGCTTCAAGCTGACATTTAAAGGGGCGACTAGATGTTACATAAACTCCTTCCTTGATTTTTATTTTACGATATACTCACTTGTTTAGCTAACCTTGTGTAATGAAGGGAATTATTTATCTCACGGGGCATTTATATACATTTATGAAAGACTACCCCGCAATTTTGTCACGATGTTCTCGCAGCAATTTTTTTCTGTGAGTCTTCCGCTACCCATTGATTAGCTGATAAAAAGTATTATTGTTGTCTAATCTCATCTCTCTATTGATATCTGAAAAAGGAGCAAACCGTTCAAGTTGGTCTTTAAAGACTGATTTTTTTAATGTATTACATGTTTATGAATGGGGATTAGAAGCAGTTCGATAGTAATACTAGAACTAATTTTCCGTTTACTTGTTTGTCAGTTTATTAGTTTGATTGTTCATTCTCTCATTCCTGCATTCGAAGGTTCGTTAAGACGTTTGTTTGTCAAAGGTTTGAATTATTAGCATGTTACTGATCAATTCTAAAAAAAGGAATTAGAGATACTGACAGAATCTAACCTTTAACCTCTTACCCCACTTCACCATCACCTGCAGGAGTGTCTTCCGCCACCATACGAACGTCCTGCTACTCTCAGAGGGAGGCATCAAAGCAAGCTTCCATAACAAAAGCAGAAGAGACATGGAAAGAAAACGCATTTTGACAAAATTGTTCCTTTATGTCAGAAAAGCGGGTCGTAAAACAAGAAAGTAGTTTGGGGAACACGTACCCTCCTACTCCATCCTTCTTTTCAAAGAAAAAAACTCGTAATGTGCGTGTTGCGATTGTCATTGTGCGAAGCTGCAATGGGGTGTTGTGGGTGTGAATGTATTTTCCAGCAGCAGAGAGGTCGGTAAAGGGAAGTAACTGTTGTAATGAATCTCACACTTTTTTACGAGTGGAAAACCATGAAAATCGTTGTTCAGGATCCATTGTCTTCCAGGAGATTTCCTGTCTTTCTGTTTTCTAACGGGTACAAGTGATGTAACTACTGTTAAGACAAAAAAATTCCATCAAAAATTCTTTCTGGATCGTGCAGCAGAGAGAGCAACAGTTGTTGACAGGTGACAAGCTGGACAAGTCAGATGCCACCTACTACTAGTGCCATGACTGTGACTAAGATTATGAGTGTGGAGGGGACCGAGAGAAAACTAAAAACTAAGACAAAAAGAACATGGAAAAAAGTCTTTCCCAGTGGGGGAACATTTGCAAAACAGCGGACATATCTCCTCCCCGAGGATATCATCTTGGACGGCAAAGTGGGATGGTTTCCAGAGAAGGGTGAAAAAAGCCATTTACATACCGGTTGCAAAATTTCCTTCAACAAAGATCTACAACAGTAATATTCAGTCACGTGCACAGAGTTTATCTCAGGATGGTGTACCCTGGTGCATGTAAATACGTGTAGATACATGATAAAAACTCTAATGAGGGTTAGGGTTAGCAGTGTACAGGTTTAACTTACATTCTATCAGTAACAAATGTAAGAGAAACCCGAGGTGGGACCTACCGTCGACAAAGAGCAGCAGATGTAACAGCAACACCGATGTAGATGGAGGGAGGGGAGACAGGAAGTCGATGTCTTATCGTAAATGTTTAGCTCCACAGATAGAACTCATCATCGGTTGGGTTTGTTGCGAAAAAAAGTCTTTCTTTTAAAGAGAACTTGCACTGCAAGGGCGTGTAGGAAATCATGATAACATCAGATGTATGGATGTTGTTACTGTTAGGGTTTGGGTTGTTCTTAAAGACAGAGGGCGCAATAACGATATCACCTGTCACTACGACAGTGAGAATCGGATGTCGTGGGTTCATGTTTCGGCTCCGACATTCCTCTCTCTGAATGAGACACCTGACACAGGGCTGACCGTTGGTGGTTTTCTCAGGGTATTCTAGTTTCATTGAAGCTGTGCGTGTGTGTGTGTGTAAGAGAGTTAGTAATGAGTATCTGAATATATGGAAAAAATCTGTCAGCACATTGTATGCCTCCTAATAATTGTGTGATCTTGAGATTTCCTGAATTTTACCTCCTTGAGTTCGCTTTTGTTGATGGGCTAAGGAGTAAATAAACATGTATCATCACGAAGCTCATCGTCAGTGGTTTCACAATCAATATCATCAATACATGCTCCGCGTTCTTTTACAGCTGTACATACTCTTCTTTCTCCAAACAAGCTACATAAACAGTCTTCTGAGTGCCAAAAGTTTGATTCTGTTTCTTTTAATAGAACCATAGTTAAAGCCGACATTTTAAAGTTTTTTTTTGTAAATATAAATTATGTTTTGGCTGCTATCTTTATTGTCTATTAGCAATCAATAGACTTACTATTCTGTTAATTGACATCCTAATTTTTTTTTGGAAGAAAACAGAAGAAAACAGAAGTAATCAGAAGCTTAGCATCACTCGTACAGTGCATGTCGTGAGGCTGCTGAAGTCTTGTCCCGAGGGTCATGTCCACCTCACCCGTACATTTTCACATTTTCTATCTCCGGTCCTGTCGCAGCTGCACGTAACTCATCAGCGACGATCGAAGATAATGTTTGTGCAGAGAAATGACAAACATTTTGCCATTTGGGGCGTTCGTTTTTTTTTTTTTTGAAGCTTGGTGCTCTGATTACGCAAAACCTTCTGCAAAAATATCGAGATTAATCGCAACTTTTCGAAACTATTTAAAAACACGACATTGACAACAGCAACAACAACAACAAAATGTCAGACGGACCAGTCCGCGCCAAGAATAATTTTAACCCATTACAGGTAGACTTGAGCTAGAGATTGCGGTGTGTGTTAGCAGACTGAAGGTTCGAGAATGACAGAATGTGAGAGGGAAGTGTAGGCTAACTCATCACTAGGAGTTGCGATCGTCGAGAGGATAAAGACGGTCCCAAGATAAGGTGATCCTGGTTGTGAAGTGATGAACTGGTCACATGCCTTTCCATTCACCTGTCACTTCACACCTATTTCCGATGACTCCATGATGTGGTCTACATGGGGAATCGTCTGGTGTTTGACATCAGAAATTGTTTGACGGTAAGAAAGACACGTGAAGAAGGTATGGGTGAAATATATTCCAAGCTAATTACTCGCACAAATTCCATTTCCGTACAGCGACAAAATGTAAAATTACTTTCAGTCACAAGGGAAATAACTTTGTCACAAGGGGAATAACTGTTTTAAAAAAAATTAATGGGAATTTAAAAAAAAAGAAAACAGTGAGCGTAAAAAACAGACAAAAATAAAAAAGAGGAAAAGAAAAAAGAAACAAAAACGAAACGAAAAAAAACCATGAAAAAAAAAATTAGAAACGTTTCACCTAAAATGCAAGGGGAATGGCCCAGTACAATGGAGGAATCAGAAGGTCTACCCTTGGGCTGATGCCGTGTGAAGACGTTAAGGTGTCTTCCAGACTGAAAGGCGTTGTGTCATCCGATCCGGGTACATCTGCAGGTGTAAAAGGAAAACGGGTGTAAGGTAAGAGCTGGAGGAGGAAGGCGGCAGACGGAAGAGGAAATGCAGACGGCGACGACTTTTTTCTTTGTCCTTTTTTCTGGTTTTATTATTTTACCTTTTCTTTATGTTAAGTGCCGGGGATGTCGGGAGAGTGTAAAAGCTTGTAGCAGACATGGTTACAGCTAAACGGGTTAAAAACAAAGACTGGAGGCAATTTTTCACAAGTTACAACAAAGTCGCTGCTTCCTCAGGATTTCCGACAAAACTAAGATGCCGCCGACAAAGCTAAGATGCCTCCGACCATTCTAAGATGGTTTGTGACGAGGATGGGTCTTTCCAGCAAGGCTGTCAGCAGACACTCGAAACCATTGTGGTTGAAATAAATGCACAGTCTACAAAGATGTAGAAGTGTACACAGGATCAAGAAAACACCAGAAATGCTCTTTTGGTTGCCAAGGGGGCGGCAGCTGTCTGAGTGCTTTGTGTGTTGCACTGAGTAACTTTGAAGATGGCCGACATACTACTGCAAATTGTGGTAAAGTAGCTGTAGGGGATTCTAACACATTTAACAGACATAGTTTCACCAAGGCAGCTGTCAAGGCAGATTTCAGTAATACAAGTGATGGCACTAGTAGTGCAGGCGGCTTACAACAACTCTTACTCGTAATCTGTTTTACCTTGGAGACGTTTACCAATATTTTATTTCCCCTCGGTCGTTTCCCAACCCTCTTTGAAGATAGATAACCTATTCAGCAGCTTGGTTAACTCATGGAAGTATGCTGTGCCTCAACGGGAATCGAACCGGCTAGCCCGCCAACCTCCAGTCTCGGACGCGGTAGCTCTAATCACTCGTCTATCAACTTCCTTAAACAACTCTTGTCGGTCACTCTTTGCCTAGACAGTGGTTACAAGTAGATCAAAAGTCTTTGAGTACCCAACTGCTAAAGCAGTCCGTTAGACAAATTCAACTGTGTAGTACAACAACTGGGTACGGGTGACAAAAAGTCCTTCCATAGCTTCCTACCTTCGTTTTCACTGTTTAATGTTTCGTTCACCATCAGACTTCACATGAACGACAGAAGCAGGATAGCAGACAAACAAAGTGAATTATTCTGGAATGCTTCTGTCTCGTCCAGTTCTGTATGAAGACCTACTCTCCTCTAATGTCACCCGGCAAGTCGCTTGCTTGAAGACTCACTCAGACCTCGCCTCCCGCCATGGGGCTGTCACGGGACTGCCCTCTGATTGTAGTAAGCCAATAAAAGTCAGTCTCAATCATGCTCTCTTTTCTTCAAAGATATTTTTGAAATAATCTTTGGGATCTTGAAGGAGAACGCTCGCTGCCTCGAAGGGATGTGGGGAGGGGGAAATTCAAAGATATGGGGGCAGGTGGGAGGAAAGAACCACAGGCAAAGGGAGTCTGTTCTTCCTCCCATCGGCTCCTCCATAATCCTTACCCTGTGTCTTCTTTGCAACCACATCCTGCCACTCACTCACGCGCATGCGCACACAAACACACATTTGCTTGGATTCACATTTTTCCCTGTTAGCTGATTGGAGCTTAAAAACAAACTGTATTTTCCAGTTTTGCAGCAAATTAAGACCAGCCAGTCCTCAACATTTTTGGAGGCTGTGAACGTTCAAGAAGTCGGGTGGTTACAGGTGTAACAAGACAGGTGTAACACAGACATGGCACCATGACACTGTCAGTGTAATCACAAACTTTACTCAAACTACATCCTCCGCAGTTACCTTTTTTTTCCAGCCGTGAAACCTGGGTCTGCAAAAACCATTTTTCTTGGCATCACAAAAAAATAAATGGAAAAAAATAAAACAAGCCCGTGCATTCTTGTAAGGCGTGATGTACCTGCTAATATACACTTTGTTTTTACGGCAAACCTTTCAACCTCATTCAGAGCCCTCGCTGGTGCCAGACCCTCCGTCTGTCTTTTGAATTCATTTGCTTTTAGACGAAACACAATACTCGCGTTTTGGTGAAAGGAAGACAAAAATGCGGGTAGGTGTTACGGCTTGTAACAATGTCACTTTCGCTTTCACTCGCGGGATAAATGTGGGTTGCGAGAAGAAAAAAAAAAAGAAGAAAAAAAAAACGGAAAAAGAAACAAAAATGGTTGGGAGGGGCGCGCACTTGTGGGAGGAAACTTGGAGGATGTTTTGAGGGAATGAGCGAACGGGAGGGAGCAGAAACCGGGGCAAGGAGAGGAGAACCAAATAGGAAGAAAGACAGAGGAAATAGGAAGGAAGAGAAAAAAACGATCAAGTAATCTCGGAGATATTGAGTTTGACAAGTGTGCGGTCCTCGCCTTGTTTAGATTCATGTTTCATTTATTCTCAAGTTCTAGCGCCCAGCCGGCAAGACAACTCGACAGACCTCGTGACCGAGAAAGAGGCGTCCTGCCTTACAGTTTATTTATTAGATTCAGCGTAAATATCAGTTATTTACTCGAAATCTGCTGAACATTAGAAATCACCTGATATTGCTTTTCGTGTGTTTGAAAATACAGAGCATATGGCATCAAACATACAGATATGCAGACAAACAAACATACACGGTGAAGCACGCATATGCACACACACACACACGAGCGCGTGCTCACACAGTTATACGTGTAAACATACACACATGCAGAGTAGCATAACTATTCGCGGTTAAGCCCTCTTAAATGTTCTTCCATCAGTTCCAGACACAAAGTCCACACTTACTCCACTGCTTAGCGAGGCGGCACAACACTGGCTTGTAGAAATCCTTTCTGGGAAACAGCGAAGAATCTGGCACGACCACCCAGCATCCTCAGACCAGCTGGCATTAAACGGTATGTGTGTATTTGTGTGTGTGTGTGTTTTCGTTTGTGTGTGTGTGTCACCCGTTACTACGAGCAGCAATTACATCCATCCCTCTTTGCAACTCCTGCTGAGAAGGCGCGAAAACTATACAGTAGTATCATAATAAACTTGCCACATAGTAATCCGTTGCCTACCGCTGATGTGTTTAAGCATCTGTCAATATCTCAGCAGCGAATTTTCTTCGAAAAAAAAATTAATTCATCAAAAATTCACACAAAGTAAAGATTAAGAGTGAAAAGCCTGCAGGCCATTATAATATTTCAGGTCACGACTGTGTCAAGAATAAAAACTCAGAGACCTAAAGCAGGCAAACAAACACACTGTTGATTTAATGAGACTCACTCCTTTTTTTTCAGTAGCTGGAAATCTTTTCCTAAACCTCAGGTGTGAAGAATGACAGAAGGTTAAGGGTACAAACGAAAGTCTAAGAAGTTGAAACTGAAAATGGAAAGAAAAGAAAAGAGTGGAAAGTTTAAACGTCAGGGGAGAGAGCGGTCAGCGACGAGAATCAAATTTTAATGACTGTACACCGACACAGACATCGATCCTTTGTTCCAGAATAATAAATAAGGAAATCAATTCTTTATACATTCTGGGGATTCCAAAAATGTGAAATGTATTACTTGGTCTCGACATTTAGCCAGTTTAACTCGCGTCAACTACATTTTACTTCGAATGCGCTCGACATCTTATTTCTCCAGTAAAACAGAAAGTTGTCAAGGATTTTCGAGTTTATTTTTTGTCAAAGCTTTTGTCCACCTTTCTTTTACAGTTTTCTGTAGAAAGTAAACATTTCTTCCTCTCCAGCCATGAATTCAAGTATTATTTCTTTGTATTCTTCTGTCATTCTCACCTTATATTCAGTTTCTGGCAACCTTTATAGCCGTAGCCAAGGTAACATCCTGTATTCAGCTCGATAAAACTCTGTGTCGTTAGAGGTCATGACCTAAAATGTGTGACGTCACCTATCAGTTCAGCTGGTCACTAGACAGAGGCCAACGATAGATGATAGCCGGTTGTGCAAACATCTTTAAGGAAACCATAAACGAGAGGAGAAAACGATATTTTAATTACCTCTCATGAGTTTTATGGAACGCTCTAACAAACATCATCTTTATCAGCAGCAGCAGCAACAGCAACAGCCCTGATTGGCGATGGGTACATGGCAATAAGCCACCCGTCCCCACAATAACTGCAATATTTTTCGATTGTCTGCGGTTCTCTAGGTTTCAAGGAAGGAATAAAAGGTACTGGAAGGCATCTTTTTTCTGTTCCTTCCTTCCCGCATCGACAGTTTCGGTTTATGTCGTCCCTGGCAACTAGCTTGGATGGAGCGGAGAGCTTAATGGTTTGATTGACAGCGTAGGAACCCAGAGCAACACAAACTAGACTGTTCGATACCCGTGTGGCGCAACGACCTTTTCCTGGCTGTCAAGTGGTCACCTGACTCCGTATAGAGTTGGGAGCGAAAACAAGCTGGCCACAAACTAAAGGAATAAACTCACCAAACTTCGTTTTCCTTACTATCTAGCTTTCTCTCTTTCATTGTTATTCACCACCTCATCCACCCGTCAATTTAACTTTTACTCTGTAATATTTATTCTCGTCACAATACCACTACCGACTCCCACCACGCCAAGTCTTGTCGACTGTGAACCTCGTCTAAAGGGGAAGCTCGTGCGGATGATCTCCCCCTGATTATTGATCATGTCCTGGCGATGACGTGCACAGAGATGGGGGCGCCCCCTATCCTCCCAGTTTCAACAGTCCAGCTAACTCCACTTACTCCCAGTCCCTAGCTCCAGAAATTAAGAGACACCCGGCGAGAGCCTTTCGGAAAGCCCACAGCTGTCCCCACGGGGACCTGCCGGACTTATGGCTGTAAATTGTTTCTTGGCTGCGAGTTACCTCCCTCGCTGATGACGTTTGGTGTGAAAAATGGGCCTCGCTGCTCGGTTATAAAGCCAGTGGCACAGTAGCCATTCGTCTAGTGAGCTGATATAATGTCTCTCAAGTATTGCAAAGAGGATGCAGCTTTGTGGATGGGGGGGCAGTATATTCACTTTCTGTCCTTTGAGGGTCTTTCATATTGGTCGTTCTTCTTCAGTCTTCATTCTAGGGTCGTAAGCTGGGGGTCTGTCTCTCATGATAGTAAAAATGTGTGTGTGTTAGTGAGCGGGTGTGTGTGTGTGTGGAAGTCATGGATAACGAAGCGGGTTGGGGTATGAGGTGTAGGGAGGGATGAGGGCATGATAACATACATGCGAACTTCTTCTAAGAGGAACTGGCCCTGATAGTGGATATTGTCCGGGCCATTTAGGGACTAAACCCACACATTTTTTTCTCTCTTTATATCATACAGAAATACATACATATATATATATACACACGCGCGCATTTACATGAACACATTCATTCACACACCCATTGGCACACGTTCTATCCTTCTCTTACAAAATATTTATAGACACTCACCGTTGGGTATGAACACTCACTCTTATTCATAATCACACACACACGGATCTATACTATCTCTCTCTCTCTCACACACACACACACACACACACGCACACACACCACGCGTAAACACCCGCATAAAATAAAATTTGACATAAATTGATTGGCTACCCTCGCACTGCAAATGCTACTTCTCTCTCCCTCCATCTCCATCCACCCCGTTCCTCTATCTCCAACAGCTCACGCATACTCTAATCCGTGCTTTTAGATGCCGACAGTAAGCCGGCTTCACTGCTGTAGTAAAGCCTCCCAGCCGTCCGCCCAGACCGCACAAAGCACGCGTTTGACGAGCAAGCATCTGAGGGTTAAGTAGGTGCAGACTGGGAGGCTGGGTACATCCGTTATCAGCCATTGCCTGTGGGATGTGACTGACAGCGCAGGGGAGAACAAAAATGTGCGGTCTGGTTTCACTTCATTAAATGTAATCTACCTTTACAGATTGTGCATGTGCGCCACATCAGCCACCCGGCGCTGCAGCAGCAGCAGCAACATCCTCGTGGGTGAGAATGGTTCAGTGCAGCTGCTTCTGTCAAGTATTCATCAATCACGCTTGTATATACACAGATTTTATTTTCTCCAGAAGCTTTCTGGATTTCTTTTAATTTATTTCAATTTGTCATTCCTCCTACACTTTTCGTCACTGTTTTTTAATCTTGCATTAATCACCAATGCCACTTTTCCTGAATATCTGAATATAAAAATATAAGCACCTCTTCAGGTTTCGATCAACGGCGGACCGCATGTAAGATGGTGGACAAAAATTGACCATTATAGACAGAGTGCATAATTGGTGTCTACCCAACAACAAAATTACTTGACGATACATTTCTCACGATGAATCTCCATTGTTAAGTGACCCTTGAATATATAGGGGACATATATATATCTACGACATATAATTATATACAAGGCCGTGTATATGCAAAAAAAACTATGTAACCCTTCTATCGAGTCCCACCCATACTATTTGCATATTTTCCTTTCAGCCTCTTTCTTCTTCTCTATATGATAGAGAGAGAGAAAAGAAAGATTTTTTCACAGTCTTCGAGTGTGTGTGTGTTCGTGATGTGTGTGTGCGCGCGCGCGTGCTCGTGTTGCTTTTTACTGCTTTCCCCGGATCTCGAACCGAAACGTGCCGTAATATTCTCTTCAAATTATTACTTGTATTTTCTTCCACGATTTTAATTTCTTTTACTGAGAGGATTTCCAAAATAAATATTATCTGTCCAGCACCTGCTTGTTTTCATTATTTGTTGTGCAAGATATTTGCTTTTGGTAGAGGCGCAATCTCATTTAACCTTTTGACCCTTCTGACGTGTAATTTTGCGCGGAACGAGAAGGGCCTCGTCTCAATATTCTGGTTTCCTTAACGCTTCATCAACGGCCGTGTCTTGTTTCAAAGTCGCCACGCAATCATTGTTTATCCCACGTTTCATTGTGTCCGTGACTCGTTACCACCGTTATCTATCAGTTCTCTCCCCTCACTGCACTTTGTTCTCTCCCTTCCACTCACGCACATTACTATAGCACTTCCTTTTTCTCTATTTTTCTCTATTTCTCTCCCTACTCTGTGTGTGTGTGTATTTTTATGTAAGTGCTTGTGTGAGAGAGAGAGATTCTTATTCCTAGCAGCCTTAGTACTGAAATCGTACTCGCAAACAGAAAAAAAATCCAAGTGAAAGCTAAAGTATCCGAGACCTGGATTCTGGCTGTGATTTATGTGGTTGTAGGCAAAATACACAAGGGAAAAAGTTGACTACTCTCGGTTTTTGCTGCAAGCTGATGTGAAGCTGGTTACACCTGGAAGTTTATTACGACTGCAGGCCCTGTACAGCTCTACAGCTTGCGATTCAAGATTTTCCAGTAACTTCACGCATAAACTAGAGGGACTTCGCTACTTTGTTGTTGCAACCTACTATAATGGCGACAGTCTCCACCTAGAAGTCTTCTTTGACCAAACAGTAAGAGATAAAAGTCACTTTCTGACCTAAAAACACCATGGTTACTTTACAGAACTCTAATTCAATCCGTTCGCTTACCTCCGGGTGTCTGAAAGGGTTTCCTTTGTCTGGATGATTATGCAGTTGTTATTACAACAACACACTTCTGTATTGCTGCAAATCTGGTTCAGAAATTTTGACCTTTTCTTGTATTCGTAAATCGACATCAAACTGCAATTTTCAATGCAGTGCCAGTGTTGGATTTATATATACCAGCCACTCCCCATCCTCAACTGATAAACACCTTGGCATGTGTACATATTCATCAACGTGTCAGCAATATTATCGCAGTGTAACGATCCCACACAAAGCAAACGGAATAATAAACGTCCTCCCGGCGCCCAGAGCCATTACTCGATGGTGAAATTATCACGTGGGATAAGAATAATGCAATTCTAATATAACGAACAACAAATCACAGCGCTAAGGAGAATAAAACAAACTTTGATGGCTGATGGTCTGCCGGGTGGTTCGCTTACCCGTTGATGTGAAGTTTGGCTGTTTGGCTGCAATTTGACCACCACCGTTAATGCAAGAGTAATTGTGCGTACCTGACAGAAACGGTTGGAAGATGTATGGTTTGATAGAAAAGAAAAGGAGATAATAATGTCGATAAAAGCTATTTTTGATTTTTTTTTCTTGCCTTCGTGACGCCTATGTCCACCAAGAATTTATTTTAGATTGATTCAATGGCAGCTTACAACCACAAAAATTCTTACCTGACCCAACTTTCTGAACTTTCCTTACTTTTTCTAAGAATATAATAATGATTAGACATGCAAAATAAGTTGATGACCCGAAAACTTTCTCCTCCGACAAGAAAAATCCAGTATTGAGGATCCATCTTAAGGTCAGGACATGGGACTGGTAGTGTCATCGAATTTTGTGTCTGTCAAACACCAAACTCTGAAACATACTTTTATTCACCAAACTGCAAAAAATAAACATAATTCTTCAACTTGGAGGTCGTGGTTGGAGACCTGGCAACGAAGATCAAGTAGTGAAGATCGACTGGCTGTGAGGTCACAAAGGCACGCGTGGCCTTATGGGAAGGCTTTCATATCTACTTTACAACATATTAGTACTCAACGCATCAGACAGCCTGGCTTAGAAGATGTTAACAATCGGGATGTCATCGTTTCATATTTTCTTTTTATATTTTTGAGAAGCTTGCAGTGTCTAGACTACAAAAAGCAGCTTACATTAAATTTACAGCGTTGTCAGTGACGTGATGGTGTTTTAGGCAGTTAAAAAAAATTTAAGGCCTTGGCTGTGAAAAAATATGCTGTCTGAAAAATCAAAATTACTTTAATAGAGATTACTTGTAGAATAAAATATTCTTTTTTTCATCGTTACTTCATCATCTTACTCCTCCTCTTCCTCCTTCTCATCATCGTCGTCGTCGTCGTCGTTACAGTCACAATAGATGAAATTTTTTTTTTTATCTACAATAGATAAAAAGGTTACAGTCACAATGGATGAAAGGGCTGCAGGTACAGGGGGTGAGAGGGATACAGTCACAACAGATGTGAAAGGGTTTCCAGTCCCAATGTATGAAGGCTACAATTACAATGTTTACAGTAAAATAGATGAAAGAGTTTTAATCTACGCAGTGGACACATGTCGATCCAGAATGCAAAGTGTCAGAAGGTGTAGGAAACTGGTCCAGGGAAACACGAGGGTACCAAGATGCGCCCATATATGGTTGTATAGACAGCAGACGAAAAAAGCCAGGTCGGGTATAAAATCAATCTGTAACAGTGACACACACGCACGTATCACGGAGGTGTAATACAAAAAAAGATGACCCCAAAAAAAAATTGACAAAAATTCAGGGCAATTAAAGAAAAAAGGATGAGAAAAAAAAAGATAAGCCACAGTGAAAAATAAAAATAGGAGCATTTCTCTGCTTCTTCTTTTACCTGTTTTCGTCCTCATCCTGGCATTAGTTCCTTGCTTACTGATGCTTCATTGTTATTAAAGGTGTCCTGGGTAACCTGATGGAATATATCCCTCATGACTTCTGTCGTGTATACAAGTTCAAAGTTCATAAACTGCATGCAGCACACTCAAAAATAATTTATTAGCTCACTTAATATATACATATAATTAATAACAAATGTGTCCCTCTTTTCCTAACCCGATGGTAATAAAAGCGAAATGTGTTTTTAAACTACAAATCTTTAAAAGTGACATTCCAGTGGTGAGAACCTATTTTTTCCATTCAATGGCGCCCACTTCATGATTTCGTGTGCCAGAACCTGAATTATTCAGAAAGAAATAAAAATACGAGGAAGTAACAAAGGTGATTTCGAATTCCAAAAAATAAATTCACTGAAAGTTGAAAAACGAATCGTTGTGATTAATGCTCTAAATTGCATTCATTCTGCAATAAAGATTCATTCATGGCCACAATGTGTTTCGTGTAAGACAAAATGAGACAGATCATTCGCACGTGTTCTTTATTTTAAAAATTACGAGCCAAAGTGATTCGTTTAAGTGCCTGTCGTAAAACAAAACTTTTTCATACCTTCTTCAGCGTGTTGATTCATTTTTTGCTGGTTTACTGGCCAACACGCCGACACCTTCAACAAAGCCAAGCCATGCCAGTGTTTTTCTTTTAAAGTCGTAAGAATTCAGAAAAATTCCAAGCAAAGCGTTGAGTGCAATAAAAACGTCCGAAAAGTCTTATAAATAACATTTCCATACACGCACACACCGAGTTGACACACGTGACCATATTCGCGGTGGCCAGATGAAGAACTGGCTTACGAATGTCAAAACTGGACTGGGTGACCTTTGAAGGACCTGGTTACTTAACCTTTGACCTCCTCAAAAAAAGAATTTGTTTTGATGTTTTTATTTTAGTATTTAGATCTTTTGCTCAGTCTCCAGGCCGACATGGGACTGGATGACGCAACTCAGCGTGTTGCGTCATGGCATGACGCGTAAAGGAATTCCAGATTGTTTACACAAATAAACATTGACTGACAGACAGAGAGGCCTAGCTGGTCAGTCTGTGGCCTCCGTTGGTCAAGTTAGTGACAGGATGTGATGGGGTGTAAAGACAGTATTCGCCATCACCCATCTTTCACCTAGCGACGGTTTAACATCATCTTAATTAACCGTGAGGCAGAGTCGATGTGTACGGGTGAATATCGTTTAACCTTTAACCCTCTTAGTACGACATAAAAGTATAATGACGTAATAAAACAATGACGTGCATCTTAAGACTACAAGACGTCAGTGGGTGATGTTTGTTTTTATTATTGCTGCCCTCCGGTAAACATAAGACTAAGAAACCTATAAATTTTTTTGTAAAGTAGAAAACACGAACTTTGCAATAAAAGTGATGAAAATTCTCTACTATCACTCTGGCCCATGAACTAGGGAAAGTCGTGTGGGTAAATGGCGCGAGTGCTAGAGGTGTGGGTCGTCCACCACAAAACACAACCTGTCCTCAGGTCTGACAAGTGAAATGATGTTGATGAACTCACAGGGCCAGTCGACGTGAAAGAATAATGACAGCCAGTCGAATGTCATACACCGAATTTCTTTGACAGCTTGACGTGAATTGGACAGCGGGTTGGCAGCTTCGTTAGTCCGACAGTTGCCCATTTTTTAAAGAGCTTTTTTCTTTTTTCTTTCTTTTACTCGTTTGATGATTCTTTCTTTTGTTTTTTCTTCTTTGTTTATTTTTTTCCTTGTTTACTTGTTCGTTTTTTTCGGTTGTTTCTTTGGTTTTTTTAAATTTCGTTTATTTGTTTCATTGTTCTTTCTTTTCTGATTTTGCTCGTTTTTGTACATTTTTTGTTTATTTACTTTTTCTTTTGTTACTCCGTTTGTTGTTTCTTTTGTTTGTTTTTTTTTGTTTTCCTTTACTTGTTGATTTATTCTTTATTTTTATAATTTATTTGTTCTTTTGGAAAGGTGGTTTAGTTTATATACTGTTTTATTTATTTAGATTTTTTTATATTTTTTCCTCGCTTTTTGATGTTTTGTGTGTGTGTTTGTGTGTGTGTGTGAGAGAGAGAGAGAGATTGTATGAAATGGGAAAGGAAAAAAAAATAAATATATAGAGTATCGTTCAAGTTTCTCAGTAACTGTCTGTGAGCTCGTTACCGACACTCGAGGTGTGAGTCTCATTCATGGCGGCAAGAGATAACTGAACTCGGAAAGTCTTCACAGGCTCCTGTTTAAATGCAATCATCGCTGGAATATTCAATAGACCCGTGGGGAGCTAACCTTTGCGTGGCGCTTGTGGCAAGCAACCCGTTGCTAAAAGCATGTCTAGACACGGGTACCGTCCTCATGCTACAGTAACAGCGACTGAAGGGTGCTTCCCACCCGTCTACATCTCTTAGCTTTACTTCTACACACGTTATGTCTTACAACTAACCCTCCCACAAAGGTCCCGCGCTCTTTGTTTTCCATAAACTGGCACAAGAACTCTGGCTTACAGTTTTAAATTATTTTATTTCTTCTTCTCTTCCCAGAATTTACAAATTATGCAGCAATTCAAGAACTCATGAAAACACTAAACGCAAATTATAAAATTTTATTCTTTAAAACGATATTTTATCCCTATCACACTTGTTTCTGGAGAATACATTGACAATTTTTGGCGGGTCAAAATAGTAAAAAGGGAGCGTAACAGAAATCTGTCTCCTTTTTTAAATTTTACCCTGAAAGTAGACGCTGCCGAATCTCAACGGAGGTTATTGTAGCTGAAAACTGTCGCCAGTGACATTCTAGCCTGACAGGTAACATGGTAATGAATTTACAGAAAAGACACAAACTGTATAACGGAATGAAATATTTTTTGTCAGTCATTCAGTCCCTACTTAACCCTGACCGAGACATATACAAAGAGACATACACGGAAGCATACATAGAGACAGAGATAGACAGAAGAAAGAAGGGGATAGAGAAAAAAATTCAAATCTAGTCCCGTTACTCTTTGTGTATTGCGAATTTCCGGTGATACAAAAAGTTCCTAGCAGCCAATGTAGTTCTGTAAGTTTTTCTTTGAGCAAGTAACTAAATACAGCTGCATCCTGATATACATCCTTCCTCTGTAACTTGTCTGCAGTCCCCGAGGCACACAACTCTTCTCTTTACCCACATCAAATCATCTGAACATATAATACATGGAGATGGAGCTTCGATTTTAGGAGGCGTTTCCAAACATTTTTCATCAAGTGCCAGCTCTGTTGTACAATTACTTCGGGGTGAAGGTTCTTCGAAAACGCTTCAAAGTTTAGAACAGAGAACATACTTTCAGTGGAGTCGTTACAAACTTTCATAATCTATGTCTGTATCTTCAGAACATTGTGTGTACAGCTTTTGCACGAAAGCAATGTTTTCCAGACTCGTGAGGAGCGGGTAGAGAATGATAAATGAAGTAGAATCTTCCAGAAATATTATGATCAGACAGTTCCGAGATTGAAAGTAAACACCGCTGGTAATCAATGCAAAGGAGTGCAAATAGTAAATCTGAGGTAGAGTTCAAAAAGCTCAATACTTTTGCCGAAGCCCTTGGCTGCTCTGTTTGATCGAAACACCTAAAGGCATCGATCCCATAATAATAAATGACTAAATCGTTTTACTTCGCTAGAAAAGTCTACGCAAGTAAAGATTATTGAATCGGCACCTGCTACTTGTTCTTATGGATTTCAATTACGCCGCTACAAGCTCAATTCTTTTATTTCTTTTTACTTTTCTCTCGAATTTTCCACTTCAGTCCGTTTCTGTATTTTTGTGGGATTGTGGGTCAAAAACGAATGCACTTAATGGCGCTCTTAGCTAGGACAACGGAGTCTTCGAAGAAGACACCCACAGATCGTTCATGAAAATTTCTTTCCTTCTTCCAACAGTTTTCTTCTACTTCCTTTGCACCCAGACCTGAGATATGATTTCAAAAGTATGGAAATCCAGACGATAATATTCAAATTCACTGGTTATTTTATTTTTTTAAATTTGGTACACTACAGCTACACTGTGTAAGCCAAAACTTACTGAGTCTTCGGCACCTGAGTGAACACTCTATTATAATTGTACGATGCTGAATCCTAAAATATTGGCAGTTATTTAAATTAATTAACCAGACAGCTTTAAACTCACACGTTCTTCTGCAGATGGGTGCATCATTGGCACCTACACCATGCAACGACTGAGAAGCTTTAGTTGCTGGAATGATTGAAAAAAGAAATTAACTTCTTTAACTTCTTAACAACTTCCGTTCTTGTATCGTCCAGGAGGATGGAACCGGGAGGCAAACATCTTGTCCCTGGATTTCAATTGGCATTGTTTAACCGCCTGTGGGAATGCAAAGTTGTGTAACTGGAATCAATCGTATTTGGCGGCTGTCACAGGGAATTCTATTTTACCTCGGCACTCCACGTCTTGGCCAGAGCTGAGTGCATGGAGGACGATGCGAGGGAAAATATACGAGCTGTACACTGCACTAAGTAATCGCAGCGTTGAGACGCAAAACCTATGAATTATTTGACAGAAGTACACAAGCCATCCGGTGCAGCCCAACTCATCTCTCATTCTAAGCATCCAAGCAAAACTCTTCTGAAAAGAGTTTGTAAAGAATGTTTATGTGAAAAGAGTTTGTTCAAAAAATACAACGACCACCGGGGAAAAAAAATTCTTGGTGCAGATTTAAGTGTCTGAGATTGCATGTCCTTAAAGTGAGTGTTTTCTTTGTGATTCTGCTTCATGTTTATTCGGCAACATTTGAAGAGAAAGCCTGGAGAACGACAATGCCTCCCATTTGACGGTGTCGCTTGATCAACATTTCATTATTTAAAATATTCTGACGGATGCTGATTCTGCTCTCGCTTCCTGTTACAGATAGCCAGACCCATCTAGAGTAACAAAGATTCTCTGCTGGTACATCAAGGTTGTTAATGAATTGTTAATAACTACGATTTTCACCTGACTAGGTCGTCTCTTTCCGCTCTCATTCCTCTTCATGGTTCACATTCTCTATCTCCCTCACACACGCCAAGAAATCTTTCCACTATCAGTATCAAAATATTTATTTTATGAAATCCTCTAGTCTACATTCTGTTAAAGGTATGTACCAAAAAGTAGGAATTATTATTATGTGTATTTGCATGATACGTTTAATGTTGTAGCGACACTACACTTTACTCACTACATATCTTCTGCTTTGTAATGTTTACTACAAGTAATACCATGTACACGAGCCCTAAGGACTTGGCAGCTCAGTGCTGTTGGTAGTCAGGTCTGTGCAAAAGTAAACAGAACTCAGGTGTAAATATTTCAGTGTACGTGGAAACAGTCCGCTTCTCCATTCGTCTCCAGACCGTTCTCACACACGGGTGCTATGAACAAAAATACCCGGGGTGGGGAATAGGGAGCAGCTTAGCATGAGGTCTAAGTAATGGTGTCTGATTTACAAAAAATAACTAGGGGATAGGGGTGGGAGAAGCTTTGACGAGGAAGATTTGATGTCCCACGGAGGAATGGGTGCACAGCACGGGGTGGGAGATTAAAAAAAATATAAAAAGCAGGAACGTAATGTCGGCGGTGAATCAAATATTCTGCCAGTGATCTACATTGTGCCCCTCCCTGTGTGCCCCGTGCCCGTCACGGTACGTGTTTAGCGCTGTGTGCCCCTACAGCTTGCGTCAGCCGTGAGACCACGTGGTGAGATAGACTCAAGGTGGGCACACACCTGTGTGATCAAATGCCTCATGGGATACCGATAGAGGCGTGAAGACGTGGTCGAGATAAGAACTCTCGCCATTTCTTTCCTTTTAGCTCCTTCACCACAGCGTGGGCGCTGGCTTTCAGCTCTGACTATTGAGACTAACTGGTTCATTAAAGCTCTCCTAGGGTGCATCTTTGAGGATGGGATAAATTTCAATACAAGATTCTGTTACTCCAATGTGGGTTTTTTTTTTTAAACTTTCTTACACATGCCACAATCACAAACATAACCAGACACACAAAGAGCTCCACAATTCAGACGTCAGGATAGTGTATGGAAACGTTAGCGTTGTCAAGGCTACAGCCAATGGGAGAGCTGGGACCATTTGCTAATTATGACTATAAGTAATATCACAAGTTTTACCTCTTTAAGATACAGCAAAGTTTGCTGTGTAAAATGATCCTAAATTCTTTTAGACAATGTGTAACTACTTACAACAAAACTGGGAAAAAGCATCCAACCATATTAAAATAGAATTTAACACCATCAGGCAATTTTTTTCAAAAAATCGATGTTTATCTATTTTTTTCTTTAAAAACCTTCAGGTCAAAGTGCAAAGAAAAACAGATCCTCTTAAAAAAATCCATGGATATATTAATGGAATAGGTTAACTTCTCAAGTCGGGTGTTAAAGGCGCGATGGACGAGATGTTTGTGGAACCAAGATGTAAACCATTTCTTATCCCCCGCCCTCCATTTCCCTGAAAGATCAGGCACCTACGCGTTCAGTATTAGGTGAAGAATGGGAGTTTTCACTTGCTGGCCTCCAAGCGATCCCTGGAACACACGACCTTTTACTTGGAAGTTGACCCCACTTTTCACACAGGAGTGCAGGCGTCCTAACTCAACTCAAGTGGTCGCTAGCATGAAGTTTGTCGAGGCGAGTGGATGCAAACAGCGATTACAGCCTCGCGCCACCTCGCGACAGTTGGCACCCAGGGTGAAAAAGGGATCCCAGGACATCTGCGAAGAAAAAAAAAAAAAGAAGAAGCTGGGTTACTAATGTCTTCGCCGGAAAACGGAATGCACCTGGATTGAGAGTAGGATAGTGGTGGGTTGGGATACTGGCATTTAGAAGAGAATTCAGAAGTTGGTAAGAAAAGTAGAAGAGACAAACATTTCTTGAGGCCAACAAACATGTTTACTGGCATTCATGTATGTGTTACATTTGCTACGTATGCGGTTTGTTTGTAAGGAATTTGTTTTGATGACTTGTGATATTTTTAATCAAGGTGTTATGAACACCTGTATCCGTTTTCCACGTCTGAACGCAAAACTTTCAGTCTCGTACTGGCATAGCCTTGCTAATACCTCGGGTGAGAGAGGTGTTAGGGGCAGCATCCCTTCTGGTTATGACTAACTACGGGTAGCAATGTACCAGTCCTGTGTTTCTTGCTTTCCAAAGACTCTCACTGTTTGCTCGATGCGAGGTCAGTAAACAATCGTGACCCAAGGCTTCGAAACGCAAGCTACCATCTGTTCATCCAGAATGTTATTCGTGGGGTGTTTTGTGCAGTGCTTCAAGCCACATCCAGGAATTTCTAGCAAACATTGTCATTTGTTCACGATCTCCTCCCGTTATGTCGAGAATGTCAGGGGCTGTCCTGACGAGTGTTTTCGGGACTCGTGGGGCTAACAGGGTCTATCAGATGTGAATAGGAAACTTCGTGGATAAGAACTTCAAGAGAGCAAGAGAAAGAGAATTAGCATATGAACAAATAATTGCTGTTTGAAAGGAAGGCACTTACAATATTAGGGTCTAGCATAAGTGCGTATGTACTTGAGTTATTGCCTGTGTGTGTGTGTTCGCACAATAAAAAAGTTTGCTACTCTCCTGCTCTTTGATGTCTACACAGACCACTGCAATATAAAGATATGTCATCACATCACCAAACTCATAAAACACGCACATGTGTAAACAGGAAGACCACAAAAAGGTAAGGAAAGACAGATCGACACAGATAATAGAGAAATAAATGGCTCAATGAGGACCGAAAAGGAAGGAAGATGGACAAACAAGGAAGGTGAAAAAAATTGGAGGATTGAAGTAAGAAAGCAGCGAATAAAACATGTTAAAACCTTTCCATTGAATCTTGTTTTGTAAGTGGGAAAAAAATCTGCTCACAGATACTAGCTGCTTAATTACCCTCAACCCACTTTTTTTCCTTTCCTCTTGTTTGCTACTTTTCAGGTGGCAAGGCAGGAGAGAAGGTGATTGAAGCGTTACCTTAGACAGAATACATTTTCTGCTGTTGTTATTTCATTTCATTCTTTCTCAAGAAACCTAATTATCTTCCAAAGCAACAAGACGAAAGAACCTGGAGACCAACCAGTCCTACAGAAAGAGGTGGAGGGGAGTGTAGTCTGGAGGGAGGCAAGTCACCTGGTGTTGATAAAGTCCCAGTGTAGATGCTCAAGCAGGATGGGATGGAAACAAGAAAGGCTATTACTGACATGAGCCGAAGAATCTGGAAACCTAAGAATGAAAGCAATCTTTAGTCATTCCCCTTTCAAAGAAAGGAAACAGGAAATGGTGTCCAGAACTACAAAACCATGAGCCTGACCACACACCCGAGTAAAGTCACGATGAAAGTATTTCAGGATCCTATCAACTCTTCACTGCCATCGGTGAGTGGTCCACACCTTCTGAAGTGATGGAAAAAGAAAATGAACTTGTGTCCAAGTGTACGCAGTGATAGGACAGCAAAAAAACAAAAGTTACATTAATTCATAAATCAAAGTTGGATGAGTTCATCGACCATGAAAAAATTTGCGAGCTGTGACAAAAACGATTCTCTCGCCATCAGGACGAAACCTTTCTGGACCTGACCACTTGACCCTTTTGCTCTTCCTCATCAAAAACGACTTTTTCATACTTTCCATAAACCCTGGCAGTCTATTTTTTGCTCTTAATCAGCTTATCTCAACATTATCTTTTTTTAATATGTTTTATCGGGTCACTTGTCAGCCAGCAAAAAAAGCAAAACAAAAGAAATAAATTAAAAAGAAATAAACGCAAATTGGTAAGCATACATGCATACACACATGCGCATCTGTATAAACACGCAGACACATAAAGTTTAATGATATTTTCCTCCCATCTCTCCCCTCACCCACTATCGTATTTTCTCGAGGCCTTGATAATCAGTCGTAAAGGTTCCAGACAGCAAAACCAGAGTCTGTAAAAATCCATTCATCGGAACACAACTTCAACTTGTTTGTGTCCTCGGCTCTTACTCCCTCTAATGATTTCCATGTTTACGGACTTGGGTGACAGAAATATGCCAGCGCCATGGCTGTTTCTGGAGGACGAAACCCAGGCAGGGTTGTTAAGTGGAGAGCAAACAGTCCATCCCGAGGAACAGTTGATGAGGCCATACTTACTACTCAACATGCCCCGAGAAGACAGACCGCTTGACACAGAAGCAGAGCTGTTGTGCTTTAATATCTCCAGTGCTAAAGCGGCACCCCGGGTGGTACTAAGGGAACAGACGGAGAGGAGGTGGTTCCTTCCACAAGAGGAGAGCCTGTGCCCTGAAGACCAAAGTAATATGGCGGGTGCGCAGACTTCAGAAGCAGGGATTTTATTCGTCCCTAAAATGAACGAGAGAAGGGTTTAATCTGGTGATTCTCATTGCGGTGTTGAATCGTTTGATTTTAATATTAGTGCATGCTACTTCTAATGTTAATAACCATAATGATAAATTACATATTGTTAGGAAATATTAGTATATAAATATTATTTTAAAAAATAAATGAACGAAAATTAAATCACAGAGGAAATCAATTTTATCAAATAGGCGCAATTTCAAAAACTTTATGGTGGGGATGGCTGCCTTGCTTGGCAAACATTAGAGAAATAAGGCTACACGTACTAAGGTCAACAAGGAGCAAGGATTCCAGTATCGCTGTCACACCTGCAGCTAGGCAACCGCCACAGGTAAACAGGGGCCGAAACTGACTGACTGACTGCATAAATTTCCGTTGACAAAAGAAAAAAAAAAAAAAAGGAATCGGCTTTCTACCGCTGATGTTAGCAACATCCTTGATGACAGTTATCGAACCGACATCGAGGGATTCAAAGCCTCTTGTGAGACCTTTAATCCTTGATATCAGCCCCACAGAGTACAAAGAGGTTTGTACGCATGGATTATCGATGTCATGCACCGAGCTTCTTTGTCGAGTATACGAGCGTGCGTGCGTGCGTGTGTGAGTGCGTGCGTGCGTGGGGGCCTAATGCTTGCATGAGAGAGAGAAAGGAAAAAGAAGAAAACATTCTTATCCTAGATCAGTATTATTATCATCAGCACACTCTATTATGAGTTGGGCAGACGGCGGAGAAAGAAAGGGTAAAAAATGCAAAAATTCCTTTCATGTCTTATTGTACTCCAAAACTTTTTCAGCCGTTACTAATCAGCAGGCAAAGCATAAAGAATAAATATTAAAAAATCTCTCTAGTGCTGCTTTTATTTGTATTTCTGGCGTCGATGTTCTGAATGTAAAACATAGAATTTTTATGAGCAATTTTAAAATGATGGCGGAACAAGAAAAAAATATATATATAATAAAGAGACGAAGAAAGATATCTATTTTTGTAATTATTAACAAACAGGAAAAGATTCATTAAAAGCACATCTGCGTGCGTCGATTCCAAATGCTCTAGCACTCAAAAATATTCAAGTAGTGTCTGTAGACCCGTGTGATTACTGCCTTCGCTCTCTCCCTGAGTTTCATTCACTAGTCTCTTTCCTCCGACTAAGGAGCGAATGTGCCTACAGGGGCCATAAACACAGACCTGAGACCTTCAGAATAATTAGGGTTTTTAGAGATGTTTGCTGAGTAAGAAAGGTGCACAAAAGGGCTAAAACAAATATCAGTGAATTTTAGTTATGCGTGCTTCAAACAAAATTAGAATAATGCACTTACATAGCACACTGTTCTGTTTATTAATAAACTGAATGCGTTTGAAATAAAAGAGTTGGTGGCTGGTGGAATTGCTGTATCATTGCAAGGCAGCCAGCCCTAAAAAAAAAAATGGCCCATTTAGAGAAAGAACAACGTGCCCGACATGAGAACTGAACCCAGGACATCCAGCCCTCACTGTATTGGTGACAGGCGCTAACCGTTGCGCCTCCGAGCCGTTCATGTAAACAAAAAGTTCAACAAGGACAACAGTAATAGCGAAATACAAATTGAGATCAGGAAGTAGGGATGGAGAGAATAGTATAAAAATATTTACGAGATAGAGGGGGGATAGGCCTCAGCCTTGAACGCTTCACTGTACGAATCAATCATTTGCAATTATTGTAACGAAACCTTTGACCTCTTCAACAGTCCTGTCCTCATGCACACAAGGGTGAACCAATATCAGGTCATCGACTCCAGCATCCCTTTCATTTCTCACCCAATCGATCAACACAACACCAACTCAACGTTCGCTGCAACGTTACTACGACGAGAAGACCAGTCTCCCGTGACGTCATCCGCCGAGGTCTCCATGTCAGACAGGCGCACGCCATTTGACACCCAAGCAACCAAAGTGATTGTTCGAACATGGCAGAGACGATGTCTGAATCCTACATGTGTCCACGCCTACTCGGAATGAAAAGCCATTTTCTCTCTCTCTCTCAATAATGTATTGAAAGGCGAAATAGCTGTCGGCGCGCGCAGCTTCCGCCCTCGGCTGACGCGTCTGCGATATCGCCCTCCGTAAAACCTCCATCATTGCTTCTTTGTGCAGCTTCTCACCTTTCATGACAATGGAGTAGTCCCCTTCCAGCCTTCCACATTGTGTCTGTGCTCTCAAAACCTGGATTAACAGGACAAAATGACTGGTCGAGGGCTTGCTTTTTGTATTTTATTACAATTTTTTTATTGAAATAAAATGATTGGATTCGAGTGATACGGGTTTATTTTCAAACACCTATTTTTTAAAAAACTAAAAATTTGTCATGAATATAAATATGATTTTTTTTTTATTTGGATCAAGTGTTGTTGTCAAATTCAAGTAAATTCAGTGGCACGGGTCAAGAGTTTGTAAAAGAAAAAGAATCCATTTTTAGATTATCACCAAGAGATTGCAGAATACGGGGTATTGCTTCTGTTCGCTACAAGAACTAGAATGGAAGCCTCGGAACGGTGGAAGCAATTTATTTGTCTCTTTTTTCAGGCGCCTGTAACGCCTTGCTGACGCCCTCTACCATCTTCCTCTCTTCCTCCGTCTTACACTCACGCACGCAAGCAGACAGACACACAAACCACGAATGATAGCAGTTTGCGTTTTGTCAAGGTTTGTGCGGGGCTCTTGAGGTATCCAGGTCAGGTGTCTGTGCAGCTAGCTGGGGTATGTTCAGCCAGAGGAAGTACTGTGAGAAAATGTCACACCCTCCACACATCAAAGGCGCTTTGGCGCGTGCCTCCGTGCAACAATAGTTGTTGCTGGAGTACAGAAACAGTCTGTAGCAAGCAGGGCATGGGCGTAGGTCACTAGTCTCAAACGACATACTCACTGTAATTCCCCGAGAGACTTTTTTTTTAACTTCCTCGAGATTGAATTGCTTCCTGTTCCCATTTTCTTGTGTTTTATTGCCTTTTCTGATTCCACTTTTTTTTTCAGTTTCTCTCACCCCCTCCCCATCACCCATCCCTCCTCCTGCGTCTGTTTTTCTTCCACGTATTTCTCTCCCTTGCTTTCCACCCTCCACTCCTTGTACCCCACCTACCCTCCCCCTAGAAAAAAATCAGTCTTTGGTTAGCAGGCACGTCGGAATGTAACGACATTTTCTGTGCCGATGCTACACCGATGTTTTAATTTGATGTGCTCAGCGATGAGCTTTTTGGGAGGAATGAATGTTAGCTCAGAACCTCTGTAAATCTTGGTCTGTGACCTACCGCCGTCTGATTCCTACATCATCCGACTGGCTGGTCAGATAACGCAAATACCACGAAGACTTCTACTATACTGAGTCCACCCAGCCATCTCCCACCCTTCCTCTACAATCAGTGGACCCATTCTTAAGGGTCTGGGGGAGAAGGTCAAATGGAGTTGGGACCTTTGACCCCAGAATGGGAGTAGGTCATGATCAGAGCTAGACGTTTGCACCGAACTATCTGCGTAGACAAATTATTGCGAAGACGAGGATAAAGAAAAGAAATAACACTGAAGAGAAGAGAAATCTCACAGGGGATAAATACATATTTTGTGTTCGTCTTGTCTTGAATCCTGTTGTTTATGTAAAGGCTAAAGGTCACTAGGGAGAACAGCCTCTGAGGACGCGAAACAACAATGATGCTGTTCATATATTGGGTTTACCGTCTGTACAGCGAGACATCTTCATCCTCTTCAAGAATCGAAGAAAGACAGAAAAAAATGATTAATAGTAAGTGTGAGAATAGAACTATTCTAGCTTACCTATTCAATGGTTGGCATGGATTGTTAGTATGCTGCTGCTGCTGCTGCTGACGATGATGATGATGATGATGATGATGATGATGATGATGATGATGATGATGATGATGATGATGATGATGATGATGATGATGATGAGAGTTTATAGAGTGAAGGTGAGCTCTATAGACTACAAAAATGCAAACGAACCCACAGCACCAAGCGGACAATAGATGGCAGACGTCAACTAGCTGCACAGACGAAGATGAGGGATTACAGACCCCGGGGAAGACTACACTGAATTACAAAAGTTCCCTGCTTCTAGGAACTTGTCCAAGAAATTAACTTAATCTTGACTTTTTTTTAAATGTAATTTGTTGAAAGAAATTGAGAGAAAAAATGAAAAATTCCATATTTGTCAGAGCTTCATTCCTTTCCTTTCAAAAATGATCTGGGTGAGTGAGTGCATGTTAAGTCTGTAAAGATGACAGCTAGGTATGCACTCAGTTGAAGACATAAACGACCCAATCGAGGTTCAAACAGTCCACAGCTGAATCATCAGACCACACACCCCTATCCAAGCGAAAGACACAAATGACACACCCCACTGATGGGAGGCCAGCAAACTGCAGGCGCCCAACGCCATGGACTCTGCGATGCTTGAAGAATATCTACATATCTATTGTAGCCACAAACATCACTTGCTGTTTCCGCTGCTCCTGCTCCAGTTTGGTTAAGCACCGGCGACAGGGAATTAGCCAGACTTGGAGGAATGGCAGGCACCCAAGCCGGCCTGAGACCAACGTCTTCCTAGGACTGCTGGGGAGGCAACCGTTAGTGATTCTGCAGGACCGTTGGACTTGTCTGGATGGCAACGCACGCAGAGTTATGGCCCTTTAGTGTAAGAGCCCGGATAACCCGTGGGGAAAGGTCACCTAGGATGCCAAGCTCCATGCCTGGCATTTTCCGTTTTGGTGGGTGCGACTGTTGAAGGTAGGTCTGGGAGGAGCATGACAATGATTCGTTCAAATTGTCATCATCAAATCATGCGGATGACGCCCTGTGTAGTTTGGCAGTAACTCTGTAGTTAAGTCCTTCACAACAACTTGAGCATCCCAAGATCGAATCCCATTAAAGGTATTTTATATTGCTTTAGTAGTTATTTCAAACTATGAAATAACATTTTAATATTTTAATAAATTTAATAATAATTTTAACAGATTGTGACATATTATGGTCCACATCATACTCACACGTTTGTTTCATAATACGACCTACATGAAATCATCTTCCTTGTCACAGGATAGGATCCAAAACTTGTGACCGACATGTCTGATTTATACAAGACCAACCCTGTTATGTCTACCCTCTTCTTTGTGACACGATCTGTATCATATCATTAAATAGTTTGTACTTCAAGCAGTGTTTAAGAAAACCCACTAACCTACAAACACCTCGTAGCTCAGGGGTCATACTTATGAAGCGAAGGTAAGTCGTTACCCAGGGGCGAAATAGAGGAAATCAAGGAAAAACTTTTTCTCTCTGTAACTATGACAGATTGTCTAAACCCCGAGGATATTGCTTCTGTTAATATACTTACAATTACAGCCTCAGGGGTCAGGCAACATTTGCGGAGTCTGAACACGACTTCCTAACTATGGAAACAAGACACTTGCCACTGATGTACCCTGGACAAGGACTCACCCTCGCGCCATGAATACCTCCGTGATATAGTGTACTAAGACTTGCAAGTATAGCAATATCGCCGATACACACATCTCTTCCTCAAAATAAAGATTCACATCTAACTCCTTATTTTAAACATTGTCCCTTTTTTCCATCTGACTTACTTTTTCTTTTATTTCTCAAACTTTCGGGGTGGGTGTAACTGATGTTGACCCCATTAACCTCCCATTGTCGACTACTTTTCTTAGTTCTTAGCAAAAATGTCATCTCATTCCTGAAATATGCAGAGAATAATTATAACTCAGACTTTCAATTAGTAAGCTATTATTAGTGTGTCATTATCGACAAGCCCTCGTGTGAAGTCCATCAAGACACTCACCTAATGCGCCACGAAAATCTTTTCCCGATTGCCTCGCACTGAGTTCGAGGCGGTCATTATCTCCATTAACCTGAAAACATTTAAAAGTTTTCTCTTGGCGGTGTTGATAGCTCCACTTAAACAGACCATATTTACCTCACACACAGGTGGCTAAGGGTGTAACCATGGTTTAGAACTGGACTGAATGGGTGTCATGTTTTTAAAACTGCTGTTTCATCCTAACGGACTATTCGGAGTATTTTTATTTATTTATTTTTCGGGGAAAGATCAGAGACCTTCTGTAATGGTGACTACGATTTGTACCAGTAGTTTACTTACCACCTGTAATTCAGTGGGTAGCCGAGTGGTTAGAGCACTGGCGTCCAATAATCCAATGGTTCGATACTCGTGTCGCGCAGTGAACTTTTCTCCCACCTGTCAGAATGGGTTTCTGAGTTCACAGAGAAGGTGAATCAAGGATACGGGGTAGGGAAAGGGCAATGTCCTTAAACAAATGTTAGAATCCCACTTCCCAAACGACCTTAAACTAGCCTTCGTATCTTTTTATTCCGTGGTCCACTGATTTCATGCCCGTCACACCACCTGTCACCGAAACCACCCCCAAGCATGTGATGTCACTCATTCGGAACCTCGCTATGTGACATAGCAAACATTTACACAAACAACTAAGAATGTCATTGTCTCTCTCTCTCTCACACACACACACACACGCAGAGAAATAATAGAAAAGAAATGTTTTCCCATTGTAGTCTTTCATCTCTTACTTTACACCGAACTTTTTTTCTACCTCGACTAAGAAATTTCATTGACCATCCCCGACTAATAGTCAGCCAGTAAAATTAAACTTGACACACAGGAGAGCAATGTCACGTGACGAGTGCTGTAAACTCGAAAGGTTGTTGTACCTAAAAGAGTATATTAATAAACATAAATTCAATATAAAGTTTTTGTACTAAGGGGCCACCTCTTCTGGTTCATCTCCGAGCTAGACGGCCAGCGCACTGACGCCTCGCCACCCCTCTAACAAGGTAATCGAACCTGTCTCGGGTGGGTTACATACCGAGACACAAAGTAATGTAAAGTGTGTCGACAGTGTAACCTTTCCGCGCGGACATGGTTACTGGCAGCGAGACGACGGTCGCCGTGATGTCAGATTCGATCCCGAAGTCGGAAGTCGGTGGTAACGAGCCGGAACCTCAGGACGCCCTGGTCTTGGCAGCCTGTACCCGCCCTTACAGGACAGCTTGGCAACTTACAGACGACAGCCTGGACATGGTGTAATCATGTAATTATTAACAGGGAAATAATGTTATCAATATCGTGGCCAGATAACCTCACCCCAAAAAGTGAAAGTCTCGATCGAAAGCAAACTATGTAGGTGTGATATCCAGTGTCCATCTGCAATCGCTCTTTCACGTTATTCTTCACCATTGGATGTTGCCATCAGACAACGATCTTGACGAAAGACAATCTTCCGTTCATTTTTTTTTCTCCCATCATGCATTAGCATATTCATTTGTACTTCCCCCAGCGCTTCATGTCAGCCAGAGACGTTCTTGAAGACTTGCCCCAGGGGGAGCCACACGTCTCCAGAATTTTGAGGCTAAAACTGTTTGCAGGTTGAATATTGGCTGTTATCGCCGGTTTCATTAGATTTTTTCTTCTTTAGGTATTGGTGGGTGTGAATGAGCGCTCGCTAAGCCTTTGTCCAAATCGTGTTTGAAATTTTCCTCAAAGCCCGCGTATTTCATGTCCAGGCTCTAACTGCATTCCGTGATGTCCCGGATGCGTCTCCAAGCAGCAGTATTCACGGTTATCACCACGTCATTGCCGCCGCCGCAGTCGTCGTTAGTGATGATGATGACGATGATGATGATGATGATGATGATGATGATGATGATGATGATGATGATGATGATGATGATGATGTCATCGTTTTCAATATAGTAACTACTTCATTCAGTCTGATTTCTTAGTCTGACAGGTCCCTGACCAAATTTGCCGACAACTTATTGCAGTACACCATCGCCTCGACATCATTCATAGCCGAATAACTTACTTGCCTTTGGCAGATGCACCTACTCCCCGTCAGCTGCCTCACCTCTCATTGTCCTCCACCCCCACCTTTCCACCCCTTACGACCACGTTGGCCGAGGGACAAGACTAACTAGTCCATCCAGTTCTGCAGGCTAGGGTCCGAACCATAATGAGTACATTAGAGGTAGCGCCCTCTTTCACGAACTAACCATTAACCCAAGTCCAGCGTGGACAAGACTCGCAGGACCTCGTGCAACAAGCGGTCACTTTGTGCCCCGGTTTTCTCCCCTTCCCCCAAAGAGCCAATCCCCGACTGTCCTATCACCTAAGTCAGAGATATTGATGGTCTCGGGGAACGAGGAGGCGGGTGGATGTTGTTGGGGTGGGGGATGTGGGCGCGCTTAATGGGTAGCACAGACAGTGTTGACTGTCTAGGCTTAGGGCAAGCGGGGATGTTGAACCTGGACAAAGGGAGAGAATGACGCGAATGAGGCAGATTAGGGTCTCCAAACGCTGAGTCCAACTCACTCGGAAACCTTTGACCCGCCTAACTGAACGCAAACACGTGCCATCTCGACTGATAACTTCTGCTTCTTGCACGGGGCTTGGGGTGGGAGGATGTAGGAGCTGTCACAAGGGAAATTGAGCTCGGAATGAAGCAGTGGAAGTATTTCAGACTGAGGAGATCCCGTTTTCTCAGGACAAAATTTATTTTTAATCCTTCAGTAGACATACATTTAAAGTCGAACAAATCAAACGGCAGTGTTGTTTCGTCCTTCTTTTTCTTCATTATTCTAGGTGACCTAAGGTCACCAACTTTATCTCACTGTGGGTGTTGTGTTTAAGAGAAATTATTTCGATATATATATATAATTATCAAAGAGCCATCTGGAATTCCCCTTGAGGATGTAAACAATTCAATAAACAAATACAATACAATTAAGTGTATTGTATTGTAGAAATAAAAGAAATAAAAATAGTGAGGTGGTCTATGGAACTGGGAGCTCTCCCTATTGAGAGTTGGAACTGAGATTAAATTGATCACACCAGCTCTGAGCTAAAACAAAAATGGCGTGTTTGCTTTGCTCGCTTCCATAATCACAACAATTAATATCATTATCACCATCAAAAGGACCCAGGCTCTCTAAAGGGACACTGGCTTGCAACACCGCCAAACCATGTTCTAGTGAAGACAATATCCCTGCTTACAGTCTGGAATTCTAAACCTGCCATATTTGCTTCCTCTTCACCCGCTGCGGGGCTGCTGATGGGGGAGGAGAGTCCGGGTGGCGGCGGGGTGCCTTTAGCAACGGAGCTGAGAATGGGTGAGATTAGTCGGTCGGGGGGCCGGCAGGAAAGGGGTTAATATGATTTCCCACTGACTGTGAGAAAAAATTGCTCTATTTACATACGTTTTCAATGCGGCATATTTACACTCGCCATAGCCTCGGCTTATCACATTCACTCTCGGTTAATGTCAGAGGCAAGCTCCAGGAATTCGCGTCCTAAAAATAGCTTTAATCATCAGAAAATGAATATTCCTTTTGGTATTTTTTTCCGACACAATTGTTCTAACCTGAAACTATTATTGTATACTTAAGTTTGCAAAGTGATTATCTTCATTGATATTTTTGTTTTCCATCTCTGATTTACTACATTTGACCTATTAGCTCCTTGTATATTAAACGGAATGAGAAAAAGTTGTATGATTAATTTATAGATATGTGAGAGAGATATCCAATTGCGTGGTTTATCTTCACAGCAACTATGTCTGTCCTTATTTGAGTAAAATTCCAATTTAGATGACAGTTTGAAATACGATTATTACAAAACTCAGGACAAAAAGCGTTATTATTTGAAATTTTGATGCATTTGCAGAGAAATTTAAGGTCAAGCACAAATCGTGGAATAACAAACAGACTATAAGATTACAAGACCAGCAACTCACTCTGTCGCATGTTCACGTCCGCGAGTGACTGAAAGGTTACCGAGGGACGAAAAACAATATGACAACAAGATGGTGACAAAAATGTCATTTTTGGAGGCCTGCCAGTTGTTATGTCTGTGAACGAGGCAATGTGTACATCATCATCTAAACACGAGTGCTCTGCTCTGTGCAGCCATGTTCCCTGTCAAATCTTTCCCACGTTTTTGTCCTTTCTCTCTTCAAGAAGATAATTGGATTTATTTTTCAACGTATCTGGTAATTGGCACATTACTTGTAGGTTTCTGTATTCAGATGTCCATAATAATATCGTGCTGTCTCGATATGTCAATACTGTCATTTACAAGGTTTCTTTCTTGTCCGTTCTTTTTGGTCATTATTCTAGTCTGAGTCACAGAAAATTAATGTTTGACAAGTTTCAGTTTTTCAGTGTATCCCAGAAATCTCATGAAATGAAAGAGTCACTGTGTATCATTTTCATCTGAATGGATTCTATTTATGTTATTGTTGACGTTTTGTGACTCATGTTGGACATACAACTCTATTATTGTTGGCACAGGACAGTTTAGACTCTGAGAATTCAATGAGCACAAAATAATTCAGGCTGAAAAGAGAACATGTGATGCCTCTCTTCACGATAATCATTTTGACAACATCACGACAAGCTCCTACTTTGGTTTCCTGACCTCCAGCAACTTTGTCACCAGGCTCTTCTTATGAGACTGTTACAATAAACAAGTGGTTAAAAGCTATTGTTACCTTTACACACCTTTGCCACCTTGCTGTGGATCTGTTGTGAGAAGCAGAGATGCATTTGACCTGCGCTCCCTTTCTTGGCTTGACCTCTTCTGGTTTCGTTGTCAGTTGTGTGTGGTGTTCCTGAATTATGTCTTTACTTACTACGAACGAAATTGTAGTCGAAACATTATTACAAAACCACATTTTTTGGTTTCCAATATCAGCATTGTTTCTCGTACTTGTTTTTCTTAAGAAAGTACACGAAAGCACTGTGAGGGATGTCAACCATAGAATTCGCATCAGACGACAGGCGCCTACAGGTCCAGCGGAGCATGATTCTTTGTCGGTAACAACATTGCATTTCATTTTCAGAGATCCTTTTCTTTACAAAATGTCAATATACAGCTTCTTGATCATTTTATTATTTACTATTCAGATAATTAAATTGATTTATTTTGCATTTTTAAAGCTGATTTCGTGGGCAGCTTTCAAAGTCTTGATGAAAATAAATATCGCGCGACTTCGGTTAAACTGTGTTGAAGGAATTACCGAGAAGTACTGTTTCGTAAAAGATAATCACGAATTATTTCAATTAATAACCTCCTGAGTGATCGTTTATTGCCTGTCTTACTTAATGTTTTGTGTAAAAAATGTTTTTTTATCTTACTCTTGAGATATGTTAATGCTGTTGATTTTAAATTTTCTTTCTTAAGTTTGATCACCTCTCCTGAACTCCTGGCACGCCGACATTTTTGTATGTGTGACGCTGTCAAGCTTATATTTTCATTATTAAACACCCGTACCCGGGTTCATCTTAGCCAAGTCTGAGTTTCGGCACATTTTCTGAAGTAACTCCATTTCTAAGAAATATTCCATGCAGACTGCAAGATTTATCAATTTACATAGGTGTGTGCTGCCTGTGCCTCGGCCACCCTGACAGGACCTTACATAAATAGGAATCATCCGGGCACCAAAGTAAATAAACATCCATGGCCATAGGAAGCATCCCCCGCTGGGTTAGCGGAAAACACGTTAAAGAAGGGGAATGGTCGTCATCTATTGTCATTCTCTGCAGCAGTTAGCCTTTGTGGACATCCTCATCTGTTGGTGCTAATCTGATCGTCGCCGGCAGAAACACAGGGGTACGCCAATGACTTATAGATTGGCACGAAGAACAACTGTAACATTCTAGGGTAGGTAGGCTCTTTATCCTGCTTGTGGGAAAATGGGCAACGATAGGGGAGATTAAGAGGGAAAACAAAACACTCTCAGACAGCTGCTCTGACTGGAAGACAAAAGACTAGACAATAAAATATAGATGGTAGAAAAAAGACAAACAAAAGCGATAGACCAAAAAAGAGAAAACAAAACAGATGGAGGAGGATGAGAGGGAAAACGGTCAATGAAACACTGATAGAGAGATCAAGGCTGTATATAAAAAGTGAGAGAATGATTATGAGATATCGAGAGAGAAAACGAGATAAAGACAGAGAAAAGGAAAGACAGAAAGAAGCACAGACAGAGGAACTTGCATGTCAAGTCATAAAACGATCAACAAGAATCATGACCTCTCTAAGCTGAGAAAAACCTCCAGTTATTTCCAGCCTTGAAATTGTCTGCCCGAGTGATTGATAGACACGTGTGCCGCTCTGTTTGTCGGAGTCTGTCTAATACAAAACCAGTTTTTGGTCAAAAAGCAGTGGCTGCCATTATCTCTTTTGTCTCGGAGACCTCAGCGCATCACATCGCAGGAATCGCGACATCTGCATGTCGTGATACGCGCTCCTACGGCATCCTCATCACGCATGCGTCAGACGTTTGATCAGAGTTACTCCGCTTTTTCTTGCTGACGCCATATTGAAAGGACAGAAAACAGGAGTTTAAAAAAATAACAGAGGTAAACGAATTTGTGTCTTTGTCTGGAGTTTCTTTTTTTTTCTGGTGAGTAGGTGGGTTCTTAAAGCACAGTTAGGCCTGGCTTTGAGTGAGGTACCGCGCTATAAACAGATGATGATGATGATGATGATGATGATGATGATGATTTTTATTTTCGAAAACTATCATGTCACATTCCATTCCATTCCATTCATCATGTCACCTTTCATGCCATCCATTATCTCACCCATCCGTCGCATTCTTATTTCTCTCCTCTTGTTTTCTCTTTTCTTTTTCTTTCTCATTCGTTTTCGTCGACGAGAATTAGATTTACTGGTTATCACCAGAGTGTAAGGTTTGTTAACTTTCGCCTGAGTGTTAGGTTTCCAGGTTATCGCCCGAGTTTGCTGTCAGATTCGCTGTGCAAATATCCTGCGACCTCAGATCCTTCCACGTTAATACAACAGCAATAAAATTTGCTCAGTAATTAGCCATCATCAACATTCAGCCACTGAGCCACATCAACACCCTTCATGCAGCTGATTTGTTGGACATCGAGTGAGTCGTAGGTTTGTTGGTTATCCAACGATTTTTAGTTGGGTGTCGAATGAGTTTAAGTTTTTTTCGCCATCGACTATATTTGTTGTCGGTTGTCTTCCATTTATTTCGTATACATTATCAAACTACTACATCACTTCAGCACATCTCATGCAGCTGGACACAGATACTCAGTGGCTGTCCCTCGTCCCAAATGGCGGACAGCGTTTGTCCTTTTGGCAAAGACATGAAAAGGATTCTGGTTTTTTTTCTGTCTCTCTCTCTTTGTCTGTCTCTCTTGAACACACACACACAATCGCTTAATCATCCCTATCTCGAAATCCGACATCCCAGCCTCTTGTGAAGAATCCGACTTCTGGCATTCCCTCCAGTCCCAGGGTCTGATGTCTTTCAGGCATTGTTATGACTTCTGTCTTCCACGCCTGTGGTCTGGTGCGTCCAGACTCTCATACTTTTCTTCTCTCGCTACAGACAGGATGGAAACTCGAAAAAATCCATTCAAAATTTATTTAGCTCCAATCTCTTCCTTCACCAATCGATGTAAAAACAACCCACGACTGACATGAAGGTTAATACAGAGAGGTACTCTTTACCCGCCGTTTCTCGAGGCAAAGAACGATATTTTTGAAAAGGAATCGGAATTCAAAACAAAACTAAAAAAAACTAACATGACAACCGTTTGCACTTCTGTGGTTTATTTCATTCAGCGAGTGCAGCCGATGGAAATTAAATTGAAATTAAAACAGAAGGTCAAAAGTTACTGATTTTCTTGTTTACATTTAATCTTGAAGTTTTAGCCTTCAACTTTTTTTTGTCTGGAAATCAGATCACAGCTTGTATTTGAAGCACTTTTCTAGTTTAAAAAAATTTCCTAATGTGTAAATGAAGATCTTCTAGAGGAAAGATATGTGTTTATCCTGTCATCTGTTTGTTATGCATGCAGAGTGTGTGTTTGTGTGTGTGTGTGTGAGAGATAACCAATCTCGGATATAAAATATTGAGGATGAGACCCATTCAGATTGTGCAAACTACAGGATTGAAGTATTACAGTATTAAATATGTTTTAAAAAAATCCTTTTACCTAATTGTCTCTGTATCCAGTGAGAGACAGCCAGACGCAGATACTTCCCAAGGGGACGATACCCGAGTATTTTGTATTGTCAGATTTATTGTCCACACCTGGCCTCTCGGCGCGTCGTCAGCGATGGCGACTTACCTGTGGTGACGTAGCGTCCAGGTAACAATCTTTCTTTCTGTTCAGTGTTCAGTGTGCTGGGGGTGTCACTGTTTGTCGTAGAGGGGTGTGTCTGTCACAGATGGGTGTGTCAGGCACGGGTGTGTGTCAGAGACGAGTGTGTGTCCAAGAAGTCGGGACATTCGATATCAAGAGGACCAGATCGTCGATGACAGCGGAAGGACGAGAGGTTTGTCGTGATGACAAGATGACCGTGGTGTTGATGGCGGTTGCAAGAAAACCAAGGAGCCGATGACAGCAGCAATGAAACTATGTGGATGACGGTTGGCAAGACGTTAGAGGGGATGGCAAGATGACAAAAGTGTTGATGGGAGGCAAGAAGACCCGAGATGCTGCGGTCAGTAATCTCTATTGAGGGTGGTATTGAAGGTGGGGAAGATAACAAAGAAGAAATAAAGCAGAGCAGGCTAATCCACAAAGACAACACAAGGCAGACAACATAAAGAACAGACCAAAACATACAAAAACGAAAAATAAGAAGAAATAAAGCGGATGAGAAAGAGCAGGTCTGTTCTGCAAATATTCTGTCCATCATCCTGTAGTGTACTTGAGACTACTCCAGTCATCCCCGTGTATATTGTGACATAATATCAAGTGCTGTACATAATACGACAGCACACTAAAGTGGACAGGAAATAATCATGTGAGACAGACATACAGACAGATGGATGAGCGGACAGACATACGGACAGACATACAGAAACAGACACGCAAACAAACAAAACGAAATGCATAACGGTATAGAAAAACAGAAAGACGGAGACAGCAAAAAAGAAAGAGAGAGAGATAGAAGTTGTCCAGACACACGGACAGACAGACAAGCAGAAAGAAACACAGAAGGAGAGGAGTTGAAGATCAGACACTTGCTTCAAAGTTATGCACATGGAAATTACAGATCGTATCCTCCGCGAGCAGTCTGTGCAAACACTGTCTACATCCTTTCTCGTGAAATATCGCAACAGGTGTAAGTTGTAAAGATTTACAGATAGTTTACACGGCTATTCATAACCTTATACAAAAATGATTTCTTCGTTAATAGTGGATGACTTAGAATCATGTTCCTTTTGACACGAACATGGACATAAACACACATTTACAGACACAGACACGCAGACGGACGAACACACACCCACACACACTCACACACTCAGACAAAATCTCTCTTCTTCTCTCTCTAGTTGTGGCCACCGGCTTATCAAATACAAATACTACTATGTTAATACAGGCTATTTGCATTCAGCATTTCTCCAGTGCAGAGGAAAGAATAAATAAATGTTGTATAACTGTTGTCGGCTTTGTAAGTTCTCACTTTACATCATTCTGTCTGCTGGCAGTTACAAGTCTTCCCAAGCCTAGAAAGTTTGTCTCGTGCATCCATACCACATTCCGTAATGACATCTATGATAATTACACTTATTAACTGCATCGAGAGTGAGGGATGGAAGCAGAGAGAAAGAGACTGTTGCTGTATGATGAAAGAACTGTCCTGGAGAGCATTGAAGTTGTTACACATAGGAATGACTAAAGGTTGCTGTACAGTGACTAATAGTTGAGTCCCGGACAGGGAGTGGCAGCTTTAAACGAAAATTGTTGCTGAAGAGGGAGTTGCTGCCATGGAGATTGATGTACAACTTGTTATCCTGATGAACCACTCACATTTGCTTCAGTCCGGAAGAGACTACAGCTATACACAGCGAATAACTTGTTGAAGGAGAACGACAGAAGGACTGGCAAATACCTTAACCTCCATTAAACAACGATCAACAGTTGATGCTTTAGAGAATGAAAAGTTGTTGCTGTGGTGAACAACAACCACAACAACGTCGTTCAAGAGAAAGAAACAGGTGTGTGCTGCGTGGACTGAATGTCGCATCAAAGAAACGATTTAAATCCATCTTTTCCCTCCCTAACCTAAAGTCGTCGTTAGAACCTCGCTGGGTGAAAGGGCACCCGAGGTACGACTACAACAACAACAACTACCACAGATCCCACGGGCGACGAGGAGCGCGTGGATCACGTCTGCCGCCGCGAGCCATGAGAGCGATCCGTTGCACGACAGCCGCACGGAGTCGGCGCGAGCTGCTGCAATAGCCGCTGACGCGAGTGGTCCATGCGTTACAGCGCTGCGCGTGATAACCGCCGGCACTCAACGGCGAGTACGAGCGCCGGGCAAATCGGTGCGTGCGTGTGGTGCAGCGTAGCGTACCCCGCTAATCCATTCCGTGCCGAGCAGGCGGGTGCGTGTGACGTGCGTGCGTGCGTGCGTGTAGAGGGTGCGTACGGGTGTGCGCGCGCACTGCGCCACGCGGGTAGTCTCTCTTTCTGTGTCTGGCTACCGACGTTGATGGTGGTGTAGCGCTATTACTACGAGTACTACGACTACTGCTGCTGCTGTTGTTCTTGAAGGAAGTTGTCAGCGCTGTGGTGGTGCTCCGAGCGTAGTATCTGATCACGTGTCTACTTTCAAACTCGCACCGTGAAAGTCGGGGGGGTGGTGGTTTAACGGGGAAAGGATCGTCTACCTTGACTGTCGGTTTGACCCCCCTGCAGGGTTTCTGAGCGGATACTAACCTGTGCATACGGGGTGTGTGTGTGTTACCTGTGCGTGCTCGTGTGTAGGTGAGTGTGCGACACCTGCGGACTGGCCAGGTCACCCAGGACAGGTGTGTAGGTGTGGCCGGACATCGAGGGTACTTCACGGAGCAAGGATTTCGTCTGCAGAAGGTAAGAACAACTTTTTAAACTCAACTTTGTTGCTAGTTCAGGTTGTTGTTATGTCGGGCTGGTAAAGCAACACAGTGTTTTGAAAAGCAGTTTTGATGGCGGGTCATGTGTTACACCACTGCTAACACCAACGTAGACTATTTTACATTACCTGTCGTGTTACACTATTACAGTAATCTTAACCCAAGTTCCACAATGCTACAATAATGGTAAAACTATTTTACAGTCATTCTCACCTATTTGCACAGTGTTACAGTAATGTTGAGTCGAGTTGTACAGTGTTACAGTAATGCTAAGAGCATCACACACTATTTCACACTAATTCTAAGCAGTGTTACACCATACATTAGTATATCCAAGCCTATTTACACAGTATTACAGTAATTATAAGCCGAATTACTCAGCTACAGTAATGAACAGAAAATTAGCACATCATTACATCATAGCTCAGACGATGCCAATCTTTATTACAGTAACTCTAAGCAAAGGCGATGTTATTACAGTAATAGACATTATTACAATTACTAATGATAATTGTATTACAGTTATAATAATATTGTCACACAATCAGTCATGTTCAACCGACTATCCGCCATATTTGCGCTACAGTTAGCTACATTAATAAAGAGAAGACAGAATGTAGTGGCGGGTAGACATCCTGCCATATCTCTCTTCTCTTTCCATTTCCTCTCGTTTTTCAATCATCATCAACGTCTTGTCTTGATTTCTCCGGCTCAGACTGTCGCTAGTAAAATATTGAGAACAGGCTTATTGGAATGTTTTACCGCTCATCCCCCATCCCACCCCGCCATCTACCCCTACCCCAGCTCCCGAGGTAAGGCCGTGGCAAAGACATGGATGATTATTTATGTACTCGTTTTTGAACATAGGTTAGAGGTCAAGGATGACAGTGGCATCCCTAGGATGATGCCAGAGAACAGTAAACCTCGCGTGGGAGCGGGTGGTGGGGCTGGGGGTGTGTATAATTATTTATTACCCTGTCAGCCTGGAATACAACAACATTATGAGTGAGGACAGCTGTCATGTGATGCTCAATATCCATCATCATTTCATAAATAATTGCAGTTTAAAAATATTCAGTCCACCACGAAGTGACAGGAATCCCTAGGCAGGCTTTCGTTTCTTCCTACAACGTTTATCCTCCTCTGTCAAGTTCCCAGAGAGGGTAATGCCTTGTTTAATTCCCTAAAAATGTGAAAGCTCTGGTTTAGCTTGTCTTTCCCGGGTTAGACATTTACAGACACACCTTTTTTTTCCGTTTGTTTTTTTTATAAACTCCATTTCTGTCGTGATTGTCCCTCGATGCCAGTGTCACCGGAAGTGACCTCCCACGCATACTAAGCATCAGCTAGACATAAACATGTGCAGTTCCCACGACACCACACACAAGCACTAAATCTTTTCAACGGTTCTAATTTATTTCCTGCTCTCTCTCTGTCGCTGGCTGGGAGTGTCTGAAGACCAAATGATCTCTCTCCCAAACTGCAGACCTGAAGCAAGGACAGGACAAAGACAGTTCCAGTGGACATAGCTGAAGCTAGGAAAGGTTGTGTGTTAATTTAGGGTATTGTGAACATAAGATTGTGTAAAAAAAGGGTTAAACAATTATAGGAGATAAGCTTATATGTCTGATTCTTAAGAGACAGAACAATGTACATTCCGTTAGAGTATAAATGCAGAACCATCAGACATAAATGTTCTGTCCCTGATGGTTATATAGGTATTTCTGGATTCCAATGCAGAAAAAATGTTCGTTCTTATATGTTGATATTTATTTTCTGCTTTGGTTTGTTAATATTATACTTAAAATCTCTCTAAGTCTGGCATGATATGAAGTTTCAAGTCTCTTTGTCCCTCCCCATCCTTCGTTATTTCTACTTTATTCCTTTCCTAGACATGTGGTTACTGTGATGCTCGTCAAATCTGAGCCCATCAGTCATCTGTTTCTCTTTGTGTAACTGTCATTAATTCGCTTTTCCTTCCTTCTAAAATTTAACTTCTACGTTTTGTCCAATCAGATGCATAGAAGGCTTTAAAAGACAACCGATAAGACGACAAAAGATAAAAAAAAAAAAAACCGTGACATGCAATGAGATGGACAGAGCAACCGAGAGGAAGCCATGTTCCTGAGAGAAAATGCTTCTGCCCAAATTAACTTCTCACCTTTAAGCCTGATTGTCCTTTAACCACCCATCTTTTTTTTCGTTTTGAATTCGAACCCGTCAGGGAGAGGCAAGCAGTGTGAGGCCGTGTGGTGACGTGTTCTGTCGAGCAGTAAAGTCGTAAGTATGTGTTCTGCCGAGAGACGCTATAGATACCCCGGTGTTGAAAGGTCCGAGAAGCATTAACGACAGTTCATGGGGTGCGTGCGGGTTGTATACAGCCAGGAGCTAAGCCCTCGTCTGTCCCGTTAAGCCCTTCCCACAGTCGGGCGGCGGTGCGCAGCTGCACGCGACGCACAACACTGCGCAGGGTCAGGGTCGCAACATGTGACGCAACGCTGGTGTTGTTCGCACTTGGTGCAGTAGTCAGAGTAGTGTGACGTGATGTTAGCGACGCTTGGCGTGGGGGTCACGTCGGCCTGACGCTCGTTAGGGGCTCGCGTGACGTAGCACACCTGACACGTGGATCACACTAACGAGACGTGACGTCATATGAGATACACGTCACTCTTACCGGCAACACGTGACTCAGAGTCCACACCATCAGTACTTGACGAGGTCTTCACGTTCGCTAAATACAAGAGTTAGGTGACATACCTCTACCGTAACGTGATCACGTCACACGGAAAATAGAAACGCAACACGTGAGGCTCGGGTTAGCGATGTCAACATGAGACGGCGCTGGAGTTAGCTCGGGATAGCAACACTCTTGCAGCGCCACACAGCGGGGAGCTGGTGACCCGCAACTTGCAACATTCGGCAAGAAGACGTCACAGAACTACGCACTTGTATCATCAAGCCACGTGCAACCAGTTACGCTCACAGGTGTCAGCAACGAAGCCATGTGGGAGGAGGAAGGAGGAATCACGTAGTATTCTCTGATGATGCCGGCTAACTCCATTCACTTCGAAAAAGTGTGAACTTTAACCTTTATTTAAACGAAAAAAAAAAGTAGGCTCGTGGTTTTCCGCACGGAGGCAGAAGTCCGACCTTTCGAATGAAGGAAACCGGAAGTTGAACGTCCTCGAATGTAGGCCAGAAAGCTATGACCATCGCGCCCTCTGACGGAAGAATAATTTAGCGTAAATTAAAAAAAAAACCAGTGTAATATAATTATTCTGTTCCTTGCCTTTGTTGTTGTTGTCGAACGTGTTTATGTCAATTCTAGGTGTAAACATTTCTTACGAGTACAGCCATAGTCGGAAATCCTTTCACTTTCTTTTTAAAGGTAAATATGGGGGAACACTGGGCCATGCTTAGTAAAAGTAATTTTAAGTGGTGGCGATGGAAAACTCTTGCATAACTTTATCAGATGAGCGAGGAACCAACTTGTTTGCTTGACCAATGAGACTTCGGGACACTTGGAGGTTTGATGTTTGGCCACTTAGTCCAATTAAGAAGTTTGACAATTGCCGTTGCCTACGTACTTTCCTTTCAACTTCTATTTATAGTCAAAAAACTAGTTTAAGACAACTTGAACGTGGATAGCTCGAGTTTGATCCACGATGCGCAGATTGGTGGCGCATGCGCAGATGAAGAGGAAATGAAACCTGAATTACCTTATACCGTGACCTGGGTTAGCAGTCCATTAGAGTTTAATGTTCCTGGTGCAGATGAATGCTTTGGAATATGTACAGCCTGGAGCACTTTGTTTCTGCCTACAGATGGCGCATCACCGGGATTCATCAGTCCTCTGGGTACGTGTACCACGTGACACGCTCACCGGACCAAGGGGCGCGATGACGCAACCCTGAGACTGCCGCGTGCCGATCATAACTACCTGCAACAGCAGAATAGGCCCGTCCTCTCCACTTTAAATTGAAGATCATTTAGCCATTCATCCGAAAAATGCGTAGGAGGGTCGCAAAGGCGGTAAACAGCCAGAATTGCTTCCCCTGTCGTAATTATTTGGGTGAGTCGCCGCCATGCCGCCAGTGGGGGCAGCTTGTTGCTTCAGAAAGAAAGTTTTTAAGTTTTTTAACAAAATAAATTCGTATCCTGCTGGCAACGCAGATTCAGGCTCCACAACAAAACCAGCATGGGGTCCTAGCAAAATCAGAGAGCAGATTTAATTGACAGTTAAATTGCGAGCAGAACCTGGACACATCGGCATCGACCGAGCCAAATCTTTCGTACAAACAGCGGTTGTCGTCGACGATAGAAAAAATATGGCGTCTGCTCGTGATTCTCGCCAATTGCGTTTCAATAAAAATGGCGCACAAAGTAGCTCGACCTTTTGACGGCAGACGACCTGTAGGAGGCTGTCCGACGGGTATTAAACCGTATTGATGACTGAGCCAACTGCTTGTTTACCCAGCAGACGGGTTCAAGAGAGTCGTGACTCCTTCACAAATACATTCGCACAAAGAAGGGACTAAAATGAAAGCTGGAAGACGATAATGATGGATGAGTCCGTGAATAGATAGATCATAAACGTTGACAGTAGGCAAGGAGGACTTTTCACAAGAAAAGAAATGTTGCTCGAGAATTTCTGTGCAGTTGAACCTCTAAGGTGCAAAATGGATCGGTTCAGGGTGTCAGGAATGGCAATACGCAATTACTGTCTGGGTATGGTAGACTTCACACACCCCCTCTCCCACGCTTTCGGTTCGCGGAGCAAAACATTTCAGTTTGAAGTTACTGCCGGCCTGACCCGCATTCCAAACCGGCAGGAAACCTCGATTTACACGACTGCACAGGTAAATTACTTACCTGGCGGACCTTTACTGCTGTGTAAAGGTGCAAACATTGACACCGTGTCACGCTTGACATCCGCTGGCAGTCGTGACAGGACATCCATGCCTCCCTACCCCCCCCCCTACCCACACCTCCGCCCGACTTCATGTCGCACCCTGTTTAAATTGTTATTCTTGTTTATCAGATTATGTAAATGGAAAGGGCTTGGGGCTGGCAGTCATCGAGTCCCACTGGGGAGAGGTTTGATAAAATGTCGCATTCCTTGTCGGCTCCAAATATATTTTTGTTAGATGTACACGTCAGTAAACGCATTCCTTTACACTAACAAGTATATTTACAAATATGCATACCTGTTTATTTTCCACACTAACTCAATAACATGCAATAACACTCTCACACTAAGAAAAAACACCAACACACCTTCACTCATCGCTGATGAAACAACTCCTCTGTTTCTATTATCATTTTTATCTTTTTGTTCTCTACCACTCAATACTTCCAACTTTTTATCAGCTATTTTGTTTTATTTGTTGTTTATTACTGTCAATATACTTGTTACCTAAGAACCCTATTATCTGGAAAATTGTTTTCGTTCTGGAAGATTGGGGTTTATAAGTTCATGTAACAAAAATAGCAACCCTCTGTTGTCGAGATAAATAAAGTTGGGAAAGACAAACAAAATATCAAACCGTAGGCTATGTACACATTAAAAGGAGAATTTTTCAGTCAAGGAGAAAGCAATAAATAATATCAGATGGCGAAGTCAAAGTCCCGCCCGGCAGGCGAAGCGTGGCTGATGGTTGTATCCGGGGAGGCGAGGACACGGCTTTGGAGGTCAGAGGTCGCCAAGAGTGGCTGGCTGCTGCTGCTGCCACACGCTGTGATGTTGTCGGTCGTCGTTGTCGCTGATGAAGTTGCGACAGGCTCATGTTCTCCGTGGTTGTGTGTGGGTGCGAGCGTGTGGGAAGCTGAGAAGTGTTTTGGTGTTGGGAACAGTAGGCTGGGCTAGTCGTGCGGAACGAAAGAATGAACAACATAATGACAGAAAGAAAGAAGAAAAAAAAGAAAAGACTGTATTTTACTGCAACTGGAAGGTAAAGACAGGAAGAAATAAAAAGTTGTGGAATCGTTTTTAACGCTGTCAGCCGCTAAGATTCCATCGTTACAAATCACTTGGCCTTGTAAAGGAAGGAAAGGAAAGACGCAAAGAAGGAAAAAAATCTGACGAACATGTATTATTAAACCTCTTCCTGCATTTATTCCAGTCGAACGGCTGGCATTGTGTCTTTGAGGTCTCACTCCCAAAGAGTTGTGTTGGCTGTGGCAATATCTCCAGTTTCTCCTACATTTACCCAAAATACGTTTGTAGAGGTCTTGACCCCTGCCAACATGGCGATGTTTATTTATTTATCTTTATTCCATTTTTATGCTCACTTGCCTCTTGTCTGGTCATCGTTATCTCTCCTTCAGCTCATTTTCCCCTTTCATCACAGTGTTTGGTTGGAGACCCTGGCGCAATAACAAAGCCATATTCCTTGATCTTGCACATGCTGAAATTATTTTTCTTTCTTTGCTCTGTCATTCTATGGGCTTAAAGCTCAGTCCTTTGTCTTTCTTCAATAAGCCTCTTTCTTATATACATAAAGCCACGGCGTCTTTTAAATGAAATTTCTCGAATGCTGGTTTTTTTTTTAAATTTTACAATTTGTTTTCACGATTTCAAGTTTCAAGCGTTAATCCGAATGGAGTCTTGGTGATAAAGCTTTGACGATCGATGAGTCTTTACAAGCCAAGGATACCCCCCTGCACGTGCAATGTCGTTGTTGATGTCAAAAAAAAAAAACGAACCTCTTGTGTGAACATTCTGTAAGCAACTCTTGTCAACACTTTCCTAGCGATGGCAGGTGAATGACCAGCGATTGATGTGTGGTGGGTACTACTGGGTCTTTAATCAGTGTTGTTACAATGTATTAAAGGGACAAGATGGTAAGTAAGTGTGCTGAACACGATAGAGCAATGCACACGGAGAGAACGATGGTGGGAGAAAGAATGCACCGCAGTGTGTTTAGACAATATAGTTTGATTGGATGAATGGAGGGTGAAAAATTATGGATGTTTATTTAGGCAAGAGGTAGTGCATACTTAATGTGATGGAGAGGAGATAATGGCGGAGGTTTGAGGCCAAATGTGCTGCACATCTGATGGGGGGATGTGTGGGGAGCCTGGCGCAGTCTAGCACCATGTATTGCATGCTTGATGGAGAGTGGTGAGCAGGGCTCAGGCCTCAGGAAATGAAGTCGGCGGCCCATGCCTGGTGCTCCCCTGCAAAGGGAAAAAAGAGACTAATGGCTGTCGACAATAGAATACTGAAAATCTTTCTCTTTATGTCTGTGTGTGTGTCATACGGTGTATGAAAGTGTGGACCCGAACCACAGATATTATTATTTTACAACCGGATCAGAATACATAATTAGATGATGATGATGACGAGGAGGATATGCACAGAAAAACATTTTTGTTTATATCACAATCACCAGTTACCTGTTTTGTGAAAATGTTTATATGACACAAGATGGCAAGATAATTAGCCTTTTACTCAATAGCTAACACAGTTCCCCTTATTCAAATTTTAGTTGACAAACAATAAATACCCTAAATCCTTCCACACACACACACACGCACACACGCACCAGCGACCAAGAATAACCTCACATTTGACTTGCTAGAGGCAATAATTTTACACACGGTTCATCGCTGACCTTAGATGTATTGCCGAGTGACAGAATCCTCTGCAAATCATTATGATTTAATGGTTTTAGTGTTAGTTCGCGAGTTTTGAGAGGAAGAACAGAGAGAAGAGGGAGGGCGGGTGGTGCGGAGAGGAGGAAGAAGAGAGAAGTGTCTACTTCAATACAACATCGTTGTCCACGACGATGATGATGATTTGTTATATTTGTGATGTAAGTCATAGTTGGACTGATGTGACTCCACAAAAAGACACCCTGCTGCGGCCGAGAGTTGACAGCTTGTGTGACTAGTTACGACATTCACACAAACAAACAAACGAACAAACGAACAAACAAGGAGATGCAATCCGCTTGGTAATATTACCCCGCATGCACAGTGACGCTAGCTGAATGCTAAAGATTAGCTTCCAAGCTATAATATTCTACGGGTGTTACTAGTTTAGCTGAATGCTAGTGTCTACTGTGACTGTGCATCGAGCCAATGCCAGTGTGTATGTGTGTGTGTGCGCGTGCGTGTGTGGCCCGCTAATGGCGGAGGCCCGACAAAGAGCACGTGCACGTGATATTGATTAGCGTCGGCGACGTGTTTACTGATTAGCAGATACCCCGTGTGAGCGGCGCCCTCTACCCCCTAGTCTTCTCCTTCTACTACCACGCGCGACCTTACGGAGCGTGACCCTCACCTGTTTGAGAAAGATGAATTACCCAAGGGCCGTGTGTGTGTGTGAGAGAGAGAGATAAGAATGATGATGATCATGATGAGATACACGTGATTGTGGGTAAAAGAGAACGAGATAAGGATGATGACGATGAAAAAAAAATTCTGCTTGTATGTGAGAAAGAAAGAGATAAAACGACGACGATGATGATGACCAAAAAAAAATCGATGATGACAAAAAAAATGGATACCTGTTCTTGTGGTGTATAAGAGAAAGAGATGAAGCTGATGACGGTGATACGTGTGTGTCTGAGAGAGAAAGATAAAAATGACGACGATGACGATAATAATAACGATGACAAAGATGATGAATTTATTCCCTACATAACCTACTCAGCTGGAGTGGTCCAGATGGTCGATTATTTGGCGAAAGAGAAAGATAGAGACGAACAGCATTAAAAAAAGATATAAATATTCCTGTGAAGTTTTTCACCCTCCTGCGTCAGGGTTCGAGTTTAGGCCAAATATTTTTTTCTCTGATCCTACTTTTTTTTTTTTATTGAAATCTCCTACAAAATTCATTCAAAGTCATGCGCCGTTTATGAGCGAGGAGGCAGATAGAGTGTCCGGTTATAAAGAGCTGCACTCCAATGAGGAAGATTTGCTTCATTCGACGCCACATTTCACGGGGGGCTGGTCACGTGACGTGTTCGTGGTGTGCGGCAACACACTTCCGCCACTGTCAACTTTTCCACCGACTTTGTTCGTGTTTACAACTGGGAGAAGGTCCGTGAAAGAAAAGCTTCCTCGGCTCCGGCCAATTCCGAATATGATCGATCCCCAGTCGATTGGCTGGCGAGGTGAAAGGTCAAACAGCACTTCATGCTGGCAAAATGATGATCTGGGAGCTTAGTGCGGAACAAACAGCACAGGAGGAGGAGGGCACTCGTAAATCTTGCGCCATTGGCCTTTTCTCGACGGCTGTCACGTGCGTCTACCAAAAGCATGCGAGAAAGGACGGGACGAGACGAGAGAAGACGAGATGTGACGAGAAAAGGTTAAAAATAGACAAGATTCTATTGCAGGGGCAGGCAGGCTTCGTGAAAAGACATCACAGGAGCAGTTAGTCATGTCATCGCCGTCTTCTTCTGAGTACCTGAGCTACTGACGAATCGGACATGACGGAGAGATTGCTTTTCTCGTTGCTACGGAAACGGAGAAGTACAAAGATGGCGCATAAGTCATCGTGTTTTAGGGTCAGTACGTGAACGGGTGTGTTCTACAGTCAAGAATCAATCATCGACGAACATTTTTAAAGAAGCTAACCCATCATCTATCTATAGGTTTCATTTTGTTGATTCATTTTGTCTATTTGTTGAGAGGAGTCAAGATGGTGGGGTAGCCATTATTATGTTCACTTGCCTGCCTATCTGTCTGTCTGCCTATCTGTCTGTTAGGATCCAGTAAGAGGTTTAAGGTAGCCATCTTTTCTTCATGTCTTGATCTTGTAAACAGGAAAGCAACAATTTTCTCCAAATCAGCTACCAAACATTGTTGTCAGCTAAAAAGTCAAAAGTCTTTCAATGGAATTTCATTTTTGTTTTTCCTCTCAGTGGTTTCATGTTTCGTTCCTATCTAAATGCACACAGCAACATACAGAGAACAGCTGCGGATGACATTTGTTACAGACGGATGAAAGTCTTTCTCTGCGAGCTACAACTGTATATTCTCCAATCTTCGTTTCATTCTCTTTTTGTTTTCTATTTCCGTTTTTTTTAAATCGATTAGGTTTACCCTAATTCTAAATGCGACTTGATTGGCTGGAGAAACGGCCAATCAATAATTCACAGCTTTTTATCCCGAGACTTCTTTCTTTATAAAATAAAAATTGGAGAATAAAAGAACACAAACACCGAGGTGGATGGTGAGCCCTTGCACTCCCAACTGTGGGCCATCAGCTTAGTCAGCGCCAGACAAATGGAATCAACACTTGCAAGGGGTCCTCGACGGGTCGGCGCCGCCATTAGTCAACAGCAAGTGCTTTTTTTTTTCTTTTCCGACGGAGATAATTAATACAGATTGAGCGAGGCGATCTAAAGACAAATAATGAAAAAAATTTCTCTTGCACTGATTGTGTCTGTGTGTGTGAGAGAGAGAGATTATTTGTTAGTATGTGTACTTATGCAAGTGTTTGTAAGCATAAGTTTGTTCTTGTTTGTGCGTGCGAGAGTGTGTATGTGCCCAAAATAATCTCCCCTTAAAACATTCTTCAAGCATTACCTCCCTTGCTGCAAAACTTCATTTATAACCGGTCACGATTTCTAGGTTAAGTGAGCAGTGAAGTCACTCCCTCTTAGCTGATCTTACAACCAAAATGTCTTAAATATTGATCACTTACTCATCCATCAAAAGAGGGAAAGGTTCCCCTTCCCCACCGATGTGAAAATCAAACTCCCCCTTCTCATGGTCGTAGTCAGCCACGTACCATACTCTAAGCAGGATGGACGGAAGAAACTTGTTCATGCCCCTGTTTGACCGAGTGCTTCAACTACCAAAGACGACAAAACTGTTTTTGTTTCCCTCACGGAGTGTAAACCTCATGCTGGGGATCCAGGTCTCCCCCAGTAAATTCGGTATTTTACAATACTTTGCACGGCTCATGCCACATACACTCAACTCCACAGACTCAATCCCTCGCACCGACAACACCGCACACACTTAACATTCCACACTTAATACGACCTTCACATGACAGCTTTCATTATCGTTTTCACATGACATCGTAAAGTTTGTCCTCCATTGTCATAACAAGACCATCCCCCATGTCTGTAGCCCCACCCTTAACGCATCAAACTTTTAAATCTTTTTATTTCGGTTTAAAATAGCATCCGCGCACGCGCTCTGGCTAGGAATGTATTATGTATCTTGACAGTTTATGTGTGTATATAATTTATTTGTGTCGTTCTCCCCATGTTTCTGTCAATAGTATGTTTATCATCTGACTATCTGCCAGAGTGAAGGTGAATTGCATAGCAACTGTTGCCCTATCACTGTGCCCACCACTGATTCAGCAGCAGCAGCATCCCAAACGAGCTTCTCTCATACCACAGTTGCGTTGCGACTCTTGCAGCAGCGCACAGCTACGCCGGAACCACCCAGGGTGGGGCAGGTGGCGCTTGGCCCTCGGCACCCGGACCCCAGGCGTGGAACCCCCGTCAGAGGTCGCGTGCGGCAAACGGGGCGCCGACCTTCAAAAGGCAGCGTAGTGTACCCCAGGGGACACCCGCCCACCCGGCACTTACTGGCACGGTGCTGGCAGGTGGGACCATTAAGGCTGGAGACGTTTCAAGATGCGGAGTTTGTGTTTATTGCTTTATACTGCACCTTCCGCTTTTCTTCCTACTCAGCTCTGCACCAGAATATTTTTTTATGGGGGTGGTGAATAATGTGCTTGGGAAATTTCGGAAGAATTTAAAGACCAGTCTTTTTTAAAATATAACCTGGATTCTTTATACTCTCTCGTGGAGTTAAAACAGTCACGTGATACCCGGGGATGGTTTGTAAAGTTCTCCACACATCGGTTCGAAAAGAGACTTTCTAGCATTTTTCCTCACTCTGGATGTCAGGGAAACGAAGAACAGGCGGGAATGGGAGAGAAGGTGAGATGGCACAGCAACACCAAATATCCAACTGAGAAAAAATCCGATGTCACGATATTACGGCCATATAACAATGCCAGCTGCACCTTCCACCATTCCCGCCAGGACCCATAAAGAAGGCTACCCTTAGCAAAAACGAGAGGTATTCGCCGAGTTTAACCAGACACGTGACAAGTCGGATCGCCGAAACAAAGAAATTCGACTCCGCGAAGAAGATGGAATGTGGCGCCTCCTAGAGGGCGGCAGGAGGAAGACGCGAGATGCAGCTGTGAGAGTGACAGCTGTGAGACTAGTCGGGGCTGCCGCTCGCAGTGTTGACACAAGACAGGCATCAGGTCCGACTGGCGAGGCTTTTGTTGCCTGGAGAAGGCAGCTTCACAAGACTGCAGCACGAGTGCAGCTGTCTAGCGGCTGCCATCAATACTGAGAAAGTGCAGCTGGATATTGGTTACGAGACGGAAATAGACTGCAGCTGCAAAACGCAGCTGGGTTAGCAGTTGCAGAAGTACAAAATACAGCTGGACAGCGGCTGTCGTAATAATATTTTGGTTACATGAGGGATGGTGAGGACCAGGGGAAGTATTCTGATGATGTGACTAGTACTGTCTGTGCTCAGGTGAGTTTTGCAATGAGGCTGACCGTGAGGTAACCAGCTGCAGCCCACTTCATTCGATTATTTCCCAGACGGATTCTTTGCCTGAGGCAGCGCGTGCAACTCAAAATGTCGCTTAAAACCTAAAATCTTTCTTTATTTTATATACCTTGCAAACTTATTTATTTAATTGTTTCAACATTTTTCTGCTTCAGAGCAGCTGCGACTAGAAACATTCTTAAGACTAAATCGACTTATTTTTGCTATTACAAATATTTTTGATACTGAATGGCAGGTGGTACTAGAAACGTATCGACTTATTTCATGTATCAAAAATATTTTCGACTGGCGCCTGGTAGTAGAAACATTTTTTGGACATTAAGCAGGCTTATTTTACTTAATTTAAATATTTTTATTCTAGATGATAGATGCTAAGGTAAATTCCAACTATACTGAATCTTGGAACTTTGCTACTCCTGGCTCCCTCCTTTCACCTTCTTCATCGCATTGTAAAATAGTCATTCGAGGCTTGGAACAAATAGGAATGTTTGCCCTAACTCTGAAAAATAAATTGTCCACAGTGTCCCACAAAGAAAGAATGAGTAGACTGGCTGATGAAGGTGATTGTGAAGAAAGGAAAGCAGTGATGGTCATGGGGGTAGGGGCTGGAGCTGGGGAGAGGAGGAAGATGGGAGAGAAGGTCTGAAAGATGACGAGACTTTTACTGAGTGAACTGAGGATGGTAAAGGAGAATAATGTAAGATGCTCCACGACGAGAGAAGATGAAGTTCCGATCTTCTAGATGAGAAGCGGAATGCTGACAGTAAAGGGGTTAATGTCTTGTTTCTGCCAGCTGTGGGGAGGTTGTTTCCACGTCTGTTTCTTTCTCATCTGCGTTGTTGCATGATCTCGTATTACCCTTCATCCTCCTCCCCCGTGTGTACGATGTCAGTTTAAAGGCCAGCCCGAGTGTGAACTGTTCATATGAGTAAGTTTAGTTCATTTCATTATCCTTATTCCCAAATTCGGAGCATACCTGTTCTTGAGATTGAGATGTTTAAGCATTGCTGATTACACTTAGGGTTTATAAAAAGTTCAAGACCTTATTTTCTTTAGTTTAATGTTACAAATGTCAGTTCGCTGATGGGCCAATACTCGAAACCCTCGTTCTGATGCTTCCGTGACGTCAGAAGTGTACATTTCGGTCGTTCCGCCGTATTTTGTGTGTGTATGGTTTTTTTTTTTTTTTTTTTTTTTTTTTTTTTTTTTTTGAAAGAAATATTTCAAACATCAATTTTCATTTTTGCGAGAGACTGATAGCAGCTAAATATGTCCTTAGCTTGCCCCTAATTAGAGAATGCATTTAAACGCGTGTACACGGGCACACACACACACTCTCTCTTTTTCTCTCTTCAAACAACAAGCTAGCAAACATGAAAACAAACCCACAAAGATAAAAAAAGAGAAAATTTGAAAAGATTTTTAAGACTTAGGTATGATGATATACTTAATGTCATCTTATACTTATCATTACACAAACAGTTTGTCAGAAAAACGTTCTCTTTGTTATTTATTTGTTATTTTTTGTGTTTCATGTTCAAGCATTTTTGCAAAAATATGAACGAAGCTGCCATCGTCAGTTTGTGGCAAACACATCTAAATAGTGACAAGAGCTATCAACAATGATGGCGCAGCAGCACGAACGGCTATTGTTATAAACAGGAGTATATTTTTCTGCTGGATTGTATTGTTTATAGGAGTTTGCGTTACAGAATGTTTCTCTCGGTTGACGCCCACCTGATGGTGTGGGTAAACTGAGGGTTGATGACATCCAGGCCATCATTCACACGTTGGTTTGATGGACATAGATTCTGCCAGGCAGGGATTTGTGTTATGAGCAGGAGGGTGATGTGAGAGCGTGGGGTTGAAGAGAAACTGCAGCATCAACAGAACCTCGGGTGGATAGTCAGTTGTCACACAGAAAAAAGAAAAGGAATTCGCTTCTACGTGACCGCGCTATTTTTGTTTAAGTATCTCCTACTAGCTCATCCTGTCTTCATGCAACAGACTGTTAGTTACACCTGGTCACAAGGGGGAAGAGGAATCCTTTTAAAGCATCTTTGATGTTCGGATTTTACCTGTCTGTGCGTTCCTTTCCTTCACCTCCACTGTGTGTACTTGCGATGTGTGCACACGTGTCTCTGGGTGAAATAAGTTTACACATTTCTGTATGTGAAAAACTTACTGAGAGTGAAGAAAAAAAGGAACAGAGAAACAAATGTGACTTTACAACTCAGGTACCGGTGCTGTGTCAGTAAACAATGCTCTTTTCTGTGTATTCAATACATGTGTTTATCTACACATTATATATTTATATATTCTCGCCCTTCTCTCCCTTCATCCTCCTGGCGCGTGAGAGAGATGTGAGGGGTGGAGAGAGAATCAAATTCGCGACCAAAAAAAAAGGGAAAGAACATAAGACGTATCGTCAGTAAATAATGCTTCTTTCTCATTCTCCTTCCCATTGAAAATAGTTCTGCTCACCTTTCCACCCTCTCCGTCCTACCGGCCTATAAAGGGAAGATAATCCCGTATAACTAAGGATAATCCTGTGTACCTGTGCTCAGTGCGTACTCAAGCACTCACGCGCCACCAGGCGGCAGCAGCTGTCACCATCACAACAACCGTTAGTCACATCATATTGCGAGGGTTTCTGGCTGGAAACAACAGACGGAGGAGGGAGCCGGGAGGGAAGCATTATTTGAATGAATTACACCAGACAGCCGTCGCGGTAATATTGTTCTCACCGACATTCCATGCAGCAGTTGACGAGCAATCATCGGCAGTCTCATCAGACGATGCACAGTGCTCCAGCCTCGAGTACTAAGTACACAATGGGGCAGACAACATGTGGTACCACATGCTCATCCAATGGACCAACCTTACCACCATCTTGTCCCGAGATGAACTCATCATCATGCACATCCCCGGCTCCTCCTTGTAGAGGAAGTCCAGCGATGTCCAGTTGTGAGGTGTTTATACACGCTTCATAGATTCTGTCTGCATCTTTCTGTCTTTCACACACACTCACACCTACTAACACTAACACACACTAATACTAACACACTAACACACTAACACACGTGTTCGCGCTTTTTCAGACACAGACTCACCGCCATTCATTTGAAGAGTTTCATTCTGACTACGGCCTCGGCCAAACGCATTCAGTTCTTCCGTTAAATTCGTTTCCACCAAACATCGCTAGACTCATCAATCAACCTAACCGCTTCTTCACAACTCACCATGACACACCTCTCCACATCGCCCTGCAGACCCATGAAGACAAGAGCGAAGCACTTGAAAGCAATTTCCTCATTTCGCAACGCTCCTCATTTTCGCTTGCGGCCGTTATTAAATCAGGTAAATGTATCGTGATGCAAAACACATACAGATATACAGCAGTGTAGGTGAGTATCATATGATGCTGCCAGCTGATGTAAATTCTACGAGGTTCATTTTTAACAAATTTTTTTGGTTTTTGGAGGGCTTGATTGATGTGAACGCAGAATGTGAGCCGACAACAACAACAACTTTCATGAAGCTTACCTAAGAGCTCAGGTTTCCCTGGAGTATGTCAGTGCACATCACTGTTGGTCCACCTCCTGTTGAGGTAACCCTTACCGAGTAAACAACTCTCAATAAAATTAAAATTAAAGAAAAATCCTTGAACGGAAATGCCACGAAGATCTGACGGAATACGAACAGTCAGATGAAAGCTCATAAGCGGGTAGGTTGTTTTACACCGATCCAGCAACTCAGGGTATATGACAGCAAAGCAGTCGACGGTGTAAACAGGTGCCAGAGGTAGAGAAAGAACAGCATACCCAGACTTGAACCCAGGTCAGCCAATCCTCACTGTCTTGGTGCCAGACACTAACCGCTTCGGCACCGAGTCGCCTAACAAAGCTTGTGAGCAAAAGACCTTCTTGGTTGTTATAATAGACTGTTTAATATTAACACACCTGCTGTAACACGTTGTTTAATATTAACACAGATGCTAGGCATTGTCGGTGTCGTGGTTGCCACAGGCGTTTGCCAGAAACAAAGCAAAAATACCCTGGTGATATACTTTGTTTCAAAGAGTGACTACCTGCTGAATATTTGTTCTTCACTTGTCAGTAGGCAATCTTCTCCAAGAGTAAACACACTTAGCTTTTTTTCTCTTATCTTTTCCTCTCACACAGCACCACATGCAGGTGAGAGCTTATTGCTTTAGAGACCTTCATTTACTGTCTCAATCTCTCGTTTAAATTGATTAATAAATAAACTTTCAATTGTGGTTTCACCAGCAACATTGACTCACTTTAGACATATTTAGTATGTGAAATCTATGAGGAGATGATTGTGTGAAGGATGTATACAATGTATGTTTCCAGGCCAAGCTTGTTACATCACAGTCAAGCTCGTGACGTTTCATAAACGTGATCTTAATTACCTTCCTGTAGCCTTGACATGTCTTGCACTGACTACAACCCGTGAGGTCATAGGTCATGTCTTCCTGTGGCAGGATACATAACCTGTCGCTAGTTGCTCGCTGGATGTTGGAGGAAAAACAGTAAGAAGCTCATAAAATACAAAAATGCACATATAGCTCTCCCTGTTATCATGAAGCTAACGCTTGTAACGCCATGTTGTGCAGCTGGCCCTGAGTGATCTCACAGACGGGGAGATAACTCCTCCCTCCTTCTCATAAAAAAACACCCCCCCCCCAACCAAAAAAACAGAACAATAAAAATCCCTGAGCATAAAGCACGCTTGCCGTCAGCGTTCTGAACCGTTAGCGGAGGTCAGGAGCCTCGCTTTGAATAGACTAATTAAAAACGTTGTGACGAGGGCGCGTGCTCGACAGGCCGACCACCACGGCTGGGAGGACGCGTCAGGGTGAAACGATGGCGGCAGACAGGTGCAGAGAGATGAGAGAAAGGTGCGTAGAGACAGATTCGAGTCCCTCCCCAACCCCGGACATTACACGCGCAGCGAACTGCTCTCAGCCCTCACCACGAAACAAAAAAATGTTTGTGGAAGGGAGGGAAGAGACTAGATTTTGCGTTAACCCACCGCTCCCTGCTTCACCAACCCCTGTCTTCATGGTACTTTGTTTTAAAACCGTGAGTTGTCCAGTTGTCGGTTTTTGTTTAAGTCTGGAAGAGCCAAGGAAAGTATTCGCGGGAAAGACAAACAACTGGCTTTCTTGAATTTACGGTTTGATGACTACACCTCGGTTGGTCGAGACTAGCAGGACCCAGTGCCCCCAGCCCCACCCAGCCATGTTATTAGATAAACCTGTTACTATTTTTCCCCTAATTCTGGTAAATATCCCAGCCCTCCACCCCCTGTCTTCACATTCTCCAGATGGACGATCATAAACATCGCTCAAAGAAGAAGGTTGAAACCGTGACACCATTTTGGTACAAAGATAATCTAATTAACATAAAAAACGCTAATTAAAATCTCTGATACGCTAACACATACGCATGCGATAATATATATTATTAATTATTAGAGTTACGTTAATGAACATATAAAGATAAGCCAGTTAACATATCAGATACGATAATTAATATCAGATACACTTAATATATCGTCAGCTTTTTCTCTGAGGGCCTCATCAGGTAAGCATATCCAGGTGTAATGATGTCTCTAGCCTTGACCTCTGTATGTGCATGACAATGTATCAGTGAATCTGACGATGTTACAGGCAAGGTTAGTCGCCCAGATTATTATTCACATTCTCTGTCTTACCTGCGACCAGTCGTGGGAATGGGGGCAACGATGAGACGATAAGAGTACCTTGTACCCAGCTTTACCAGATCATTCAAAAAACTTTGCAGCCCGGAAGTCTTCTAAGCACTGCAAGATGATGAAGTGGTCCTTCTGGCAGTTCCTACGGTGTAGTCTCTGCTCCAATAAAAAGTTGTGGTTATCCACAGAGTAAACAGGAACAGCGCGTGCGAAATGCGTTCGTCACAAGCAACTCACGTGATCAGTTGGGTTTCTTTTTTCTCTCTTTCTTCTTCTCCTCCAGAAGGTAACTGCATCAGTCATTGAAGTCGTGTTTTCATGACACGGAGTCACGAACATGATTTTCTTCACATTATTTTATTTGATCAAAGGCTGTTTGAATGTGTTCGCATCGTTACCTTCTTGTTGTGGAGGGTGAAGCGGAGGAAAGTTGGCGAGAGGAGGATCACTTACAGCCAAATGTTGCACATGCAGTACACGCTTACAAAAATAACCGCTAATAGCTAATTACACCCACGGATGAGTGTACCTGCAGTTTTTGTCAGACCCCTTCTGGAAAATAGCATCAGACACTTTCAGAAAACTCTTTCATTAACAGACACGTGATCACTTTCAACACGATCTTCATGTTGCTGCTTATCGCAAGAATCTGGTCTAAGGAAATAAACTTTTTACCTCATTCCTGAAATGATCTATAAAAGCAAATTACATCCAAAAGTAAATCACCAATAAAAAATATAATGTATCTAAATAAAAAGCTATTAATCACAAATTACCACATGCTACTACTTTCTCTCTATCTCGTCTTCCCCCTCTCCACGTCTTTCTCAACACTTCATCCATTATTCTTCTTAAAAAAGAGTTTGAAAAGTTGGAGTGTAACTGTATTCAAATTTTAATCAGATCCTATTTCTATTTACCTATCGTTCTTCACTCTAGGGATTTTTCTGTGTTTGTACTGAATTCTGCAACACGGACACACCACGGTTTACTCTTCCGTTTATTGTCCAATACAAGACTTGAGATAAAGTAGTCGATGATTACCTGATAATTGCTGCTGTAGTGGATAAATCCAGTGGTTTTTAGTGTCAACCTTGTTTATGTATTTTCACTGCTTTATTATTAATACCTTTGTGTATTATTAACATGTTAGGTGGAGAACTACAAGATCACTTCGGGGTTTGGTTTATGGTTTGGGTTAGTGTCAAGATTGTGGTGTTGGCTTTTCTTTTGGACAAGATGACTGATCCGAAAAAAAATGGAGTGTAAGTTGGCAACCGCCTTTGGCTGTTGGCGCCCGCGTGTAGCAAGTCAGTGGCGCAGGTGAGTGCAAGAAAAAAAAAAGTCGGTTGCCGTTATGTGTACACCTGTCTCAGGTGAGCACTCCGCTAAGCTCTTGATTTCCTCTGAACCCAAAATGTTTCATTTGTAACCTTGTAACTGATGTATATAAAAAAAGGATGTTTGCCCCTTAGTCACGTCTCGGCAAGGGAATTAAAACAAGTTGCTGAAGGCGGCGGTTATTAAAATCTTTAGCCCGGAGATGATGAGTGGCAGTGGTCGGAATTAGCAGAGCCGGCGCTGTTACTAGTCATATCCGCCCTTTGCCACTTTCGCGAGCAAATGAAAAACTGGTGCCTAAAACATGGGAGTTATTTTGAAACTCAGAATCCATCACCACCCACGATACAAGATGCCGCAGAGCCCCGAGATTATGACATTATGATATTATGAATGACGCCGCCAGACCTCGGAGGGTGAAGACTTGGTCCCGGAGGTGCGATATTTAGCGAAGCAGGGAACTGATTATCACTGCGGGAACCATTCTTTTAATTCTTTGCTGAACCTTTGGCAGACTCGGTAATGAACGTTCGAAACTTTCCCTTAATGAAAAAAATCTGTTCAGTATTATTTTGCTCTTCCTTGTTTCGCCCCTCAGTAACTCCCATCCATCCGGTCAGATATAATTTCTTTTTGGATTTTTTTCTGGTCTTGTCCGACTATTTCTGCACAAGAATATTTACAATCGCTCGAAAAATAAAGAAATAAAAAAATGTTGGTTTACTGAGGTGTACAATTATTTAATTACAACAAAAATGGGAATCCATTCAGTGTTTCTGGACTAGACCAGGTCGTTCCTCGAGTATCTCTTAATACAGAGATATATATACTCGTAAAAAGATGTAAGAAGAAGTATTAGATACATAGGGTAGGTCGTATTTTGCACTGTTAAAAAAACACACACACACCTATGAATACAGGTACACAAGCGCACATACTTATCTCACACAAGCCTGCGCACGCATTATCTACACAAAGAGACGATGGCAAGCTACAGGTCGACATGGCCTGCAGGGCTAGGCTGCCTTGCCCGGGGATGACAGATCGAGTGTGTAAATGTTTGCACACAGCTCGGCAATGATGTTCCTCGATAGTAACAAAACACACTGCCGCCAGCTCGGATGGATGGATGGAGGGAGCGAGCGACCAAGAGGCGGAACCGACTCCCAGCAACGCAAGACACGAACGAGCGTCTTGGCGAGCAGCTGGGTGCCGACACGTCGCCGACTGAATCTCAGATATGGATCGGGTGGCGGACAACAAAAAATACCTCTTGAAATATCTAACACCCAAAACTTTGACGAGGTGTGTAATATAGTATGTAAACTTCGCCACATTTCTTCTCTCACTCTCTTGCCGTGATATGGACTCAGTTGCTGGCATGAAACCACATTCTCTTTCTCTTTTTTTTTTCTCTCTGTGTGGTGTCACAGCTCCTCTACGAGATAACGAGTGTGTATGTGTGTGGGAGTGAGTGCGGGTGTATGTGAGAGAGTGTGTAAGAGATGGTGTGTGAAAGGTGTATGTGTTTGTGTGTGAGTGTACTTGATGCTCTTGTTGTATACCGAAATTTTTGCGTGTTTTTGCACTTTAAAAAAAAGTAGACACCCGAAATATTTAGACAAAACAACTGTATGCCAACGGCTGTTTGCTTTATGAACGACCGTTGTCGAGCCAGCCAGAAGATAATATTGGCGACAACATTTAGATGTCCTTGTTTTGCCAGCAGAGAAAGGTCGAGGACACATTGACACAGCCGTTTCTAGATTACACCTGCGATTCCTTGCAAGAGTTAGTTGTCACGTGCACACAAACACGCACACCAATCTTGTATACCCCAGTAAGAAACGATACAAGCGAAGTCTACATTATATTACACGAAGGAAACTATTTGACATGCAAACGGACAAACATATTAATTCTTGACTCCACAGATTCTGTCTCTCTCTCTTTCTTCTTTGTTAGTTCTTCGACTTGTTGACAGTTTGCAACGATCGCGGATGGCTAACTGTGGCAGATCAAAGCGACATGATCAAAGCTCAGGTGAGAAAACCGCCAAAGGTGCGAGTGATGTGTTATCATTGTTCAACAACGACCAGCGGCGAGCTGCCTTTGATGAAACATTTTATAAGTCGGTGTTAGACAAGGCAGGAGCCGCCAGAGGGAGCTTTACTGCGTCTTGCCTCGTGCTAATAACAACCTTTCTCCGCCATAAAACTTCCAAGTGTACATAAGTTTTTTTTCTATTTTTTTGAGAGAAAGTAAATGAACTTATCTAGTTTTGTTTTTTTTTAGTAACAGTGTAGAGAGTAGAAAATAATGTTTGCAGCCTGTGATTTTTATCCACGGGCTGTGGAGACCTATTCAAACATTATCTCTAAGTCGCAGGGTGTGCAAGATACTTTACCACCCGCTGAGCTGAACACCGTAGGTGCCAGGACTGACAGTCCTACCCACAACTCCAACCTGACAAGGTCTAAATAGTTTCTCCTCAGCCAATTAGACACAAAAGCTGAAAGCTGTTGCTGTCGGTTGAACCTTATCGCTGTCACCTGCGCCGTTACACACACACACAAGGGGGCGCAATTCGTACCTGTGCACAACATCCCTTATCTCACCTGCACATCAGTCTTTTTTATGACAAGAATCTTACCTTTAAAAAAAAAAATTGCAAGTAATGTCAAGCGCATGCGCAGTCAGATGACGTCAGGTAAAAAAAACAAAAAGATGTGAGCGTCGAGAGGTGTGCAGCGATAAGAGTTATCTCCCTCTCAAGGATTAACAGCTCCTGGCTGCGGTTGTCACCCGTGGAGATTATCAAAGAGCGGCGTTGCCCGTTGGATATGAGGCGAGGTCGGCGCAGATGAAAGTTAATGTCGTGCAAGTGCCTCAACTGACCGCCGCTAATTGGCGGTTGGGAGGGTCTGGTGCCACGTGATAACGAGCAGCCAGTTGTGTCCCAACCAAACGAAGCTTGTTTCGTGGCGTTTATTTATTTTTTTTCTTCGTCTTCAAAGGGTGGACAGGTTTTCGGTTGTCGTTGTGAAAGGCTGGCGTAAGAAACACATCGTGTTTTCACTCTGTCTTGTGAAGTGGTCAGTGACATCAGACCACTCTGTTGCTATTGACGACGCAACGGATGTGTTTATTCCGACTTTTCTTTTTATGATATTTTTGGTTGTTTTCGAAAAAGAATCCCTGTTTCTTCCATGTTTGTTAGGATTAAGATGGAATTAGAAGTTTCTGCATAAAAACTTTTTACTTATTTTACTCTACATTCTTTGTGAGAGCTTTACAGGTGTACAAAATCCTGTTGAACACAAACCTTCCTCCACCTTCCCACCCCGATTTCTCTTTACAGGTGTGTGCATCTGTTCCCGAGTGTGTCGTTTGCTTGGTCTCTGTGTGTCGGGAGGGGGAAGTGGGTGCACGCACATTCGTATCCAGAATATTAAACACTCCGAAATATTCCTTTGACTGTTTTATTATAACCATCGTACTGACACTCATCTAGTATACGTCACATCTATCATGTAACAGCTAAGGAAGACTGCAGTAACGAAATATTTCTCTTTCTCTGTTGCGTTCGCTCTCCCTCTTTCCCTCTTTCTCACTGACTCCTTTGCTCTCTTTTTTGGTGCGACGACTCCGGCCAGGATATCTCGGGATTTGGTGGAAACACATCTCGTGGGATTACACGAGAGCAAATCTCGCAGGATTTCACGAGAACAACGCTGGAAATGCCCCACGCATTACTGCGCACATTTGTTACTGTTTTTCTTTTTTCTCTCTCTCTCTCTCTTCTTTCATTATTTTTGTCAGGACGTGCGCGCTGTGCTTTGAGGTTTTACTCTGATGTCACGTTTGCCATCGAGACTGGCTACCTGACTCCCTCGTCCGTGACATTTCTTCCTCCTTACTTTACAGTGGTTGTCACGAGTGGCTGAATTTGAAGACTAGTTCTCGGGTATCTTTACTGCCCACGAGCCTTGTTGGGACAGCGGAATCGAATCACAACATTCATTTAAGTCCAACTTGTCTTTGAAAGATTTTCTTTTGAGCTTGTATTATTTTGTTCTAAAGCATAAATAATTTATCGAAGGTTCCATGTTCCATCTATACTGATGGCCATGACCTCCTGAGTGGCTGCAATGATCTCTTTGTTTTCGAGACCAGCGTCCATTGTTGTTGTTTCCGTGATTTTATCCTGTTTTGAGCCGGCCCATGACAGTGCATAAACCGCAATATAAATCAACTTTATTTATTCAATTTTATTTATAATCGTCAATATGATTGAAGACCATTTTGTCATTTACCTTGCCTTTTCCGTTAACGGCCAACCCATGTGTATTTTCTTTATTTCTTCATCTAAACTAAAACTCCTCATCACGCAAGAAGAAGCGGATAATGGCGGCACTGACATTAACTAACATTCAGAGGAAAATGATCAAAGGTGAATGCCGCTGCTGGTACAAATTATTAGCTGCAAAACATGGAAAGTTTTATTTGTTTACTTTTTTATTATCGGCACGAGCTTGCCATTCTGTTTCTCATACATCCAAGGGGAAAGGTCAGCCGCTGTGGCATGGCTGATCTTGTTGAAAGTTTACGAGGACTGGAGTCGAGAGCAAGACACCAGTTAGCATTTCGCTGCTGATGATGCTGTTTTTTCTCTTCAGACGCAAGAGCTCGAGCGTGAACGCATGCTCACTCCTTGTCATAGCGACCCGTGTCGTGACTTTTACAGTCACGTGCTGTTTCAGGCAGCGAGCGTGGCAGCCGGTCGTTGCCAGCGATTATTGCCACCGCGACCTTCTGCGACTACCTGCAGCAAGGACCGACGGCGACGTCATGTTGACTTAGAACGTCAGCAGACGGCAGCATCGACATCATATCGAAACCGGCTTTTTTTTTTTTTTTTTGTCTGGCCTTCATATCTCTGTGTGCTTGTGTGCATCTACTTTCGCATGCGCACTAGATGATATCACGCGCTGATTGTCTGCTATCAGGGAATGGACCGAGCGGCGACGTGAGGCAACGAAGCATTGGATCGGTTCGGGTTAGGGGTCAGAAACGAAAAACGCTTTCTTTGACGTCATGACCTTTGAGAATTCAAGACGTTGTCACCATGTTTATCAACAACAACAACATCGACGTTACTGTTGTCGTCAAGGTCCTGTGTGCTCGTGAATGTAATGACAGGAGGTCTCGACTACACGTCATGCACGTGCTGCAAGATAATTTTCGCCATAGAGGGCAGGGCATCGCCCCGTTCGACTTATTTTTTTTTCTTCGTAACTTTTAGAACCGAGAGACTGGCGCCCGACACGTGGAGCGGCTCACACGTGCAGCATGAAAACGAGTCTGGCCTGACAGGGCGAGCGCCATGGAGTTCGTTTGCAAATACCGTTTCCTGAGATAAGTGAAGCTGCTATTTTAATTACCTCGCAAGCTTGGATCTGTGTGTGCGTGTGTGTGTAAGAGAGTGAATATGTGTGTGTGTGACTTCAGTGCAAATGTACTGACAACGTTAGTGTACCGCTGAATCACGTGACAGCGTTTTGAATAGAAGAAAGTGTCAGGAGAGTGACCAGTCGTCAGACGAGAACATCCTGCTGAACTTCCTCAAGTGTGAACACTGTCTACATGTATAGGGGATGAACATTTCTAAAAGAAACTCAGAATATTCAAAGCAGATGAATAGGAAGCATAGTTCGATTTATTTGTCTTGAGAAAGGGACACTTTAATCCACATTTGCGGCATACTAGAAGCAAAACTTACGGCGGTACCAACTTCAAATAACCTTAATCTTATCAAACCATCTTTCATATAGCTCGTGTTTCAAGAAGAAAACTATTGAACTAAAAAGGTTTATTTAATTTCTAATGAACGATTCTTGAACTACAATTACCCGTCATACCATTCTTAATAAAAACGATTCACTTTACTTGAATTCTCTCAAACGACACTAGACACAGACAAGCCTTTGACTTTCCGAAACAAAACTATAAACGCACTATAGTCGTGACACAAACTCACATAATTCTTTTATCATAAAGCAGACGGGGAACATTTTCTAGGTTTTACTTGAAAAGTGCTCACGTGGCAACTGAAGCAAGTATCCAGTTCATCTAACATTTGTACGAGGCGTGGCGTCCCTATCGCTATAGGCCAAAGTATCAGAAGCTTCTGCTAGTTAATATTTTTTTTTTTCATTGCAAGGAAGTGAACATTTTCAATAATACTATTTTCCGAGCTCTATCCATTTCACAGATAAAGTAATATAAGTTGCACTTGCGGGTCAAACATTTAAAAGAAGCTGAGGTGAGACCACAATACTTTAGGTATATTTACAACAAGCTTGAGGTTTTCAAGAACACCTATGACGATGAAACGGGTGGACTTAATTATACCAAGATGCAAGAGTTACATATTGACTATCTCATATTGTTTACCATAATACAAACAGTTTTATCATTTTAAAAACCGACATTTTTAAAAACAACTGCAGGCTGATTCATATTTATCAAAAAAACATTTGGCAGCTGAAACCATTCACTTGATTTTCCATACCCACTAGTGTATCAGCAGTCAGTGCAATGTCCTTAGAAAGCAGTAAAATAAACAGCTGGGTCAATTCAGGCGAAAATTGAATGCTTTGTATGCTATTTCACCCATTAATTCATTTATGAACAAGGAAAACAAAACGAGGCTCCAAGTATCTCCTTGTTTAAGACCTCTGGGACAACTAAATCACTCAGATAAACCCTTTAACTCTTTTTCTAATATCACCAGCTTCATACATAGCCGTGATGGCTCTGTGTGGAAAGGAGAGAAGGAGGTTTTGAGGTTAAGGTTCAAACGGTTATAATAATACACACACAACAGACGAAACTGAATTTCATTTACGGCTGTACGAGTTTCCTCCCTTTTCTCTCTTTTTTTTTCTTTTTTTTTTTTTTTTCCTTTTCACGAAAGTTTTTCTCCCCCCGGTGTGTGTAAGCGATACAGAAAGCAAGTTAACTGGTAACATAATTATGAGGGGCTGCATACCATGTTGAATGACAGAAAATATTTTCTCCCGTCTCTGTGAGGAAACGTATGAGCTGACAAACATTCTTTGTCTGGCGTCAAACAGACAGTGACGAAGCAGGATGTTCAACACACGATGAATGCTAGGAATGTTCTAGAACTAGGAAACGAAGAGCAACATATAACAGTCAGCGACAAGCAGTTTTTATTTTGTTAATTTTCTTTTTTTTTCAATTTTAGAGACGGTTCTAAATTCAATCTTCTACCCAATCGCATCACACCATCTCTAAGTCTGTAACTGAATTTCTTAAGTTTAAAAAAAAAAGAGAAGAAGAAAGAACCACGGGAGCTGATGTATTTATGTGTCAGATGTACCAGGACGCCAGACAGTCGTGCATAAATAGAAGCAGTAGGATGCTAGACGAAGAGGAACAGACAAGATGCACCCGAGGCAGGACTCCACCCTCGAGATGAAGGCGTCGGGACTGTGAAAAGACGAGAACAGAAAAAAGAACTGTGGGCGAAATTCCGAAAGACGTCACAAGAGGTTTTTTTTAAATATTATTTCAAAACTGCCGATCGCTTTGTGGTGGCCTCCCGCCCGCATCCCCAACTGATGAAACCATCCACTATCGATTATCGCCGCTGTCTTTCACGGCGGTATCGAGCGTCTTGTCGTCTACCGCGCCGCGTTATTTGACGATTCACAAGAGGTGAACAATGATCTCACACTGCTAGCTTCTCTGTAATCTTGGATTTCATATTGGTTTTACTGGGTACTCTTTTTTCTTCATTTGTATTTCTCTTTGATTTTTTAAAAGAAGATAGGCAGGAGGTTTGTATATTCATTTTATTAGTATCTTAGCGGTGTGTGTGTGTGTTAATACAGGGATGGGTTTATTTTTCTTTCTCCCCAGTCTTCTCGCTTGTCTCTGACTTATCTCTGTTGTGCTCAGATTGAATGACAGTAAAATGTTAATTGGAGGGTCACTAATTACCGGATACAATCCTTGCAGTTCGGACTAGAGATGGACGTTTGGAACGATGCCCAATCCTTGAATGAAAGTGGTCTGCTCCCGTTCATTCGCCAGTATTGTATTCTTTCTTTTATTTTCTCAATAAATTAGTTTTTCTTGTGCACTGTAAAGGATTGCTTACATAATATAGCTTCTGCTTCCCCTCGCCACAAGTGTTCGCCATAAGGCAACAACTCACAAGAGTTCATGGCTTGTCAGTCTGTATGACATAAAAATGCTCTCAAAAACAAGTTTCTTTGAATTCTAGTCCACATAACAAGGCAGATGGCGAGCATCCCAATTATTTCATCTCTCAGTTTTTCACCGGACATTGTCGGATTGTCTTGAAGTAAACAAACTGTCCGCAGCCATCTTTACAGTCAGATAGGAGTCATAAATGATAACACCGGGTCAACCTTTTTAACTGCTTTTTTCTTAAAAGGAAATGTTGGAGAAGGTCGGTACCGGATTCTTTGTCCCATAAGGGGACTTGCAAAAAATGAAATTAAATCTCAGAGTTTCCGAGACAAAATAAAAAACCTGCATAGTAATGCGAAATAAGGTGGGTGTGGCTGAAGGGGAGGGTAGAGATTTCGGAATCTGGGATGGAGAAAGCTTCACACACCCTGTGTTTTGGACCATGCTGCAAGCCAAACCAGACTTCTCTCAAACTTTCAATGTGGAACTCAAAGATCGATTCCCTCGCCCCTCAAATGAGCATCAAAATTAACATGGGAACACAACAATAGATGGCAGGGTTGCTTTGAAGAATTCCTTAAAAGCATGAAATCTCTTTCGTTAATTCCAATTTTCAGTTTTTTTCTTTGCACCCAGAAGAATGCTGGACGTCCTTCTGGTCGTGGATTGCGCTAGAAAATGTTTACGCTAGATTGCCTGCTGATTTCTCCTGTGAAATATTTCTTTTTGTCAGTTTTCAATTTTTCCTTTGGAAGAACTGAAGAATGGATGAAGTAGAGAAAATACAGGACGCGTTGGTGAACACTTATTCTCGGGAAACTTTAATGTGTGATCTTGAGAATTGATTCGCTGATCTTGCAAAGTGATTCACTGGTTTTGCAAACGGATTTTGTAGCCTCTATCATTTGGGTTAAAAAAAAATTGAATCCCAGAAACTCTGACACAGCCTGCGAAATGTCAGCGGAACGACTTCAAAATTAATTTAAAGAAGAGGTCAATACTATTCAAGAGCTGTGCATCTAGTAAGAAAAAACGGTAGTTATATCTTGTGTCTGGTGTCTGGTCGAAAGTCTTCTATCATTTCTTCCAAACAGTTTCATACATTAAATTATTTCATCACTCTCCTCCGTCTTGCAATTTCACGTGTTTCGCTTTCTTTTGTCTTAAAGCGAAGATTTTTTTTTTTTCGTGTTTAGAAGTTGAAACATGTTCCCTATACTACAACAGACTACTGATACTACCAAAGTATCTATGTTTTCGGCTTTACTGCTGTACATAACAGTACTACCAAAGTATCCATGTTGTCCACTGTGCTGTCACAAACTACTAATACTATCAAAAGTTTTACTCTCAGTTAATTTGAAAGCACCTTGCTTTTAAGGATCTTAAACGACTTGAATGCTTTTTCACATCTGTGGAAGAAGTTTAAACAAGCGGTAGCAAGTTTGTATTATTTGGGCAAAATGCACTGAGGCTAACGTCCTTTGAAGACCACTTTTATGGTGTAGAAAGAAATTAGCAAAAACATTCTGACCAGCTTGCCAGAAAAAAATGACAAAGCCATCTGTCGAACATTATCTCTTTTACCGTTGGATTTTGTGCAAACAGTAAGGAGGGAGATTAAGATGGAACAAGAAGCACCTGAAGGACGAAGAAACGTTTTGAAGGATATCAAAGGACATCGCGGTTATAGCCGCTGAACATGGAGCCTGTACCTCCAGGGGCCTCGGACCTCGTCTTTGATCCTCCGCCCGTAGGGTTTGGCAAGCAGGAGCGGTGTTATGGCGACCATAACCCAAGACAGTGCTTTTATTCTTGGAAAATGCCAACTAACAAGATTCTAGTTAACAGGATGCCAACTAACAGAACGCTAACAGCATGCCAGCTAACAGAATGCTATCTAACAAGATGCTAGTTAACAAGATGCCAACTAACAAGGTGCTAGCAGATGGCAGCAGACGCCTTTAAGACTCTCGGGGGAACACTAACTTTTGCAGATTAGTTTCAAGCGATTTCCTTCTTTCCAAAGCCAGGTGAACCTTATAGCAACCTCCCAGTCAGGACACGAGTCCAATAAAGAAACAGAAAACACAATGAGGACTAAAAAAAATTAAATATGGAGTAAAGAGTTTGTGATTATCTTTCTTTTCTTGAAATTTTCTCTTTCTTTCTTTCATTAGTTTAGACAGGTTTTATCTGCTCAAAAGAAGCTAGATGAAACAAAGTGAAAAAGTCTCTTCGGTGAACACCACTTCTGTGAGCATGCGCATCACGTCGTCCCGTCACGTGGCGCTTCATTAACGATGTGACGTTAATAGAAAAGGTGAGGAAGAGACATTCGACGACCATCTACGTCGTGAGATAACAGGCTGGGTTGGTGGCAAGGGTATGGGGCAACAGCGAAGCGTGGTGGGGGTTGGAGGGAGAGGAGGAGGAGAGAACCTGTTTCTGTAGCTTGCGCTTGACAGGCCGGCACGCGACAATCATTAGTTATGCCTAATAAGGCGCCGCCATGCGGGCAGAATGTAAACACAGGAGCAGACAACCGAAGCGCGAGGACCGGCCTACCCGTCTGTACAAACAGATGAGAATGTCCCGCGCTACCGGCGTCTGCCGCTTGCATGCATTTTAATCTTAATGCGCAGGGTGTGTCGTCAGCTGACGGACTGTCGCCAGGTGTAGCAGGGTGGCGGGTGGGTTAAGTGGTGGCGGGTGGGAGCTGGAGGCTGAGTGCCCGACAAACACCACAGCGAGTGCACAGCGGGTCGGAGCTGTAATGTTCGGTTCTCGCCATCGGGGGCGTCGCGACCGGCAGCACGCAATCGCCAGATAAACCACTCGCCTCCCTGCTTGCTGGCCGGCCTGCTGTCAGGATTTACTGCAGCAGATGAATTGCCGACTGCCGTCACGTGAGCCAGCGCTCGCAAGAGGTAGTGGGCACTTCCGTGCGAGCACTGGCGCAGAACTTCCATCGTATGAATAAATAATTAAATAAATACTCACAACATCTTTAGAAAATGTTTTCAACATTTCGTCCAAAAAAAAAGTGTCTGTGAGTGTGTTTGTCTGTGTGTATTTTATACATTGTGTATGCGCAGGTTATAAATGAAGTGGGCTTTTAACTTTCGTCAAACAATTGACCAGATTGAGGTTCTGAACAGAGAGAGAGCGCGATTTAAAGCTTGATTGTTCTAATTCAATGCCTGCTATAATGTTAAGATTGAATTTGAACCTGGTTAAAGGTCCATAAGAGGTCTTTCTCTCTTTACTCTTCCACAAACTGGAAACAATAAGGTAATCACTGCGAATCTATTGTAACAAATAAAGAAGGAAAATAAATAAACAAGGAAGAACTCTGAGTATTACCGAGCTATTCCCGGTGTTTTCACAATCCTATGAATATTAAAGAACATTTAAAAACCAGAATACAAGACTAAATGTGTCACTTGTCAACAAGTCCTGATTGGGCTGTTTCTGTTTCTGATGTACTTAAAGCTTAAAGATGAGTTTGGGGTAAGGTTGAAAATTGTCCCACGTTGTAGGTAGTTTCTGTTTTTCTATGCTTCAAGATCACCTCGTGTTGTTTTGTCCAGTCGCATGAAAAAAAGCATTTGTCACGATTACCACCGACTGAGAAATGCATATACCCGGCCTCGTTCATCATTTAAAGTCCTGGTTGCTAGCAGGTGGCCCAAACAGCTGCAAAGTGTCACCCGACGATTTCCTGGGTGCGCTGACTGTTGACGGGTGAGGCACACCCTCTTCCTCACCTGTCCCTTTCACCGAGCGACGACGATTCCTTCTAACAACAAATCCAATTAGCGCGCGGGTGTGAAAACCTCTTGGACGCCCATCGTAAACATCACACCGATCATCCGGGTGTTTGTCATCCTTCCGACCTGGGAGGCAAGACGCGTGGCATGTTTTCACAACACACCTGATCCCAGGTGCGAGGGAGGACATCTTGGCGACCCCCTTCCTTCTTTACTACGCATGCGTAACTGCGAATGAACGGGGTTCCGAGATGTGCAGCATGCAACCTGTTTGTTCCCCCGTCCTACCCGGGGTAGTGTTTGATTCGACGGAATTGCATTGCTGGACAGGTCGTCTTCGTCTCGCCTAACACGTCAGTTGCCATCATCATCTTCATCTTCCTCCTCATCATCATCATCGGACAGCTTTTTTGCATTCCTAAATGCGTTTCAGTGGAAGTTTCGCAGTATATACAGAATTAGCTCACATCAGCATACAACAAGTTTTCACTTGATAACCAGTTCAAAATTCAGCGCCCACCAGACTACATTTATCCTTCTCGGGGGTAAAATTAGAAAAGTTCCCAGCTGGACCCACGCCATGCGGAAAACAAAAGTATCAGAAAACAAGGGGTGGGATGTTAGGGGTATACAGGTCGACAGTTTGAGCCCATCGGGGCGACACTTCTCAGCAATCACTGTGTCGGCGCTGATCCCCCGGGAACGGTTACTAACGCCCCGTGGAACAGCAACCCGCGTTTGATGTCCTGCGTTTGTTCTTTTATCAGGAGATCTTCGCTGCTGGCTTCATCTCACGCAGACCGTTTCCCCGAGGGTTATGATTAACTTGCGACTACACACCGAGAATTTAAAACCAGCGAAAAAATCAAAACTCACTCAGCCGTGACAAATCAACTGCCATCTCGCCCTCGTCGATGGACCAAAGTAGAGGAGGCGAAATTCGCTCGGCAAATATGATGATTACACCGGAAGCCAGCACAATTTATTGCATTCATCCTCCGTTATCGTCGGCAGTCACAGGACCATTGTGCCGAGGTTCCAGAGCATTGGTCCTGTTGAGTGCAGTTCCAGAGTTAACACCAATGACCGCGGCAATCTCTGCGGTATGGTTGTTTTATCGTGGTTTGACACCATGAACCGGCTTGTATTATGGGATTTGCATATAAAGTGGTTCGCGTACACTGGTTTCGGTTTAAACTGCCAATGTTGTCGGTGTTGATAGTTGATACAGTTGTCAGTTCTTGTCATAAGTCTTGTTATGAAATTGCCAGAAGGCGGCGACATGTCAATCCAATATTCCAACCAATTGTTTAGCAGTTGTGTTGGGGTCAGAGGTCGGTGGTTTGAGTCAAGTAAGTGCCAACCTCTGTCCATTTAGTACAACGACATATTTTCCAATCATTTAAAGTTATTTTCTCCTTGATAAAAGTGCAGTTGTTGTTATTGCCTGCATTTTACTTGAAACTCAAGACCTCGCCGTCCACCCGGTATATCACCCTATTTCCTATTCAAAAACTGTTGGCACCAAATCCTTTTCTAAAGAAATGCATATGACAGTTAATCCGACTGGCTGAAGGACAGGTGAATGGCATAGCTGATTTAAAAAATCAGGGAATCGAACTTCAAATCAGTAATATCTGTATTGATATAAGTCAGTCCTGAACAGAAGTGTGATTATCTTGCCTCCTCAATCTCATTATCCGTCTTTTCAACTAGTCTGTTTACGGGAACTGAGTCTTTATTCCCGTCATACGGCAGAAGCGAAGGATCACATGTCTAGGAAATGCCACGAACACAGATAACCTTGTCTGAAATTCTATCACCCAGTTCTCAAAAGTAAATTCCTGATCTCTACTTACTGACATATCTTTGTACCTACCACACAAAGCCGCCTTTTTGTGTTTTATTTCTATATTTCAGACATTGCACAAATATCCTGCTAGAACTGCCAGACGGCTGCAATATTTTTCAATGGGGGACTGGTCTTGGTTACGTGTGTCCTAGTCCTATTCAAAGCCCAGGTTGTCCGTTAGTCGAGAGGATTGCCAGTCCGTTTGTTTTGGCAGTTTGCCAATTTATAGTTGAGCCACCGCGGACACAAATTGTCTTTTATTCTGTTTTATTACATTGACTGCGGGAGGAAAAAACCCCATCGGCACCTGCATGTTCTAGAATAAATATATCTTACGAATAAATCTGAAATCGCAAATACACAAGCGAGGGCTGGTCTGATGGTACTGGGGCTCAGTGACAATTCTCTAGAAAACATTCTGTGTTAGCGAGCTTGTCACCAACCAGTCTGACGAAAGTGTTCCATAGGGAACAGCCTACGAAAATAACAATAAATAAAAATCCTGCATATAAATCTCATGTGACCGTACAGCACCTTGCTAGAACCGTGAGTGAAATATTAGACGTACAGAAATAATTATTAATAATGTAAGACACAGTATATGTCAGGGTTACTTATGGTTCACAGGTTGTGCGACAGACTTGCCAGAGCAAGTAACATAAGACCCATGTCATTACCATATGAGATAAAGGTATTAATATGTCAGTGTCATCCATCTTGTGACGTACCACCTGCCGTTTACAAGGCTGAACGTCTCGCGCACGCACGTCACCGAGTGGCGGACACGTGATCTGCTGATATCAAGTTAGAAAATTTCAATAAACTTCTGGCTGCGGTGGACAAAAGGGATGTGGAGCATTTTCTGGCCTTGTGGCGATGTTTTTATTGAGGTTTAGAGGTGAGGTTGAAATCAAGTACGGGGCACGCACAGTTTGTCAGATACGTCCATGTCACCGACACCTCGTGACCCGCAAAGGTGAGATCTGATGACACGTGACACTTCATCCCGTCTCTCGCAGACAGCTTGGACGCCGCACTGGCGGAAGACAGGGGTAAATGTGATACATGTTTTTATGTTTATACTACACATTTTGTTGTAAATAATTCAACTATTTCTGTGTGCACGGACGCACACATAACATGCTTGTCTATCCCATTCTAACAGACAGTAAGATGATTCAAACTAGTTTACCCTCGATGCTTTCACCTAGTTGTTCACGGGGCTGGCACTTAGGGAAAAGCTGAATGAAGCAGGCTTTTATCTAGAAACCCTGTATCGACAAACATCAAGGCTTTGTTGTGGGGGGACTGATACACAAGGCAGGACCTGTTGGTGGCAGTGTTCACACCATGGCATTGTGACCCAGTCTTTGTGAGATGAATATTTTAGAGTTCAGTTGAACAGCAAGTACAGAATGGCGACTGGCAGTTATTACAGGCCCCGACCTCTCTTTGTGTGTAGGGGGTCGGATTGCTATTTGCGAATAAAGAAACAAGTTGCTTGGCTGTTATTTTCCATTTCACATTTATTTCTCCTTTTAAATGTCGCTCCTTCGATTATATTAGACATCACGCTTTTAATTTATCAGAAAGCGAAAATCTCTTAGGGTTTAAATGAATAGTTTAAAAGTTTGTAAAATTCTTTCTCTCTCTCTTATTTTATTTATTGTCGAATACGCCTGCTTGCAGGGGCGGTAAGATTGGTCACATGGGAGACAACTCAAATTCACGTATTTTTTTTTTTTGTCCAGCTGTGGGCCACTGTCCAAAAATTGTCTCGGACCATTCTACAGGTCGTTAATCAAACGAAATTTGTCAAACATTTTACCAAGTGTGGCAAAGGTAGCTGTGTGTGAAGATCACAAAAAGTAATGGTTTGGAGACGAACCTTCAGGGTGTTGACTCCCTGTTGACAAGTCCAGACTTGTTGGTCAGTACACAACCCGATGCAATAGTCAACGCAGTTTAAAGGTTACCCGCTTCTTCACTTTGCTCAGCTAAAATTGGACTTTACACTAATTAACTCTTAAAAACTGAAGACAATAGCAAGGAAAGCAGTTTCGTCTCGGTGTTTTTGCACACTTCTATAAATGTTTTGCTTCGTTGCCTCCTCTTGAGATGGAAAACGTGGCTACAGAAAACAAATCAAGATGTGTTTGTGTGTCTGTGTGTCTGTGTGTGCACATGCACATACGAGAGCATGAGAAGACCATAGAGAAACGAAGACAAGACAAAATGTACACAGAAGAACAGCGAGCTTGAGTCAACAAACTGGGAACAATAAAGGAGGTGTGGATCGGGTAATAGCCTCCAGCTACCACCTTGCACTCAGAACTCGTTGGTGCGATGTACGAGAGAAAAAAACAACGAGATGATGTTTTCTTGTATGACCTGTAGTGAACCTTATCGTTTGGATCCCTGTACCCCGTTGCCCAAGGCGCTCGATCCCTAGCTGTCGGGGCTTCGTTGCCTAGGAATGTCATGCCGACCAGGGAAGCATCCCTCGTGTCACGTGCCTTGTGGGATCACGTGCACTGTGGAGGAATCAACTGAAACGGCCAAACAGCCGCGTGGGACAGACAGAAACAGTTCATTCCTTTTTATCTTCTCTCTCACCAAAAGTGAAACTAAAAACAAAGTCAAACACCTATTTATATCAGTCGTTGTGTGGATATAAACGGCTGATGACCTTTTCTGAGAAGTTTTTCATCGAATTAAAACGATGCCGATGTGGGTGGGATGTGATTTGATCAAAACCACTTGTTTCGTCCCTTCTACCATGAAAACAACATGTTTGCAAAAATTATTTTGAAATAGGGTAGCGGCTGGGACAGAAAAGAAAAACATGTTGGCTGGAGGTTGGGGGTCAGAGGAAGGAACTCCGTTCGTTCAAAAGTGGAACTGGCAAAGGATTCTAAAAGGGTAGACGGATTGAGAGAAAGAGCAGATTCAATTTCTTTAAATGCCTTTGAACCAGTCTGGATGCCAGTGGATAACCCAAGGGCCAAGAGAAAGATAATCAGTTTTGACAAAGTTTAGGAATGGCGGAAAATGAGATAAAGAGGCCAAATCAAACGGGCATGGGCTTTTTTCTTCCATTTTTTTCCTTCTGCCACAGCAAACCTGCCTTCACTTACAGCGGCAAATTAACCTTGTGTACCGGCGGGTTTGGGGCGAGAAGACTCCAATCTTGTGTGTCTGATGCGGGTGGGAGGGAGAGAAAGGGAAGGGGAGATGACTGGTGAAAATAACGACGAAAAATGAAAAGGAAAGTGGGTCCGGGGGAGGATAAGAGGTGCACGGTGCTGGAGATGATCATGAAAGGCTGCAGGCGATAGTCGGGAGGAGGGTACTTCTTGTGCAAAGCGCTTTTTTTTTTTTTTAGTCAACAGACCAGAACACGGTCTCGCCTCCTTCGCATGTGTGTGAGATGGCCGACTGCAGTGCCACCTAGTCCTGGTTATTGTATGTCAACAGATGCCTTCAATAGTCCTTCAGCCTTTTGCCAGATTCTTCGCCCACATCCCACCCTGGCCGTTCTTCGATTGCAGATTACTCAGCGAGGAGAAGGGGTGGGTAGGGCGGAGAAGTGGGGTGGGAGGTCAAAGGTGGGGGTTGAGGTGTGAGTGGGAGGGACCTGTGATTGGGAGGGAGGTGGAGGCAGAATTCACTTCCGTGTTTTCTGTGCGCCTGTAATTTTCTAACACCTATTACCACGCCGGTGTTTTGCTCAGCAAGTCTCGCGGCTGCTGTTACGTGTCACGTGAACATACTTGAATTACACACGAGATTCCACCAGGGTTAGGAGAGCAACACCCCATTTTTTTTTATTTTTTTTTGTTTTTGTTACGGAATTTGAGGCTGCCAATAGGCAGAGTTTATGCAAGAAGCAGGCATGAAAACAAATATAACAAACTAACATTATCACAACCTACCTATGTTTGTCTTTTCTGTTCAACTCTTCTTCTCATTATTCCTCTTTTTATATATTTCTCATCAGCCCCTTCCCCCAACACAAACACACATTCACGCACACTAATTTATGAAAATGTAACAAATATACTGAAAGGTTGATTCAATTATTAGCAAGAATATATACATATATATACCAGGTAAAGAGGGGAAAACCTAGTTTTAGCCGTGAAAATAAGCTTTTTGGAAGGTCATTATACATTGTCCCAGGTGAGACCAAGGTAACAAGCAAAGACAAGGGTTAGAGGGACTGGTGTTGATGGAAGAACTCATGTTTGAATTTTGTGTGTGCAAACATATATCCGAGGCATTGAAGGATCCCTAGAGGATATATTTCCATCCTTGTCTTTGGTGTTCTCTTGCCCACCTGTGTTTAGACAAGGGATTACAGCCACATTATACTTATTAGTTTGGTCTGTGTATGAGATACAATAACGACCTTTGACATTTTTCAAGTTAGTCATCTGGAGTGGTTTGGAAGCTCACACACGGTCTTCTGTGTCACGTGGGACTGTTAGAAAAACCCTTTATCGTGGAGGTACCTACAAAGTGAGACAGGCAGAGAGATATTTAATGCTAGAAAAATCTCCATTTAAAAACATTTTCTCTCTAAACCTGATTGAGTTTAAGATCAATGCCACAAACACACAAATGTAAACAGATTGGGAGGAAACATTACATTCTGTTGATTTGGGAGTGGACCTTCGAGAAAAAAAAAAACCAAATAAAAATAACACGTGACTAGGGAAGAGGAGTTAACCCTGGCCGTGTTAAGTGCCTGTTCTTTCTTTCCTGTGCAATTTGGAAGCTTCGCCGTTTCCCGGCGTTGTGGCCTGGAAAAACAATAAACAAACAGGTCATCGAAAGTGTTCTTTGAGCTGCCATCTGTTTGGCAATCGCCACGATGAGACCAGGCGATGTAGACGGCGAAAGTTGTGTGTAGACACCAATGTCTACCAGAGAGTGTAGACAACTGAGAGGGAAGCTGTGGTTAATGTTTTATGACAACTCTTTTGATCGTTCAGCTTCAGTTCTGTTTGAGGTTTTCCAGGAGCGGTTTGTGCTTTGTAGTTTTCTTGATTTTGTTTGTTTGTTTTCTTTTGTTTTGTTTTTTGTTGTTTCTTTTTCTTGTTTTTTTTTTTTTTTTGCAAAACCGTTCGTAGGCCGCGAGAATAGAACCACATCTCTCTCTTTCCAATTTCTCTACAAATGGGAGCCTACAAACATATATTACATACATTGCATGCATTATACACCTACATTACATTAGCACACATACATGCCTGTGTGCATAAACATACAGATATTATATACATACACCTACAGACACGCGCACATACACACATCACGCGCTGTGGTAAGAACTAGAGTCACAACCTTTTCTGTTGATTGCTGGAGGAGGCCGACTGTGAAACACAGATCACAGGCAGTGAAAAGACAGTGCAGTCGACAGATTGCCCAGCCGGAGCAATTATTGTTATTACCACTATTGCCAAAGTCTAAGTGAAGGAACCATTTTGGAAGCTTTCTGAACCGGTCGCCGCGACCCGTTTTTGAAGTTTCTGAAGAGACTCCATTCACCAAGACCTGTTTCCAGAAATACAAGTCAGCAGCCGAGGCGTTCACGAAGCAGACTGCAGGAACCCACGAGGGTCAGAGTAGGGAGGGAAAGTGTGTACCAAACCCTTAGCTGCACATCCAGGATCACAATGTAGACATCAGCCTAGAAGACGGTTTTGTTTTTAAGGGGATGGGGATGTTGCAGGTACAAGCAGCAATGTTTAGAAGCAACATCTGTTTCATAAGTTTTCAAACACCCGGATATGATTTCCACGAATAAAAGAGGAAGAACGCACTTTCTGAATTGTGAACTAGTAAAAATGACATTAAGACTGACAATTTATCATGTGTGTAATTTGAAAACTATCAAAAAATCTCGACCTCCAAAATAGTAACACATTTAAATCCTTTTATATTGTTTTTAACTTAAAATTTTATTCAACTGTTTACATGAAGATTCTCTAAAACCTTTGCTAGACTTGATGTAACATTTGTCCATTGACCGGAAGTAGATGCAGGTGGACTATAAAGTCCCCGTATAAAATGGTCCTGAAGAGAGACGGTTGGCTTTGTCAAGACAAACCCATTGCTTCACTCTGTCCGACAGCTGACGTGTCCTTTTGACGAACATTAAACAAGGATCGAACAGCAGGGGCCATGACAGTCCAATTGTCTGGCGCATGCGCGCGGGCAGTGAACAAAGCAGTCAACAGAAAAGGGAGGCATCAGGGGGGGCCGAGGGTGGAGGTAGGTGGGAGCTTGGGAAGTGGAAGAGTTGTGGATATTTGGAGGATCATGTTAGGTTCGTCCTCGGGATGAGAGCCGACAGTGATCGAATTAGAGCGAATCGACATTGTGACTCACTGGGCATCCTCGCCATCAGCTCCCTCCCTTTACCTCCGCTTTCAACATGTCTTTCCACCTGTCTATACTACTATCTTTTAACTTCAATTCATGCTTTTATTTTATTTTCCATATCTATTTCTTTATGTCATTTCAAGCCGAAAAAAATTTAAACGAAGTTTATAAAGTTCTAAAATGATGTTCTGAGCTGTGTTTCTGTAAACTGATTGACGGAAGTAGTTAAAGAACTAAAATTGTTTAATATTAGAAACTGCGCAACTGACCCCAGGCCTCGCATGAAGCGCATTTCTTCCTTGAAATTCTAAGATGTAGGGAAGCGGAAGATGATTTTAAAGGAAGGAGGAGGGGAGGATGGCAGCCGAATTTAGTGTCAGCACGTGTCTCTAATGCAAACTACAGAGAAATAAAGATGCCGGACTCGATGAAATACGAATGTAAGAACCACACTGCATCGTGCGAAGCCATTACCTGTCCTAACGCCCACAGGTAAACTGCTGCAAAATACTTACAGTTGACTGCATGCACTTGAAGCTCTGAACAATGTTTTTATTAGTTGTTTTTAATGTTTATGTTTGTGTGTGATAATAATAATAGAGTTTATGAAGTGCAGTTGTGGAGGTGAGCTTAATGCGCTTTGCTCACAGGACTGTGGACAAAACGACAGTTGAACACGAAACGACTCAGAGACTCACGATAAGACTACTCACAGACTCACAGACTCGCGATAAGACTACTCACAGACTCACGATAAGACTACTCACAGACTCACAGACTCGCGATAAGGCTACTCACAGACTCGCGATAAGACTACTCACAGACTCACGATAAGACTACTCACAGACTCACAGACTCGCGATAAGGCTACTCACAGACTCGCGATAAGACTACTCACAGACTCGCGATAAGACTACTCACAGACTCACAGACTCGCGATAAGGCTACTCACAGACTCGCGATAAGGCTACTCACAGACTCGCGATAAGGCTACTCACAGACTCGCGATAAGGCTACTCACAGACTCGCGATAAGGCTACTCACAGACTCGCGATAAGACTACTCACAGACTCGCGATAAGACTACTCACAGACTCACAGACTCGCGATAAGACTACTCACAGACTCGCGATAAGACGACTCATGTCAGGGCGAGCATGGACTATACAGGACTTTGGAGAGCAAAGGTCAGAGTTAGCTAGTAACTCGATGTATTTCTGACACAAATACATTCTAGGGTAGGAGTTTCGAATGTAGTTGTTCGACGACAAAGGGGTGGATAATGATGAATGCTGGACCGGAGAAAGATGAGAAAAAAGATGGAGGATTCACGGCGGGCAACATGACACCCCCGCAGTAGCACTATCATGGAGAAAAGGGACATTAGGTTGGGTGGTCTTGCCTGCCTGCGGTCTTAAGATTGTTTTCCTTTCTTTTTTTACAGGTAGTCAGGTGTAATTCAACAGCACCTGCTCCTTGGCACTGAGCATTCGCGCTGCTTTGAAAAGGGATAATCATCTCTTGGCTCCCTGCCAGTCAAAGGGGCATAGGGCACCCGGCATATCGGAGGGGGCACAGGGCACGTCAGCGAGGGTACGGTCTACATCCAAGCGACGCTCGTTCCAGAGGCGGAGGGAGGAGGAAGGAAGATCTTGGGGGAGGGACCGTCGATGGAAGGGGGCGTCACTCCCTCGTCTCCCCTCCACTGACACGAGCGGATTGCGAGAGAAAGAGAGAACGTCAGCAGTTATGTTCGCTTGGCTGCCTACTTTGTCAGCAGCTGGAAGAGCGGTGTCTTTGGGTGATTAGTTCACCAGGAGTCCTCCGATCAGGAAGCAAACGACTGTCGAGTCACGAGAAAAGCGGGAGGAAAAGACGGAGAAGAAAACAAAAAATAAAAGGATAAAATGCCAGTGCTGCCGTGCGGTCCTCCAGTGCACTCGGATTCTGTGGGAACTGATCGTCGCTACGCACTAATGTCAGACGGGAGGTAGAAAACAACCTTTGGAAGGTTCTTGCCACCGTCAGGCGGCGCTGCATGTCTGTAAAGGTGGTGGATCGCCACATCTTCCTCTGGACGACCTGTTTCGCCATTCTTTCATCACACGAGGACTGCCCCTGCCAACAACGGAGGCCATGTGATTCAGGACATCCCACCCTCGTGCTTTGACACCTTCGGGATTATTTAAGTTTGTTGTTGGGTCAGATTGGTGGAGGTGGAGTTTTCGGGCCGCGGAAGCATCGTCACGTGATGACAACATCCGGGTTGTGGCCGTGCGGCGACGAGAATGTGATCTGTGAGAAAAGGGAGAGCACTGCCACTTTGTCAGCATGAGTACTGTGCACGTGGGCTCGCCAGCGCACGGAGTATGTGTCAGCGCCTCATTGCTGGGATTACTCTTGTGGATCATCCTGTCCTCAGGTAAGTTGCTTCACCATCTTCTGCAGCATTCCTCCAAACTCTGTGCTTGCTATCACCTTGATGTTTTTTTCAGGTCAACCAGTACAAAAGGGGGATATGGGGGGAGGGGTGCGGGAATTGGGAAGACAACATGAAGCCGAAGAAGAAAAAAAAAAAACAGGGCACATAACAAACGAATGGTTCGAATGAAATATCTACATCCGGTATTACTACATACGATAAGCAGATTTGAAAAGTGGGATAGTGCAACACAAATGCTTCTTCTTTTCTTCCTTTTTTATTATTATCATAATCATCATCGTTATTATTGCTGACATCATTATTATTAAGAACGATGTTGTCTTCGATGATGATGAGAGGAAAAATGAAATGATAGAATACTTCAAGATTGTATGTATTACTTTAAAAAAGATTTTTTCTAACCTTTTATTGTATATTACATGTGTATCTCAATTTGCTTGACTCTGTTTTGCTACATTGTCGTAAACATGCAAGTCAAAAGCTTTTACCATAACTAACTAAAAAAAGAGGGGTTGCTTCAAGACGACTCTTAGTGAGGGGTGTAGTCTGGATGTTTGGTACAGAAATAATCTTTTCATCTGTAACAAAGACAGCGAGACATAAAGAAACAGAGATAGAAAAATACTAAGAGAATGAAAATGGGAATCTTTATTAACTAAAGGGTAAAAAAAAAACGACGTTTTTTTTTTAAAACTTTTAAGTATCTTCCAAAGCAGAAAAAAAAGAGTAGTACAAAAAGGTCATGCATTAAACATTCAGAAAATAAACATGTATACCTTAATAAATTTTGATATGATGAACATTTACAAAAGTAGAGAATTTGTTAAAAACTCTTCATATTTAAGGCCTTCTGTTTTTCTGTTCTTATCACCTGCAAACGTTTCAGTTGCTATCGGAATCTCCTTGCTGAGTGCAAAGCTTTTTTCTCCAAGATGAAGGGCCAGAAGGAAATAAAGGCTAAAGCACTGAAACTGAGAAATAAATGAAGGTATCCTCTTAATCAGACAATGTCATCCTCACACAGGGTCCTGTTGTCTAAATGTCGCTGTAGAAGTACTTGCTTCTTGTCCCAAGCAATCCTCTATTCCCCGCCCCTAGCACCACACACTTTTGTTTCTTCGATTATCTTTCGTCTGTTGTATATTCGCTGCCTTTTGTCGGACATCTTCCTATGAGGCTATACAGACCCAGTGTGTGGTGAACCTCAAAGCATGTGACCCTAAAGGTTGTTCTTAACGGGTCAAAATGCCAAACCGTCGACCTTCGAAGTTCCCTAAAGTCCCATTAACGGGTGAATATATGGTAATATATAGACAGACAAGTCTGGACTAAAATTCAAGTTTCAAAGTTCCCAAAACATTGGTTTCCTGTCATCATCGCACAATGTTTCCAAACTTGGTCAAAGGTTCGTCGCAGTAGTCGTAGTGAAGAAGGGCCTTTATCAAAGCCACACTAGAGTAGTCTACTATATTTGAACTATGTATTTGGCAGATTATCCCCTTACCACAGATTTTCTAACATCAGATGGATACATTAACTTCATTTCTGTTAATTAAGTGTTCACGTACGATGAATGAACGGAAAGGACTGATACCAATGAGGAAGATATTAAAATTTAAAAGACACTGACTCCATCTTTCAACTTTGTATTCCCTTGAAACTTTTTTATTGCCCCAGTGCTAACAACTAACCGTTGAACCACTTTGCATTGATTGGAGAACAACACTTTAAAACGAGCAAAATGTCTTTTCACACGATTCCATTTCCGGGATTTTACTGTTTTAGAAAAGAATTTATATTTACACTTTGGCACCAGATTAAAAATAAATGATTGAATGTTATTCTACAGACATCATATTACAGGAAAATGTTTAGAGAAGATGGCTGATTTATGTCATTTTCTCTTATTCCATCTATTTTATGTGTTTGTTTATTTGGTTTGGCTTAAATGCACTGAGTCAAAAGAATACCATCACTGTTGGTTTGACATACTTTTTATCCCATGTGATCAAAAGAATGATATCTGAGCATGTGGACCTAACAAACTTTTCATTTATCATCTGAAATCGAGCATCAGGTAACTGGGAAAGGGGATTCCTTGGCATCTGAGTTTAGTTAATCTACACTCAGCTTAATAGATACGCACTCAAGCACCTGCGAGTCCCCCACGGTTTGCTAAAGAAATACAAGATCCTCCCAGTACTGGATAGAGCTTCATAACCTTGCAATATGAAACTATCTAGAATTGTTGCAAAGATAAAAAGCGTGGATGAACAATTTGTTTTTTAATTATGACATTTATTTTGATACCCGTTTTAAATCCTGCTTGCCAAGGTGTGTACATCATGTAAACACTCAGTTCCAACAAAGTCAAGCAATAAGTATAACACTTCAAATGCTTTACCTGACTGGAAAACCAGTCAGGCTATTTTCTCCATGCTTTTCAAACCCACAAGCAGTGAACTCTACTCACCTTTCACCTAATTTCAATATGTGTTTGTGTGGTTGAATGTGTGAGCGCTCGAGTGAACAAGTAAACACCAGACGCCAGGACTAATGACAACGACTCATTGTTAGAGGTGTGAATGGATGAAAGTGAAGTTAGAAGGATTCATGTTCCCTCTTCGTTGCAACACAAAAGCCAGGTTGGCGAATATGATGCCCTCTAGCGGGGCGCAATAAAGAGGACGGGGCGATAAAACAGACGCTGGTTGTGTCTGGTGAGCCACTCCATGTGAACTGTATCCGTCCCTCGCCGGTGATCAAAGCAAGGTAGCGGCCAGGTGTTATGGACTCGCAGGTATACGCGCCTTTCCCTAGCAGCATCCGCTCCATCATAACCTAATTTTAACGTGTGTATAAATCGTCGAGGACACTTCTTATTTATGGCTGCAGTGATTGTTGGTGAGGTGAGAGAAGACATAAATAGTTTCTCTCCGACCCCGAGAGAATCATGTCCTGACTTCTCGGCCGAACAGTGAACCCTTGTATCATCGACTTCTCCAGTAGGTGGCGGTACGCATCGCCTCATACAACAGCGCGTGAGCTTACTTACTTACCTAAGCCAACCTTTCACCCTGGTATACTTAATGAACGATGTTCACTTCTTACAGGAAGTGGCGCCAGCAGCAAGTTGTGCCCCTTGATTGCATTTCGCTCTCTCGCGTCGTGTGTTCTCTTTTACTAACATTCCTCGCCTCGGCCACAAATTGGAACCAAGATGAAAAGCTTTCTCTGTCTCTCTGACACACATTCTCTCTCTCTCCTTCTTTCCCCGCCCCCACAACCCCTCTCCTCTTTTTTTCTCGCTCGTTCGCGGTCGCGCCCTCTGCCATGATGCACGCGCGCTTGCATGCAAGCAAATGAGCTTGTACCGTTCTCATCCTTGGCAGATCATCAATCGACAACAACGGCGACTTTTTTGCGACGAGCAGAGGCCACGTGTACGCCGCCACGCAGCACCACCCGTCCCTGGGATCAATCGTCTTGTTGATACCCAGGCAGACACTACAAACCTTGGATTGACAAACGCTGTGGGATCCGGACAACACTTCTTGTCCATTTCTTTGTCTGCTCCTTCCTTTTTAGTTTACGAACCTTGTTGCCCAATTTTTCAGATTCTGCTATTGTCAAACCTCTAACAAGGGTCCAGTCTTCCTCTGAAAATTTTTGTAATGGAGATAAGAACATGCCAACTTTTCTTTCCGCTTAAATTGTGAAAATTTTTGATTATGTATATTGTTTTGTGCTAGAAGTGAACTATTCGTACTATCAAGGGAGAGAATAGAAAAAGGAAAATAAATGTGGACAAAAATGAAAAATAATATGTCTGTGCCTTTCGACGAAAAAAAAAAATGTCCTTGTTGCCTTAACACTCAGATGAATCGTATGCTTTTTCTTCTGGTCTGGAAATACTTCACGGTCTCCACCCCGCAACATTCTTCTTGCACCACCCACTTTCCTCTCTCGTCTGCCCTTTCCCACACCCGTCGGAAATGTATTTGTTAAAAAAGTCAGCATCAGCTATGTGTCATAATCTTGTGCGAAGACGAGTAACAGTTCAAGGCTATGTGCTTCTCTTGTGGACATCTGTGTAAATATTTTGTGTGAAATGCCTGCGACCTGTTTTTTTTTCTCCCCCTTTCTCTCTTTTCTTTGCCGATTGTCGGGTGTACAGTGTGTGCTCCAGGTGTCAGACCAGTGTCGACACCAGGTCTGCCTTCCAACCTCCTACTCACATCCGCCAAGCAGGGTTAGATTACAGAAGGCAGGGCGCGATATTCGACAGTGATTCTTCTCTGGCGTGGAAGTCGGGTACACGGAGTGTGCAAACTCTCCTGCCGCTCGATACGGGTGTATTAGGATGTCGAGCGAGGTGGGGTTGGGGGAGGAAGGGGTGGAGGGCCTGGCCGAGGAGAGTTACACAGACTCTTCGATTCCTCCACCTATTCACGAGCCCCGGATGGCTTGTCCGTCTTCCTCAACAGCTGATGGAAGTGTCAACACTTCGTGCACAAGCAGATCGAAACCAGCAAACACTCTGATATCCTGTGTGTGTGTGGTAATAAGGGTAAGAGTGTGTGCGTGCATGCTGGACCTTCTCTCTTCCCGTGTGATAAACCAGACAAGTGAAGGTTGAGGGCGAGAGGAGGAAGGCGCTTGGGAACATTCTGAGACTGCAATGCCAAATAAACTTTCTTTCTAAGTTTTCTTTTCTTCCTCCTGCGATCACCTGATGGACAGATTCACAAGATATAATCGCCTGTCTGAAAAAAATGATGATGGCTATACACCACAGCTAGTCTGTTTTGTCTTTACAACCAGAGGTACTCGCAATCTTTTGTTTATGAGAGGAAAAACTGCATACCTGGGTATAAGATGCCGATGCACCAAGAACACCACACACGAGTCATGTTTGTTTTTTCAATTACCACACAGGAAATGTGTTTCTTTACTACTCGCTGGTGGTCCTGTCCTGTTCTTTAAGAAGGTAGCCGTTATCCCATCCGTCGACCTTGCAAAAACGATATCTGTACCGGAAGTAAAACAAATGCAGCGGTAATTACGTGGACGCCCTGTTGGCACTGATTACGGTCAACGGTTATCCTGGAACTGTTACGTGTCATCGTGCAATCAGGCCAAATGGACCAATTGTATTTGCCCAAACAAGTTAGCTGTGCCTTGGAGGAGATCATCGGTTTTTGTAATGATGTCTTTTGCGAGCCGGCAGTAACGAAGACGGACCAAAAAAAGTTCCAGAAGGGAGAAGGAGATAGAAGTCTTAGGTAAAGGTAAATATCGTCCCCTAGGCTTATTTTTAGGTTGTTGGAAGTGAAGACCTCCCTTGTGATGATATGAAGAAAGTTTACAAAAGTCAAGAAACGGCGGGTGAGTCAACAAAAACGACTTCAGATACAGGTGCTAATGGTACAGGGAGGTTACTGGAACATCGAAATGACCTGCCAGCCATTAGAGTTTTAAATTTCATATTGTTTGATTTGTTTATAGGTAGATGCTCCGAAGCAGACGGGGTAAATAAAAGAAACTGTTTATAAAGGTTCATGTGAGCGTTTTGTTAAATGGAAGCAAATAAGGTGCCAAAAATTTAAAAATGCCTCAATTAGAACTGAATATTTGTTATTTATGTATTTATTATGGATAGAAGAGACTATGCTTTGTTGACTAGTTGGTTTATTTGATAGAAATGCATTTTCAAATTCACTCTAACCGACTGTTCAGTATGTGCACCAGCAGGAGAAATAAATCTGACCTATTGACCCTATGATTGACGACAAACGAGGGCTTACCAGTGCTCTGCTGGTCTTGTGAGTAGATGGGAGTGACCTTCCCTTCTTTACAGCAGTGCTAACCCTTAGTCCTACTAAGCATCAGTTCTGCTCCACCAACCGCATCCCCTTCCTACTCAGGTCCCGCATGGGCGACTTTCCCCGCCCCAAACGGCCCCTAATGTTAGTGAGTCACTTACATCCCGATAATAAGGGTAAACAAAAAGGGGGACATTTGATAGCACATACACATGCACGTGCACGGCCAGATAATAGTGTGCGACTAGACATGGTGGTTAGTCAGGCGCCAAGGGAAGATGTCTCCACAATTGAGCTCCATTGACAAAACAGCCAGTAAAATTCACGAAAATATCTACCGACAAATAAATAGATGCTTACAAATGATAACTACTATTGGGTCCGGTTTAGAGATAGGTTTCTGGACAGGTCTCTTTAAAATGTAAAGTACCTTTGGAAACCAAAATTTCTTATCGTGCATAGATTGTTGCTTTCTCTTGGAAAGGTGGAGAGCAGGATGTCAGTAACTCCAATTGGTCAAAAGGAGTGAAGCTCTGTATGGAATGAATTCAAACAGTTCAGTTTACAACATTTCTTCCATAAAGCTAACTTTTACTATGTCCTCTGCCTGCCATCCAGTTCTTTTTGCTATTATAAATGGTGGAATGGATGTCTTCCTAGCATTAAACAGAACCGCGCTGTTGTTATTTATCATTTATTTCATTTTTTTGTGGGGTTGAGTGGATATGAACCTATATCGGCGTGTTTTTACTGTTTGGTTTTTTTTTCCTCATTTCTTCGGAGGATAGCTTAAGGTGTGGTCGACGGGGATGAGCAAAGCCATTCACGCGGTGGGACTTGAAAACAAAGATATCATTTGATGGAAATGCTACAAAGCCCAGACAAATAAATAAAGATTTTTGACTTGTTTAGGAAGGGTCGTTAGGATGTCTAGGCTTCATCAGTCATCTTTCCCACTGTGAGAATGTTCCTCCCTCCCGTTTTAAAGCTCAAGATGCAACCTGAAAAAAAACCGGATTCATCAAAGCATTCGCAATGTAGTTCTGTTGTGTGCCAGGGGTGGAGATATTGGGGTAGGGGTGACACATCCACATCCAGCGAGGTCAAACATTTGATAAGTAATCTGAAAATGTAGAAGAAAAGGAATCATTTGCCTTTGTGCAACCCTTCTTCCCACAAAAAACCTGTTTTAGTGAGAGGCGAGGCTAGAGGAAAACAAAAAACAGAAAGAGGAGGAAATCTTAAACCTCGGAAGATAAAAAGGAAGCAGGACGAGAAATAGAGGCAGGCGAAGGACAGGAAGAAAGACACCAAAAATAAAAGAAGAAAGAAAGGAATGAAAACGGCCATTTCAAAAATATGGGGCGTTTCTAATGAAGATACTACGTCCTGGTGACGTCCTGGCGCCAATTACTGGCCTCGTGTTCGTCTCGACCACAGAGGGCGTTGTTTTGCGCTGATTGGCCTTCCAGTGCAGCACCTTCATTTGTGAGTACCTTCCCCTAATCGATTTCCATCCTCAGTTTATCTCACGTGCCTTTCTCACCCTCCAACATTTCCTTCTTTATTTTTAACCTGGAATTCAGATTTTCTTTTTTCATCTCCGTTTCCTGGCATCAGCTGGCATTAAGGAAGCGCAATCGCTAGAAAAATTCTTCTGTTGGCTGAGCAATCGTCATCAGACTGGGTCCTCAACATCCATCCTGGCCACAGCGACCTGTGGGAAGTCGTGACAGGCTCCTGTACTCAGTTGACAGAGAACATTCTGGATAACAGGACAAGATTACAAGAGAACACCGAGTCCTTCGGTAATAGCTGGGCTTTGTTGGAGGCTTTATTTACTGTGAGCATCCATCGAGCTGAGGAGAAAAAAAAAAGAACGATAATATGATCAAGTACAGCTCACCTGCTTTGCTGCCTAATTAGTTTAAAAAAGCTGAAATCTTCTGACATGTCACAACGGTCGTGTGATGTTGATGGCAACGCCTTGTGCTCAGCAATGAGTCCATGGATTCTTCCTGGATTTACGAACTCTACTTATGCTTCTAAATATTTTATTTTCCTTATATAAATCGCTTATAGAAATTTAACCCCCATACAGCCATCACATAGCTATTGCAGTATTAATATTTCTCGTGTTTAGTTGCTGAAGTTTTCAAATATCGAAATATTTAGGTGAGTCACAGAATTTCCCTGCTGTAGACAGAAAAAAGCTTTTTGTTGTAGATGGTTGTCTTAGTGTCATTAACTCTCCCAGCAGCTTCCAGAAAATGTTTTCACGTCTGCCCAGTGTGTCGGGAGCTGATGTCTCTGTTATCCCAAGAGCTTCTCATTAGACCCACATAACTCACTCCGGTTGCACAAAATGCTATCAGAAAGATATGATATCAGCAGGCCGACCATTTGCGACAGGGAATTCTGGGACATGGTGGAAAATACACGTCCGCTGACTTGTCCGTGCTGTACGTGCTTGTCTGATAAACTCACCTGTGAGCGGATCACCTGAACTCCCGAGCCAGGACTTTGTTCCGCTTTATTTAAATGACAGAGAATTCACCTAGTGTCAGTGCAGATTCTCATATCTCTAGTTCTTATCCAGTCTTCTATGAGACGAGCAACGAACAAGAGATGTCTGACTTTGAAACAAAAAGCAGAGAGAGAGGACACACACACACGTATATATGACATACATCCGAAGGATACTCCTCTCTGTAGAAAGCAGTAGTGTCTTGTACAACCTACTGCATGACAGAGAATGTGAAGCTATATTTTTCTCCCCAAAACTTCTTTCAGTAAAATCTTTAACAATGTTAAGCCTATCATTGCTGCCAACTATAATATAGACTCTTCAGACAAATTTATGTCTCATGTCAGGTCACGAGGTCGGGGGCAAAGGTGAGTGGATGTGGAAGGTTGAGCACGTGGATGTCACGTCAAATGGACAATAAAGTAAATTCATAAATAATCGTAAAAATAGAGCCACAAGGTCAGTTCTCACAGCAATCTGTTCGGCAGTTCGCTGACAGAAAAAAATATATTCAGTCAGCAGGGTGCACTAGCACCGACAGGACCGTCTGTGGCTCCTTGTCCTGTGCATGCACTATGGTCCTTCAATGTGCAGAGAGGAACACTGAGTGCCTCCAAGTAACTGCCCTGCCTCAAGCTTTTCTACAAATTTACAGCCGTTATAACACTTGGGGCTGACAGCCTCTCGAAAAGGTCCACAACAGACTAATATAAATACATATTTCCTTTGGGCTGGAAGACAGACAGCTTGAAAACTGCTCAGCTCTTTCAATACAAATTTGTATTAAGACAGAAACGATTCTTTCTCTCTCTCACACACACACACATTTTTAGGTTGTCAGAAGAATTAAACGTAAGAATTTGTCAAATTTCAAAAAGAGTTCATCTGCTGTGGATTTTTCTTGTTGGCTTTTTAACTTTATATGAAATCTTTAATATTAACAACCTTCCCCGTCCTTATGAATGCATGATCTTAGAAAATTCCAAATGAGTAAAAAGGTGTCAGAATTGAATGAAAGAGGGGATTTTTACTCCGGCGGGACAGCCATGACAGGTGGCGCTGGCATGCAGTGCAACGACCCGGCAAAGTGACTCCCATCGTGAGTCCAGCCTCAGTTCCGACTGCGCGCCGCACGAGGACCGAACGTTGAAGGCCGGCAAACCTCAAAGAACATCGGTAATTATGCTCATGAGTCACGGAGAACAGTGAGTGGTACGGCCTGGAGTTTGAATGCCACACAGTAATGGCCGCCATGGAGAGCGTGAAGGGGGAAGGGGAAGTAAAGGGAGAGAACTCTCAAGCGTGTTGCGTAACTCCCGAGTTCTTGCACTGCTCTTGTTGTTTTAAGCTTCCTGATGGGATAAATAATATAAATCAAGTTTTATAGCCAATCATAAAGCGGCTTTAAAACGGGGTGAGGAAAGGTTTTTTCTGTCTTTCTGCCAAACATCTTTAAAGTGTTTTGTGATTGGACCATTAAAACAAGATTACTGTCCTTAAATGGCAAATATGGACGAGCATTAGAACATGGCTGAAAAAGTATGTATAAAACGTTACGAACAATCTTTGCCTAAGTATTTGTCTTTATTTGTCTGGTAAAGAATGGCTTTTAGCAAGGAAAAGCGTGAATTTGTGCTTTACATCGAGCCAATGCTTACGCAACAGGCAAGGAAAGAAAAAAAGAAGAAGAAAGAGAAGAGGAAGAACTTGCAAGTTACCAGGGGTACAATTTTTATTGTAAAAAAGATTTTACACCAACGCTACCCTTCCTAAAATCTCGTCCACATCTTGTTCTTGTCTCTCAACTCACAAACATCAACATTTCTCTTTATTATCTACCATCTCGAACATAAACTATTCTTCCCGGTTGCCTCTTCATCTACACTGCTTCAGCATCTTCTCCTCCTCTTCCTTCTCGTCACCTTTATGGCACCACCCAGTCTCGTGTTGTAGTCACGTCTGCTTCAGGTTATAGCCACCCCCCCAAACTTCACACATAACCCCCCTTCCACACACAAACACATGCCCCCCCAAACTTCACACATAGCCCCCTCTCCACACCACACCCCCCATCTCAGCACCGGCGTCTGAAATTTCTAGTCATTCAACGACAGACGAATGTCAATGCAAGTGTAGGCTCGCGCATCGCGTGCTGCTGCGGTTGTGACTGATGTGAAAGACATCTACCCCTTCCCTTCCCTTTCAACATTTGCATACCTTTACCTATCTCCTCTTTCTTAACAACCACCCCTCCCATCCCTCATTTTCTCGCCATCCTTATAGCTTCGCAGTGAGGGTGCAACACAACAGGCACAACGATATGGCAGATCTCTCAGACAGACAATGTCCTTTTTTACCTGTGTGAGCGCGAGCGCGTGCGAGCTTGCATGAAGTTGTTTTTGTTTTTGTTTGTTTTTTAACCCGAGGCCGATATTCGGTGAGTGAGTACCGTGCGCATGACATGTCTGCGTTTGTGCATGCATGAACTTGTATTACTGAACCGCTGGCAGACGATTTTTTCCAGTTAACTACTAAAACGAGGCATGAGACGACAAAGCTTCCGGTTTAGTCATATTCTTTGTTTAGGCTCGCCGAGACTAACATCGGAGAACTTCCCAAAAGGCAAATCGTTGGTCTTGGCAGACAGACAGCAATCCACCTATACACGTTCATGATGCATGTGTGTGTGAGAGAGATAATGTGTGTGAGAGAGAGATAGTGTGTGTGTTGTCAATATAATAACTTCAGTCCAGAGCGGTTAGCAATTTTATACTTTCCGAAACCCATTTTGTTCTTGCCGAGACCTCCGAGCAGGGGGAGCCATAGTGTCAGCAGTCAACTCCTGGGGTCGTTCCAAGCAGACTTCACGCTCACACAGTGCCAAAGAGTTAGTTGCCCTTTGCTACCTCCATCTTCCTCTTCAACCCAATCAGCCCACGACGTCTTCAACCTGTCTACGCATAACCATCGTCTTTGGCGCAACCGCCGCTCCTCAGCCCATCTTCCTTCATTCTCCACGTTTCCTCCCTGATCTTTGTCATTCCCTCCCCTCCCTCAACCAGCCTTCCACCCTCTCTCTACCCCCCGCCTCCCTTCGGGCAAAGAAATATTCACGTCGCGCATTACCGCGAGATCAAGCAGTGACAGTTACCACTGACATACGATTCTTGGCGAGGTACGCGACCCTCAGGCAGGAATCAACCGAATTTGGAAATAGGGGCCTTGGCCGTTCACTTGACAGCGGACCGCAGCACAGAAAGGAAGTGGAGGGGATGGTGGTCGTGAGAAGTTTTCAGTGAGATGATCTGAGTCCAGTTTGTCCAACAGGGCGTTTGAACCTGAACGTTTGATCACGTGACTTTCTGAAGTCGTCCTGTTGTTTTGATTTTTTAGTTTATTGTTTGTGATTTTTTTGGTTTTGTTAAATTGTTTTGGCGTTTGTTTTGTTATTTTTTATTTATTTTATTTTTTTTTGTTGTTGTTTTTTGTTTTTATCTGTAATAGTTTTGTGCTCTAGCTTTGGCTTAGATTATTTCTTCCTTTATTTCTCCACTATAGGGTGCATTGTCTCTTAATTTTATCTGCAGGCATAATGTTAACTTCAGCTCCGAGAACCACTCCAAGATGTCAGGAGGAGGGATTTCATCTGAGATTTAGCATTAAGCTTAGTTCCAGCACCTTTTTTAACAGTCAAAACGAACCACGAGGCTAATGGAGGGAACCGAGCGAAGTGCTTCATGCATTAACTTACGGTGACCTAGGTTAGAAAATAAACATAAACAGATTGCCTTGGACTCGAACACACACACTACACTACGATAATAGGTCTGTAAAGCGTGTGCATGCTTTTGCACCTACGTGTTCTAATTTAGAAGATGTGATACATATTTAAATATACGGCATAGACACTATGTGAAATAAGGCAAGGAAGAAAATAATATCTAGTACTAAGTTATTTGTGTACTTCTAATGGTCATACTTCAGAATCAATTGTTTTTTCAGCAGCGTTAAAATCGGATTATATTTCATTTCTTCTAAGTTTCCTCCGTCTTTGACTGTGCGTTTGAATAAACCCTGACATTACTGGAGTAGCCCTGAATTTGTTGTATGGAACTTTTATTTTTCGCAACTGCTAACAGACCGGCAAAAACACCAAACATTTGAACATTCAAGACGTGTTTTGGAGACGTCTGAAAACACATTCCTCTCGCAACACGTTGTATATTTCGTAAACTTTGCCTCCGAGAACCTCAGTACGAGCACAAGGCAGGTTCCTAGTCACATGAACAGAAACAGGACGAATTCCAAAACCTTCGCTGGCAACCAGGCACAAGGCATCCCAAACAAAAACAATCTTTCTGTTGGAAACCACGTCCTTCAGCAAGCGTTTGTTCAAGATGGAAATCGTGAGAGTGAAAAAAAAGGAGAGAAAAAAAGAAAATACGAAGGGAAGTTAAGGCAGCTCCCTGTTTTAACCCCCTGTGTCATTGGCGAGACATTAGAGTCAGAAGATCAATAGCGTGCAATCAAGACATGACAACCCGCTGCTGACCTAAGGAAGTGGGCATCGATACTCAATCAATTTGTGATCAGCCTGCTCGGCTCAGAGTGTGCATGGAGGGAAATGGTATAATCAGCCAGGCTGCGAAGAAAAGTTGAACAACTAAATGTAGCCGATTCGCACGACAGGAAACAGACTAGACGCGTATTGATTGTCCCGTCATGCATTTTGTCCAAGTTATTTAGAAAAAAGCAGTTTTTCATTCCTGATGTGGAAAAGAAAGTTTGGCTTGAAACATGCGTGCACGAACCTCATATAGCATTACACGACCATGCATGAAAGATTGACAAAAGAAAAGAGGGAGAGAAACATTAGAACAAAATCATCAGGTTTTTTTTTCTGGTCTTACTTCAATTTTGTTCAGAAAAATTAAACGAATTTCGCTTTAAATTTACAAAAGCTTTTAGTCGGAAATATACTTACATGCAATGGGGAGCAGATGTTTTCAGTGGAAATCAAGCACGATATATATACATCATAGGTTTCCTAGGTTGACATGTACAAGATAGACCTGTCTGCTTCTCTTTGAAACCACGGAGTGTAGACACATAGAGACTGATAAAGTGGTGAAATATTAGCTTTATCTTCGCTACATTTTGTTAGAAACCGGGTCCTCTTTACTTTTCGTCAGCCCACAGGTTCTTCCGTCCATCCGTCTTTCTTTTTTGGGGGCTTTTTTTTTTTTTGTCCCTGTCCTGACAGTAGCAGTATTTATTTTTTTTTAATATTTATGATTGATGTTTATTGACTGGTGAAGGGCGTGTACACTTATTTCTCCATTCTGTCATGATAGAGGCCAGTGATGACGTAGACTATATCATTATCAACATGTTCTAATATATCATATTGGACTTATCGAACCCTCGGATTTTTAAGTATCCCAGTGTTGTATAAAAAAAATTTAAGATTTCAATGGTTGCGGGGACAAGACCAAAACAAAAAAGGAATAGGAATGACATGTTCACGGGATAGCACAGGGCTTAAGCAAAGTGAGATGAGGAGGCTGACCAAGAGACAGGTGAACAGACAGGTGAGAGGTTCAAAATGGCGTTGTGTCTTTCGTTTTCTTGTGGCACTCTGGACGAGACATCTGCTTAGAAGGTAAAGCTATATCTCCGTGACATGTTTGCGAAAAGCTCCTCAAACACTTCAAAAGCATTAACATAAATCAAATTTCAATCTTTTGCCTTCTTTTTGGTCTTTCATTTGTTCTTTTTCTTGAGTCATTCTCTTTGTTTTTGTTTTGTTTTGTTTTTTGTTTTGTTTTTTATCGTTTTCTTTCTTTGTCTCTCTTTTTTTCCTTTTCCTTTTTTTTCTTCGTCTCTTCTTTGTGTTTCTTCATACCTTCTGTTTTTTTTGTTTTTTTGTTTTTGTTCTATGGGTTTTTTTCTTTGAATGTGTGTGTTCACGTGCCAGCTTTTTGCGTGTATGGGGTGAGGAGAGTTATATGTGTTCGTGCGTGTTTGTGTCCATATTTTAGCTCAAATGACAAAAAAATGTTTCCAGGTGCGTGCCTACGTGTGTGCCTGCAAACCGCTGCACGTGCTGACTGAGCTGATATCACCAACTCATTTTACCCTGAAAATAAGCAGCAAACTTTTTTTCACATTCGTTCTCCTTCTCCACTCTGTCCTTCTGTCTCTATCTTTATTTAAACAAGACAAACGTCCTCTTTGCCTAAAACAATACTATTGCATATACAAATATGAGCCGACCGGAAAACACGAAAGCAATCATCCGGGTCCCTGTCCCTTGGCTGATAGCGAGGTCTGAGCGGTTGTGACGCAAGGGGGCGTCTCGGTAGCCCTTCTCTTCACGACGGAAGTGAACTTGTGGCGAGGGCCGAGGACGTCTTGCAGCACGGGTTACATTGAGGGACAATTAGATCAGTGGGATGGAACCCCGGCAGTTGGGTGCCTGTGGCTTATTACATTAGGGCCGGTGGAGGAGCCAGAATTTGCACAGATTAGGTCCGGCATTAATATTCACGCCAGTCAGGGGGGGACTGGTCGGGTCGGAATCTTTAACTCCATCCTCTTGACACACTTTTGGTTGTAGAAGCTTAAGAACTCTCATGTCCCTGTGTGTGTGTGTGAGAGAGAGAAAGAGAGAAAGTGTGTTTTCTGGGTCGCAGATAAATATAAATAATAGATAAATATAGAATACACAAAACCAAAGATTAAAGAGAAAAAGATACCACAGTGTGCTGCAATTAGTAATCAACGACTTTTTCTAATGATAAAATCAATAAAAGTCCAATAGAATTACAAGATAACAATTTCTACAACCAGCGAATATTATAAATTGTCGACAGTCAGACTGTGAATGAACACTCCACCAACAGTTTTAAACAAGGCGTTCAAGCTGGTTGTCATGGCAGCAAATTTCTACGCCTAAGGTGCTGGTACAAGACGCATTATCTCTGGCAGTGGTCTTCCTCAAAAGACAGGAAGTAGCACAGAATAACTCGGCAGGTGGCAGGGCAGGGCACTGACTTCCACCCAGACATTGGCATTGTGAGGTATGCCAGAAAGACGGGAAATTAAGTTGATTGACCCAAAGACATCCTTGATAAGGAATCCCCGCTACGATTGTGCGGCCCATCGACCGGGATCAGGCCATCAAAACTGTTTACCTCCATGAAAGTATTGCTTTTCCTTTTTTATTTAAACTTGATTAAAGTCCATGTGGGTGAGTTCTCGAAGTTTCTATAATCTTAGAAACTTTGTTTTCCTTTAAAAAAAAATTGTCTTCATAGTGCTTGAGCATTAGATAAAAATGTTGTTATTCATCACAAACTAAAAAAAGTAATGTTTCAAGATGCGAGCACCTAAAATTATTCTTTCCCAACATTTTCTGCATCATCCTAGCGAGGGTTAATTCGTTCGTTCCGATGTCCTCGACTGTTCTACTGAGAACAACTGCCTTGATAATGTCATTTCTCACAATTAGCAAGGCGTGGCTAATACGTGAATAAAAGGTTTATTTTCGGTAATGATGGTTTTATTCTGGAAAAATATCACACCAGTGTCCATTAGCGGAGTAACTTCACTATTAGCGCCATTTGCGAAGCTCTCATCCAGAGGGCACAAAATGTTGAGTGCTCTTGGAGCATGTTGTAGAGCAGGCTGGGGATCTGCCTTCACGTGGACGTGGCAATGGCTTCCGGAGACACCAGGGCTGCAAATGACAGCTAATTCACCGTAACATGACAAGTAAGAGGCAGATGGGGGCCAACCCTCAGAATGTCGACGTTTACACATTCCCTGAGTGAACAGATGTTCCACTGAAAAGTGGTTTTGACAAGATAAGATCAACAGCTAACTGTATTGTGTAGTTTTTAAAGGTTTTAAAGGACTACCAGGGTGAAATTATTTCTAGTGATTAGGTAAGTTCAGTAGAAGATACTGTTTTTTTTAAACTTGGATGATTAATCCTTTCTGTTCATGTGATACTCGTTCATAAACATTATCTTTAACAGAAAGAGGTCACTGAGGTCACTGTACACAGATATACCTAATTATCATGTCCTGTCTTCCCATTGGCTAACACCTTTGAAGTGTAAGCTATGTACTGTATCAATATCTCTATACAATCCTGACGTCTATGTTGCTGACCTCTTTCTAATACAAAATGGAAGAAGTTTCGTAAAGAAATACACAGGACCGGAAGTGACCTCAGTGTTCGATTCTGCCATTGCGTAATGACAGATAAATCTGGGTCTGTAATTGAGACTTACTCCAGCCCTACAGACACCCAACTATGGGCTAAATCTGGTCTGTGGGAATTCACTGCTATCTGTAGGGTATTTGCGGCAAAGCCTGGACCAGTCATGCCAATGTTGTTTTTTTTCTTTTTTGTCGGGAGGTTTAGCTCATGCTTATGTTCAGACAGCCTTGCAACATCATGGCATTCTCCACACATCTAATACTACATCGGGTCACGTGGCTGTTCCATCATCTCTATTTCATCCCCGACACAAATGAGCCTTAAAAGTTCTCACGTCTGACACTGATCCCTCTGACGATGTCATTGTACTATTACCAATTAATAACCAACGACAGGCCAGACACTTGTTTTGAAAGAAAGCAACACAGATCTTTCTGAAATGAAAAAAAAATCTCCAGTGAGCGATAGGAGGGCCATCAAGTCGGTCCCCTCTGCGCTTGGCTCGGTCTGCAATGTCTACTGATTGGTGTGAGGGTCCCAAGCGGGGTGTTGCGGTCAGGACTTCATCCCATCTCGACCGGGAGTTTGACAACCTCGACTGCCATGTCCTTCTTCCGAACGGGACTCGGAAGCGTATCAGGCGGAACCTGACAGTCTGTCCATCCAGGGAGCGAGTGCAGAAACGAACCTGATGTGCCGGTGCTAAGTGACTGCACAGGAAGGGAACTATTTTCTTTTACTGGCAACGTTACTAATGTGTTGATGCGATTCAAAAGGGAATAGGTGGAAAAGGAGGACAACTTCGAAATGGCAAGATCTTTCCTTTGCTGCAAACCTTTATTCCCCACCCCACCCCTTGACAGCTCTCACACATTCCTGAACCTGTATTCTGACATGAAAGCTTGTGAAGGACCACTGCTGAAGAAAGTCATTGAAACTGCGCTTGAGTTTTAATTCTTGACAAATGTTGTGAAAGATCGTTTTTCGGGGAAGGAGTTATGTGGGAGATAAAACCGCACAACTGCATTAAAACTCGAAAGACAGAAACTTGTATGTGACTTTATTTTTAACCAGGAGAGTGAGCAACAACTTAACGTTCCTATTACGTGAAGAGAACGATAACATCACGACAAACGTATCAAAAACAGAGGAAGAGACGATGCTTGGAATGGGGAGACCACCCCGACGTAGTACTATCTGAAAGAGGAGACCACCCAATTGAGTAGTACGGGTAAAAAGACCCACCCCTGTAACACACAGGGTACAAGATAAGAAACAAAAAAAAAACCAAAAAAAAAAAACAAACAAAAACAACAACAAAAAACAACAAAAAACAAAAACAACAACAAAACAAAAACAAAACAAAAACAACAACAATAAAAAACAACAAAAACAAAAAAGAGTTACTTTTTTCAAGTAAAAATTTTCCTTATAGCCTCGTCTTCAAGAACCGTACAGACCAGCAAGGAAGATCAAGCTTCTTCATACTATCAAGGATTTTTTGTAATATTCTATTTCCGTGGTTTGCCTCCCCTGCGTGTGACAGAGTCACTCGAGACTTGCTGCTGGAACTTGACACGTGGTCCTAAGGCGCAATCTGACTGGTCCGCACTCTCGACCATCGATCTCTCTTTGTTTGTATTACAAGAAGTGGTCCTGGTCTCTGGTTGGCGTCGTAAGTCAAAATACTTGTAAGTTCCTGCAAGAAATAAGTGTGAACAGAAATATAACGGATCCATTTTATCCCCAAATAATAATTTCTAGCATGTCAATGAAAGTAAATAGCATGAAAACAAAAGATTGCACAATACATAGATAGATTAATCACCATATATAGATTAATCAAACGTTTTGTTTATTTTATTGTTTGTAATCTGTTATAGCATGGCATCCTGGTAGAAGTTAAACTGACATGAAGAATGCCAGAGGTTTTGAGAGAGCCTGTAGATGATGTTAATTATTTTGAAATTATTGAATGTGACACCTAAGCTTTTCACAAATTCTTAAATCTTTTTGTAATAAGATACTGGAGAAGCGGATATTTTACTGCTTTGGATTTGACAGCAACAGCGCTATTCAATACTAACTTTCTTGCCTTTGGCCAGGAATCCTGGCATTTCCTGTTGTTTTTATTGCAAGTACCGAGACATGCCAGACGATTAGCAACACTTTCTAACGCTGTAAATTAAGATTTTTCCTCTATTTTTTCAGCCTGGCAGCATTCTTTTCTTACTGTTTTCTCTGACCGTGGTGGGTGAGCTTTCCAAGAAAACCGAAAACGGTCCCTTTAATGATCTGGCACTCGTGTCTGGCGATGGCAATGTGAAGAAAAATCCTCGTTTAGATAATAATCGTTTGCTGATGCATTTCTGATGCTGCAATGCTTGAAGCTGTCTTCCTGCACATCTTGAAGTACAGAAAGGTCACGATCTGTAAATATTCTTCAGAAATTTTTTTTTTTAAATCCAAACATATGGACCTGCTGGAAGAAATGGCTGGAGGAGAGAGCACCGGATGAATGAAACATTTTAAGCAAACCTTATTCCAGCTAGTGATACAATGATGCTAAATGACTGCTAGAGAGCAGACATTAGATGAAGGCATAGAAAAGATGGTCTAGGACCATGACGAAAATTGATTATAAGTATATACACTAATTAGGATTTAAAAAAATACTTCTACTAACTCTGTGTCAAAGGCCAAGGCATCAGTTAAAGTTGTGGTCATCGTATCATCATAGTTCATGTTCGAGATTCGCGTGGTCAGTTCACGAGATTTTGAGATGTCTAGCCGGAGAATAGAGTTATTCCCCACAGACAGGACACTGGTCTTGCGAAGTCGCCATCAACCTTCGGTATACCGCCTTCTCACCGCACTTCTGTCTCAGCACCCTACAACGATTGTCTATCCAAAAAACTCTTTTATCCAGAACCTTCAAAACATATTGTACAGAGACCAGAAATTCCTCTACGTGTGTGTAAAAAGTGCTTTAGAAAAATTACGAGATATGGAAAGAAAGAAGGACCATGACAGAATTGCCGGCTGCGCTCAGCTATGTTCACAAGTGACAAAGGTATAAACGGGGTGGTTGGGGCAGGTGGAGGATTACAATCAATGGGTCTTTAATCTCAGGAATTACTGTGATAAGATGGTATTCTGTACCTTCCTATCTCAGCAGTCGCTGTCCGCTCTATATTCATAACTTGTGTGCAGAGACAGTCCGAGCCAAGATCGCCCATAGAAATGCACAGCCCAGCATCCTCCCAAATGCTGACTCCATTCAGCCTCTCAGACTGAGCCTTTAGTGCGCCTGCCAACAGGGTCGAACATGGTTTGTAGGCTTTGCAAACATTCTCCAAGCTTCACTCTATACTCGTGTTGCCCACAGCAAAAATGGTAGGAGCGAAAACGAGGCAGTAAATTCGGATTTTTTTTTCCCGAGTGTTTGGAAGGTCAGAGCAGAGCTACTATGAAAGGAAAGATGGTGGGAGACATTTAGTCTTCTTGTCCTTCCTACTTTCTCTCTCTCTCGACCTCAAAAGCAGATCGTATTTGTGAAGGTGCAGGAGGGGGGAGATCTTGCCTAATTGGTTGTCGGTGTTCTTTTGTTTGGAGGGTTGTTTGTTTATGGCCGTCAAATCTAAGATAATCGAACATGTTGCTCCCAACAGCAGGGGCTGTCAGTGGGGCTGATGTTGTGCCGGGGCCTGTCCTCGCTTCATTAACCAGTTTGATGGCGTCAGGAGTGCCAGGGCTCTGGGGTGGGCATCACGACCAGTCACTCGCGAAGGAGTGCGATAGCAGAGGCCAGCTCCATTCAGCCACCACCTTGTGAATAAACATTGACTCCACAGAAAAGTCCTTCCTTCTTCATTTTTTTTTTCGTCCTCTTCTTCTTCATTAATTTTTTTCGTTCGTTATTGTGGTTTGTTTGTTTGATTTTTGTTCTTTCTCAAATTCGTTTTATTTATGTTTGTTTGGATTTTTTTCTTTCTATTATTATTTTATTTATTTGATTTTTTTTTCAGTTTTTGTTCTTTCGTTCAATTTTTTTAATCATGCTTGTTTTTTTGTTTTTGTTTTTGTTTTTTATTTTCTCATTATACTTCCCTGCCTTCTCCTTCTCTTCTTCTTCTTTTAGAAGTCATTTTGAATTAGTCGAGTGATGTAACGCTGGCCGAATGTCTAACAATTACTGGTTCTGGACGCTGTGTGTTTCTGTGGGTGCTTGTAAAAACAAGATGTCTTTAATGGTATCTTTCTGGTTTTTCTTTGATGATATTTTATCTAAAAAAAAAATCACGTTTTGTTTTTAAAAAAAGTGCTTGTGTATGTGTTGTAGAGAAAGAGCGTGAAGAAAAAAGAAAATGTTTCTCGAATGTAGGCGGTCAAGAAAAGATGTGCAGCAAAACTTAAATGACAGATTTATTTATTTTTGAAACATTAACACAGAATCTCATTCAAAGTACAGACAACACTCCCCACATCTTTTAATATGGTCCCGATGTTCTGTTATATACATAACTTTCTTAGCCAACTACAACCTATCCAGGGCAGAGGCAGTGAACACGGTAAATTTACACCACCTCCCCATCTTTAAACAACCGATTTAAAACATTTGGACAAAGTATGTCCTCACAGAACTCCGACATCTCTGGATTCCAAAACGGTGGGGAGGCTTCTGGACCAGTCCCTAGTCTGCTTAGAAGAAGACGCTGATTCAGATTTTCAAGAGATTTCCCCAAGGATTCTGTCCCTTGCAATTCCCTAAAATTATCTCAAAAATGTTTCTCTCGCACCCAAGACCCAAGACATGCTTTGACTTGATTTTGTCGGGGAAATTTTTTCCCCAAACTATCTCATTATAAAAAAGGCAGGCAACGAAAAAGTAATCACTGAAAACTGCCTGTGTCAAGAGGGACGCTTTCTCGGCCAAGCATCTTCAAGTTCCATTAGTGGTGCGTGAGCTGGAGGAGCATGGGAAGGGGGAGAGGAGATCGGGGGAATTGATATCTGACCACTTGACTAGGAGCCAGCGGGAAAGACTCGTGACAGTAGTTTAAGCTCCTGTCCACCGCAGCAGTGCATCAGATCAGGTTCACATCCAGAGGATGCAATAGCCGGGTTAAAAGCCACCTTGAGGACAAAACAAATATGTGACTGTGCTTAGTCCATCGCAAGATATTTTATTCCTGAAATCTCGGTGAAAAGTACTGTTTTTTTTTTTGGTTTTTTTTTTGTTTTGTTTGGTTTTTTTTTTTTGTTGTTTTTTGTTTTGTTTTTTTTTTACTGAAATATAAGAATTGGAAACAAAACAGTTCCACAGAAATGCTTAAAAAGTGACAGTAGGATAAAGTTACCACAATACCTTTAAAATGATGGTGCCTCACTATCTAAAAGAGTTCATCGCAGACATTACAAGAAGTTGCACTCCACTAGACATTTAAATAATGTCAACCTCCTGGCATTCACGAACCACGAAAGGATTTTTTTCTTGATCGTTTTTGACGAAGTTTATTTAGTCCACAGACCAACTCGGTGTGATATATTATACACGATTCCTTGTGCAGTTTTCTGACTGCTGGAGTTGACTGATTTCAACCTGCCATGAGTTTGGAAAATTCGCAGCATCTTTTCACTTATATTTGTCTAATTTCTCTTCACCTACCCACGATTCATCTGAGACATTATCAGACCTAATCTCCCGTCTACCCCGGAGAGATAGACTGCCCTCCATGACAGTCTTATTGTGATAGAAATTTGTTGTGTGCCACTTTCCTGGTTCATCCAGTAATTTTTCACGATTTTTTAAAAGAGAATTTTGCATTCCTGTTTGTCTGCCCCTGCCAACAATGTGTTCGTTTTGAAATATGCGTCTGTCATTTTCCTTTTCTTCGTCTGTCATTTTTCTTTTCTTCTATCTCTCTCTTGTCTGTCTGGATGACCCACACTCTGTGTCTCTTGCTGATTTATGTTTCTACAAGTTTTTTGTCTTTGTTCTTTTCTTATTTTTATACATTTTTTCTTTCTGGGGAAAAGTCCTCCGACTTTAGCAGCAATGAGAAGCAACGAAACAGAAGATTAGCAGGAAGTCAAGATCTTTGGATGAATAATATTTCTTTTTCTTAGAAAAATGAATTTGTTTTGAAGTTGCTGGATATGTGCTTGTTGCACATTTAAGTATGCGCCTGACTGAGATTAAAAGAAAGACGAAAGATTAACCCCCTTTTATATTTTTTTTTCTTTTCTTTTTTGTTTGTCTTTCGGATATTTTCTGATTTATTTATTTACTTTGTGTTCATTACTCTTTGTCCCTTTTTCTACATCTCTGAATTTTCGCACATCTTCCCTGTTTTATCAGTTTATGAAAAAAAAAACCCTAAAATACAGCTGCAGTGCACCTTGTACCCTATACTCTCCATTATATATATATTCTCTCCATTCTCACCCGAAACAATGGGAAACGTGCAGAAAATATTTCGAAAATCAAACACCCATCAGCATTTTGTTGGAGAATGTTGGTCAGTACACGAGGTACCTAACTCCTGCTAACTTTACCCCTGGGAAGCTATCTTTGGTTACGAGACTGCTGGGTATCTAGGGTACACTGACGAAGCCTATGGAGTTCATTTGCACCCGGAGACCTTCAACGACACTATAAAACCGCTTATACAGTCTGACTGATGATTAGAAAAGTCGTAAACGTCTGGGTCATCGCCGATAATTGGTCCTCTGTTAGGGGTTGATGTCCACATAATCACTCTCAGCCAATACAGTTTGTTATCTTGCGTTTAGGGAAACATCAACACGCAAATAGATATTGTTTACTGAACTTCTGTGTTTCTTGTTGTCAAATGTTGATTTTTATTTATGAAGGATGCTCACATGCAACCATTTTTAAGATGTGGGTCTAGGAGAGTAGGAGGATCTGATAGGTGTCTTTGCAGCTTGTTACACAGTCAGTGGGGTGCAACAATGCAGTGTGGATGCAAGCAATTAATCTCGGGTACCTGTTGTGACGCAATGAGGAGCTCGTGTTGCCAACTGGGAGGTTGCTTCTGCTGGCAGTCGCTCGACTTTTCAGCAACACGGCAACAAGCGCTCGTGATGCGCAATCCATCACTTCACCGGTCTTCCATGAAAAGCAGCTGCTTCACTTTGGCCGGAACCTGCTTGATTAGCTCTACATAACGCAGCAATCAAGTACCACTTGAAGTATATTGTTGTTGTGATTGCCACGGGAAAGAAACAGCTTGTCAAAATAAATAAATAAATAAAAAATAAGCCCATGACAAGCAGAAGCGAGGCTTGCAGGGATCGACTGTAAGTAAGAAAGTAAGAACAAAGTGGAGTTTGTAATTACAAAGCGTTCCCCACATTCCAACAAGGACGACTTCCTTAGTGGCATCAGTTGATTCGGGTATTTCGTTTGATCCTTTATACTCCGGGAACAGGTTCAGGGAGCCATGCAATCTCTGCAACGATAGGCATGTTAAGTGTGAACATTACTTGGCATTTATAGCAGAGTGAAAAATAATTTCATCTCTACTCCTCCCAGTCCCAGCTGAGAAAACAAGAGAGAAGGATCATACCTCTACCCTCTCCTTTCACTGCAGTGTTGCACAAAAGGAAGTTTAGCCTCAGAAGAAACAGAAAAAACATATTGACCTCATCGTCAAACGACGAATAAAGTTGATGTAAAGAATTCTGTCTTTGAGGAAGGATTCCTGTTTATATTTTTCCCACGGTGTCGGCACCCAGGCACAGATCTCACATTGTTTCAAAGTTTCTTCTTTTATTGAGATGGAGTGTTTCAAGATTTTACTGAAGAATGAAAAATGATTAACAAATTTAATTAATTGCGTATTTTCGTCCACAGTTCTCTCTGCTTAGAACAGATCTGCATATTTTATTTTATTTTATTTTGAGCAATATTCTTCAGGCTAGGGATCACTCATTCTCTTACACGAAATTCCCCGACAAGTCTCAAATTCGACTTCAATCAACTCCCTCTAACCTCCCATTTCCCGAGTTTTTAAAGTACTCGGCAACATTCATCAAGTCTGTGAAAGCGGAGCGGACACTGGAAAACGATCTGACAACTAACAATGTTCCTGCCTTCTGCAAGCTGGTGATGACTGGCAAACCTTTCAGAGTGCAAGGCGGTGTTAAGTATGATCGTTATGGTCTAACAGCTGCACATTTACAACCTCCCCGGAATGCCATACAAATTAGCTTTGGGGGAAGCTAGGGAACAGATAACACACTGCATGCGTGTAGACGAGGGATGTGGGGAAAGTAAATTGCCACTACACCCACCTACCTGCTCGCCCCATACAACAGTCAAGTGTAGGAGCATCTGTCTGCTGCTACAGAATATATGGCCGAAACATTCAAACTGTTCACTTACTCTGGTTTACAGAAGGGAAAATGGTTCCAACAAGTTCTATTCCATATCTTTGTGTGAAACCTGGAAACGCTATCGAGTATATAATTCATGAATGTACTTGATGTTTACCATCATGTTAGTTTGCTAAGAATAATGATCTGTTACTATTAAAGTGAGGATTTCATCAAATAATAATAAACATAATAATAATAATAATAATAAAAAAAAATAAAGATCTTGCAACCAAAGTCTGATCCACAGCCAGAATAATGATCTCTCCTAAGTTTCAAGTGAGAAGTTTATTATTACTATTAGTAGCAGGAGTTTAGTTTTAATTTAGTCCTTGTTACTCTTCGAGGAATATAGGGCCGCAGAATAATAATAATAATAATAATAATAATAATAATAATAATAATAATAATAATAATAATAATAATAATACAAAGAACTTATATAGCGCTGTTCCCAACCAGTCTGGCTCACAACACTTTACAAGACCCTGCCCTCAGCAGAAGTCCACAGTCAGAAGGAAAATAAATTATGGGAGGTGAACCTTAACCAGACACAAGAAATATACAGTGTACATGAGTTGTAATCCCCATAACCTGGACGGTTTAGAACAATCCGAACTTCATATTCAAAATGATAACAAAAAATAAAACAGAACAAATAAAATCCCTTTGCCATCCTGTTTGCAATTAGGACTTGCACACTCTCCACTCGCTCATTCATGAAAGCGTAACGCGGTCACAACCAGTGAGAAAAGATCAAGTTCTGAAAATTACAGAAAATTGGTCCCCGGAATGGAATCCAGTTTATGAGCCTCGCAGCCTGTCATACAAGGAGTGGTTGTCTGACTGCGCGCTGTGACATTACGCACACAGAAAATAGTCCGTCGTCCGTTTGTCGAGTCTGTCCCTGCGCGTGCAGCATCCCTGCGCCTGTACCCGCCTCTCTGCAAGCTCTCAAACAACATACCCATAAAAAAAGCTTTGGCAGACTAGAAATTGCAAGACGAGATGTATTCCAGTCTACAGTCTTCTTATTTGACAGCAGCACATCAGAATATATCTTGCACATGGAAACATTATCAGACGAGGAGAAAGAATACTCTAGGGCAGCTTCGCATCTTTGTCTATCTTGATGAAGATTTATCCACTTGATCAGTGTTGAGACACCCCACATAAACCCCTCGATCCACCCTCAGCTTTAATATAAAACGGAGAATAGACTCGTGCAGCGAGATTGGATTTGGTTAATTTACGATCGGCATCTTACCGAAAAATTCTACTTACAGGCGATATTCTGTCTCCTCTTTTTTCTCGTTTCTTCCCTCTTTCTTCATTTCCTTAACTGTATATGATATGTGTTGTACGTGCGAAATAAAGTGGAAATAATAAGGTCATTAATAGCTACTGGACTTCTGACACTTATATCCGGGACATCACATATTATTTACAGGCTGGCTGTTATCTTGACCTCGCAACTAGCCTTATCATCACAGCATGTGGGTATAGAGAGAAGTGAGAGTTAATGTTCACAGAGACAATCTTCTTTTCATTTTATTTCAGCCAGCAACTCACGTCCTTCCTATGGGTGAAGACGAGGCTGATTCTCGTGGCATGTGAATATTGTCCTCATGTATATAAATAACAATTTGCAAGCAATCCTTATTTTCCATGACTGTTTAAAAAAAGTTGTTTTATTCTGGGAATAAATGGAAAAAACGTTCATGACATAGTACTTTATTGTATTATTATTATTTATTAAATTGTCGCTCCACTCTGCAATCACACGATTTACAACAATAAAAACTACATTAGGAAGGATGCAGACTGCTTGGGTTGACATTTTGCTGGAGGATCAATAGTACAGACGATGGCGCTTAACTTACTTTCCATTATTAGCATTAAATCTCAGACGTTGAGTCATCCCTTCACGTAGCGGGCCCGGAAATCGATCCTGAAGGGATCCAGAAACAAGAGCAAGCATGGTGTGTCTGGAATAATGTCGGCTTCAAAATCACTCTAACTTAGATGGCTTGTGCCTGATTCTTTCTCGCTTTTGTGAAATGATCTCTACAGGTTTGTAATACTGAGGTGAGATAGTCTGATAGCATCAGGGTAGATTATTAAAAGTAAAATGTTGACATTTTTTGTTCTTCAATGGCCTGTGGTCTCAAATATCACTGACTGCAAGCACGAACTTTTATCCAAAAGATTAACAGATATGTATTTTCACGCAGGTGATCCGGTCCTCTTGCTTACCGATCGCAGAAGAGAAAAAATCATAAAAAGATTTATTTAAAAATTTTAAGTGCTGTGTTATGAGTGCCCGTAAAATGCGCAGAAGTTGCTTTAAAAAACTTATTGTTGAGTGCTTATTTCTGGCAGTGCAATAGTGTTGGGAAAAACTATATCAAATTTCGGCCGAAGAATACTTCTTGCGCCAGATAAGAAATTATCGCCCCTTTCCACCAAATCAAATGCTCATTCAGTGTAAAATATTTATTACCTCCCTCTCTCATTACCTCCCCTTATCGTTAGACTGAGATGTTGTGTGGAGCCGATGAGGATGGGTGGAGCGGAGAAGGGAGGTTTTTTATATATTTTTTAATAAACAGACTGGCATTGCTGTTTGCGCACCAGCAAATTGTGAAGGACTTTGGTTCTGTGTGTTTGCGGAGTTTTACTGAAACTCACGATGGCATCGAGCACAGCCTGGTGGCCGACGATCTCTGAAGAGATAACCAACGGTGGCCAGAGTGTAAGGAGCACTTGAACATAGCCAGGTAGTGCAGGCAGCTATGGGCTCTGAACGCAATTCACATTTGGATGCAATATTTGTGCCTGGCCCTACTTCCACTGCTTTTTTGTTGAACATTAATCACTCTCTCTCTCACTCACACACACAACGAGAGGGAGAGGGAGAGACAGAGAGAAAGGGCAGTGATTGCCGACATCGAGTAGAAATGTATGTAAATCATGTAAGATTACTCCAAATCAAGTCCCAAAAGTCTGCCAAGGAGTTCTAAAAACGGAAACGACTTGGCGTCTGGAGTCGGAAATCGTGAAGGAGTTAAGATCAGAGGTCATCACATAAGACATTCTGTAATTAACTGAACTTGAATGCTAATATGTCTTCGCTAGTTGTCATCAAACATCAGTGTCATACTCTCACATGTATAAAGACATGGAATCGAGAATTAAGGGCTTAACAATGTAGGGTCTTATAAGACTTACAATATCTGGTTGAGTTGAATTATAAAACATTTAACAATACTTATTAGTGTTACAGAAATAATACTTCATGTCATAGATTGAAAATCCTGATAGCGACTGATGAACAGATGGAAAGACAAAACACATAGGATGAACGTAGACTGGAATCCTGGGATATCTCTTTTCATTAGGAGAAGCTTGTCGACAGAGCCTCCAGTACTACGAAGACTGTGTGTCCGTCAGTCTGTTCTAATAATTGTCAACATACCTGCCGCCGACCATAGATACTACTTTCCAGGTGTCAACCTTGGCAACAGCAATGCTGAGGTGTTCAAGGCACTTGTCCTTCATTCACACCTTCCGCCATTCGTGAAAAGTTCCGTTTGGTCCAAGTGGCCCCAGAATTAGCCATTTCAGATTGGTGTAAATTTAGAAGAGTAAACATGGGTTTATGCCTTTTTCTTCAGGTTAATGTTTGTTTTTTCTTCTGAGATTATTTTTGAGAGATTATATCCCAGCAGTGCAAAGAAACCTGGTTTGGATGGGCTTCGCTAGCAAATTATCGGAATTCCGGGTGTACTTATCGGCCTCAGGACGTGGCAGGGTTCTTGTTCTCAGTCACCCTGGACTGTAACCGGGGTCTGGATGTCTGGCGAGCGGACAGGCCTCTCGTGCTCAGGGTCTGAGCCTCACGCGCAGGTGATTGACTCTTCTCGTGCCTCAAAGCGGCTTCTTGGATCAAAGCCGACATCTGGTTCTATTGTTCCTCTTCCTTTCTAGTATTTTTTACTTTTCTCCTGGATCGAAACCTGTTTTACAGTATCTTTTGCCTCAGCCATGCAAACATCTGTCATCAGACAGCCTTTTCTATAATGACACGGCTTTAAGATGAAATTAATCATAGAAATAGTATTTCCTGAGAGAGAGCATTGCAGGTACAGGCCCGAAGCTGGAAATGCTAGAATCAACATCTTGCAGGCTTCATAACATCCCACTAACTCATCTCTCGGGCTGGGGGTCATGACGGGAGATCGACTCACGGTACAGGATCGAAGCTAGCACACATGAAACTCCTCCTGGCCCCACTGTGTTCATGTTTCTCATGGGCTAGACCAAACTGATCGTTAGCGCCGCATCAATGTGATAATGTTTGCCTAGCGCAGGATGATTCTTGATGATGGGCTAGCACAAAATGTCTGTTCACCTAGCAAACCTTTTCTCTCTTCCCCTCCCCTTACTTATTCCTCGTGACTAATACAAAAAAGAACAACGATAAGTTTATTGAAAAACAAATGAATACCTCTACCCGGCATCCGACCCCTCATTCCAGCATAGTTCAGAATTTCAGATAATAAATCTCTTTGTTTCAGTATCACAGATTTTATTTATTCAAAACAGCACTTTAATAATAAATTAATTTTAAATGAGATTATGATACATTAGACGATGGGTGACGGAAAAATGAATGGGTATTGAGGTAGGTATGACTTGATATCAACGAATCATACCTCAATATCTACCTTTCTGTCATGGTCTACAGAAATCAAGTAGCGACGTCCTGGTAAGATGTGAATAAGAGAAGGATGTTCTGTAAATATTTCTGAAGTTGTTCATTAAAGGAAAAAGACTTTTCAAAATCTATGGACAGCCAACTCAGCTAAACTTGTGGGAGAAAATGGAGTTTGTGTTGTGCGCAGTTTGACTGGGCCTCATGGCCCGAAGCATCAAGATGGACCGGAGCAGGAGAAAGGACCGTCTGTGCGCGCAGCAATTCCGATCACATTGATCAGCTGTGCTTTGACAGACAACGGCTTCTTGCGCCATTTTCCAAGTTATTTATGCGCACTTTTTTGTTGCAAAACATGGCAAGACATGGCGGTAAATGGAAGTTTGTTCAGACCGTTGAAAAACCTCGTCTTGGCCGGCGAAACTCGTCTTGCCATTCATTGACCTTTGAAAGATAAGGACAAGATTTTTTTCTCAAATGTTTTCGATAACTCATTGTCTCGTTGTGATATTTTATAACTTGCAAGGCAAACCCATCGACCAAGCACTGTTTAATCACCACGAGGATCCATTACGAACAATTGTGAGCTAGAAGAAATTTAACCAAAGCGAAGATGAGATTTTCTGACCGACCCTCATCCACTGCGTGACTTGCTGGCCGGCTGAGTGACTGGAAACATGATCCCCGTGAAAGCACGCAAGAACACACCGAAGACCATCAAGATATATTCTGACTGATTATTCATTTGGCAGTAAAGTGGTTCCTTAACCCAGTCACCTTTTAGTGGCGGAAGTTCCAGACAAGCCAAACTTCCGACTATGATGAAAAGGTAGTTATCGGGAAGGGGGAAGCTCGTCCTCCCAATTTCTGCTTACCAGACATATCGATTGAAGAAAGCCCCGGAGACCTAAGCTAGGTGAAGTGCTTGGAGTAGGTGAGTTGGGAAATCGCTTTAGGAAGCAAAGGTGCTTGAGGCTGAAGGTCGCTGTCATTGTTTATTGTGTGTACAGGACAGAATGGATTTTTCTTGGTGTAAGCAGCGGTGCACTTTTATGGTTTTTCTTTATGGACTAAACGATAAATGAAGGATTGAATTATTTTGTAACGAATACTGAATTTTCGCAGAATTTTCACCTCCAACCTCATTATCTTTCTCTTGTCTATTTGTCTCTTTGTCTGTCTCTCCTCTCTCTGTATCTCTGAAAACAAAATATATTAATATGTCTTTATTGCTTTTAAACTCATGTCTCCAGCAAAGAATCCGCTCCATGCGATTGTAGTTAGTTCAAAGAATATATCAAGCCAACACTGTAGATTAATCATAAACAAGAGAAGCTTTTTCATTAAACTTTGTGTAGCAGATCATTCTACCAAACCTATATACCCATACATAAACACATACAAACACATAGTCACTTAAACGCACACACAAACATACGCATGTACATATAAAAGCACGCACTCGCATATACACATATACAAACATATACACAAACACGGAATACACACGCAATCACACATACAAACACATACACATACACGTACGCCTACAGAGGGAGGAAGAATGAAAGATAAGTTGCTGTCGCCCTGGAGACAGCAAGAGAAGGATGGAGTCCAATACAGACGGTCTTCTGTCCAGACGGTCGAGACAGGAGGCGATAATCACCGACATATGGGCGGTGAGACCAACCTCTACGTGCGGATTAAAAAAAAAATCCTCCGCTGGACAATCCGCCTTCTAAAAATACCGGCATTAGTAGACGACAAGTAGACGACAGATGACAAGAGCTGCGCCCCCCCCCCATACATTTACATGACTGTCTGCAGCAGGTGCTTATAACCTTATTAACTGTATTAAAATATATATTAGTGAGCAGATCCAACTTATTGTAATGCTTTGTTAGTTTACTCTACTATGAATCAGAAAGTTCCTGGTTCAAAGTTTGCTTGCGCTCGTCACTGAAAAAAATGATCGCCTCTCACCCAGCGATTGCGGTTTGAAGAAATGAAGATCTGATTTATCAGTAAAGGTAAAAGCGGAGAAAAGAGAGGGATAGTCTCTGTTTCTTGACTTATTCAGTAAGTAATAAAATTGTCTTCCAATATTACAACAAAAATCAAATTGTAATTACTTGTGGGCAATAACTCTCAGACCACTCAAAGCAGCAGCACGTCCTTGTTGTCTCGCCGAAGCTAGCTCATCCACATTTGAACAAAAAGTTTCTCCAACATCCTCAAAGGTATCGACCTTTTTTTTGACAGGCGATATGAAATTCTGTGACAACCCATCTCGCTTCCTGACAAGACTCGGAATAACGGTCCACTGACAAGCGATGATGTTCTTCTCCGCGCCACGCTCGTCCAGAAGAGCTGTAACATCTTTTGTTGATGCCTGCCGATGACAATCATAAATGTCAGTGGTCGCCACAAGCGGGAGTAGGACAATGACGATTTGAACATCTAGAATAATGTCTATCGACTTGCATTCATGTCGTTTGAAAGAAAGGAGAGCTTAAGCGATGGAATTGCGTGTCTGGGAGAATATTAATCATCAAAGAAACAACGGGAGTTCGTGACTGAAATATTTTGTCCCGTGGTGCTAGCGCGGGATTTATTACAAGCACAGTCTTTTATTTTTCAGACGATCGTGAAGTGGTGGGTTTATCTTTTATTCTGCTTCTAGTTCTGTTAGAAAGAGGTTTCCAAAGATGTTGCACAAGAACTTTGTTCTTTTGAATTACATTTTCCGTCTGGAAACTGCGAAGGCTTGGAGAGAACAGTAAAAGGTGGGATGCTGAAATAAAATATTAGAAATTAAAGACATATTTGGCGTATCTTGCAGTCGATACCTGATTTGATCCCTTTAAAAACAAAACACCAAATTTACGACCAATAAATGTACCAGGGTCCTTATTTGTTTGCGTTATTTATTATTTTAGAATTTTATTTTACTTTGATACCATCTCAAAACACGGACTGCTCAAAAGCAATTACAAAAAAAAAAAAAAAAAAAGATGCAGCATGTGGCATCAAGATTTGATATGGCTTGCTGCTCAAGATGTGCATACTAACATGTTATACAGTGTGGCGGCGTTTTGTGGAAATATTTACTTTTCTTGCTAAATGTTGAACCGCTTATCTTGGCGGCGCATAGAGTGGCAATGTTCTGGCAGAATGGCCACAAAGAAGGCGCTGATTACTTACCAACCCACCAGCTCCGGATGTTGTCCGTGAAGAACAAACACCACAAGAGTGTTCGTGAGGGGCAGTCACCGTTTATCACGGCTTTTGTAAACAGTGTCGGTGGGAAAAAAAATCTACCCTGTTGCAGGATAGAGGCATGCCCTTTAGGGAAGACTCCCATTCTGACCCCACCAGTGATTGCGAGCGGAAAGATTCTCCCATTATTAAAATGAAGCTTCTGTGGACTATTTATAGGGTGCAGAGACGAGGGCGGGGGTGTATCTTATAACAAACATCACTTCAGGAACGATTAACACTGAGGAACAGACTGAGAGCAGGAAGCTATTTAGAGCTTAAGTGGAACCGACATTTTTTGTTTCATCTACCACCTTCTCTATGACCGTCTGTCTCTCAAGGTGGGTCCAGTGGAAGAGATGGAAACAATGGGTAATGACTGAATGTATTTAAAATAATTTTAAAAGTGGAAATAAACAGATAATTTGAATGATTTTTATCGTTGTTTGTTTTTAGCTGCCCATCAAAGGACTGCGCTGTTAGTGATTAAGGAGAGCTTCGTTTCAAATTTTTTGTCTATTAGGCAGAAAAGGTATACAGCCAGGTATTTGTAACTGACGAAATCAAGATGGCTGAATGTTAAACGGTGGTAAAAAGAATCTGGCTGATTTGTTTGAAAGCGCTTTTTGTGTTTGACAGAACACCGGGCTTAATTGTCTCTGTAAACGAAGCCATTTCTCCGCCTGCAACCTTGCTTTTGTCAGAGAACAATGATGGAATTGAAAGCGCCAGTGAGCAGACTACAACTGAGAAGGCTGCTACAATAAACCAATTTTTTCTGACAGTGGCATGTATAATGTAACTTTGTTATAGTCGAGAGCTTGCACTTGTGATTGTGTAGTGACTGCCCATCACACTTTGCTTTCCTTTATTCTTCGTTTTCAGAAGGTGTGCATGCGTGCTCGCTCGCGTATGTCTAGAAAAATCGCGGGACCGTTTGATAATTAGTGTTATTGCTATCTAAATGCGCAGCTAACGGTACTTGGAAAAAAAAATCTCGCATCGACCAGGGGTTAATCATCAGAACGAACTTCTTTCGATTCCTTGTCATCAATCTCTGGCAAAGGACCGACAAGCACCGCATGCACGCTCCACGTGGCGGCCAGGTGAGTCAGCTAATGACGGGTAGCAGCGGGGCTCCACCCCCGAGCTCCACACCGGCTCTTTCATCGTCATCTGCCATCGCCGGTCATGCATGACTCACGATTGGGAGCCGACAAACATTATTCAACCGTGACTAAAAAGAGGCGAGTAGAGGTGCGTGCGGAGGCCGAGAGAGGCACGGAAATAAACATAATTTGTCTATATTGTAGACAGTTTAACAGATATATTAAAATACAGTTGGCTATTTGCGTCACAAGAAGATTTATGACTTTTTTTTAAAAGTTGAAGAATAATGTTATAAAGTGTCACAGGTTAAAAGTAATTTCTGTAATTTTTAGATGAAGCAAATATGATGATCATGTTGAAAACCTGCCAATCTGTGTTCGCTTTTCAGAAACCCAGCTGCTCTTATTACTGAAACCCAGTAAAAAAAATTTTAAGGTGAAGGAAAAGCTTTCTAACAGGAATCGAACTAATGCAGTGAAGCATTAAAAGTCGTTAACATGAATGGAATTAGCTTCAGTGCCTGAAAGGCAATAGGCAAATCTCAACAGGTGGAAGTCAGGTTGTATGTAAATCAAGGGTGGGGAACGTCCAAAGGGCTCTTGGAGAAAAAAAAGGTACCCACCCCTGTTGTAAATGAATGAAAGAAAAGGACGAGTGAGGCATGAATGACTATAAGGACACCATGAAGTGCTGCAATGATTGAATATAAGAGTGCAGTACCGAGGTCAGGAGGTCACGTGGACGGAATGTATTTGTTGTCGCAACGAGAGCTGTTTACATCGCGAAGCTGCATTTAGTGGCGAACTGCCAAAACTGAGTTTGTGCTTTGCTTCCCAGTTTTCCACAGTCCAGATTACAGTAGGTCTTTTAGCTGTCTGTTTGTAAATATAAAATGATATAAAATATTTGGAGATGAAAGTTCAGCTTCAATCGTATATCTTCCCGACATTACGAAATGCAAGCGAGCTGAAGATGATTTATTAACTACATGATATTTCAGAATTCAGATGTTTTCAGTTTAGTGATAAATTTATTTTTTATCATTTTAATTGATTTTTCTCCTACATCTTTCTACAGTTTCGTTTTGAGGAAACGTAGATGTTTGATGGTAAGTGTCACGTGTCTTTTATGCCTCCGTTAGGGCTACATGTGTCATGCCATGTACCTTCAATGCCTGTGACACATCCTTCACTGATCTCTCTCTCTGATGCTGGTCAGGGTAGAGATCGCTCCCTGTGCTGCTGACCACGGTGTTAATGTCTATACACCACCCCACTCACCTCCTTGCTAGTCCTCCTCGTCGTTATCGTCGCTGCCTCCACGGTCGTCAAGGCCGTGTCACGATAATCGCAAGTGTTGTTGTTGTTGTGACAGATGTGACCGCAGATACAGCGCAGTAAGATATTGGGGGGAAGGTCTTATTTATCTCAAGATGGTGCATGTGGGTGCGCGCGTGTGTGTGTATTTGTGTAGTGCTCTGTATCTGTGTCTATGATTGTTCTGTTTCCTACTATCACGAAGAAGCGCGACAGCAGGCGTGTCATCGATCAAAACTAGATGAAAGTCCTCTCCCGCCATCCACATGTCGTCTGTCCCATAAGCTCACCCTCCTACCGATGTAAGACCGCTGGAGCTGCACAAAGTCGACATCAGTGGGGCAGCAGACGATATACTCCCTCCCTCTATCACCCTCCGTCTCCCTCACCCACACTCTCCGTCCCCGCCACCACTGATATCGTCTATGGACATAAATATTTATCATTTCAAGAAACAAGGACGAGTGTAACAAAACACGTACAGTACAGACACGCCTAGAAACTCAAGGTTTTCCATAAACGGAAGTAGAGAGAGAGACGAAAAAAAAAAGGGAGAAAGCTTTCAGGAGGAAACACAAGAGATTTTAAGGAGTGGTTTGCACTAAATAACCTGGTAAAAAAGAAGTTGTTATGAACGGAGGTCGACTTCTCTACCACGCAGTTCTACATTAACATATATAACTGGTTTTTATTTTATTTTAATAAAATTACAGTTTTTTATGTGTTCTCCAATTTAAGCGACTGGAGTCTGTAGGGATTTATTGGTGCGGACAAACACATATATTTTTGAGATGTAAATCTTTCTTGTCGGGAGATTAGATGGTGAAGCAGCTGGCACTCCACTCCATCTTTTCCCGAATTTCTTTCTCTCTTTCACACACACACAATCATCCGCGCATCAAAATACTTTACAACTTTTAAAATATTCTCTGACAGACAAAGTATGGGTATCAGCAATTTTCCAGTTGTGATACCAGATACTTGCTAATGAATAATCACTGCACTGGCCTGCAAGTGGTAGAAGACACGCTGCAGTTGTGTAAACATGTTTGGAATTCTTAATAGGCACAGTTTTAAATTCCTCTCTCCACTCGCCCAAATTAGCAAGAAAAAATAACATACAAAGCCTCGCCATCCCCATCGTATTTTACAGACGATCTGTTGCTCGCGTCCTGCCTGCAAATGGCTGAATCACAGGTTCTCCTCCATACTTCTACTCGAGCTTTCTATCGATGGCTTCCTGTCAGAACCTTGATCTTTTCACCAGCTGGTATCTTTTAAACAAGGTTCAAATAAATACGATGTTGTAGAAGTGTTTAGCGAACGAAGACGACGAGAGCGGAGATATGAAAGTGTGAGAGAGAGAGAAGGAATCCGTGGCTGACAATGCGCATGCGTGCGCAGCTGGCATACGTGGCTAACGAAGTGTCAAAAACGATAACGGTGCAATGGCAAGATGCAGAGCCGCAGAACAGGCTAATGATGCTGTCAGTGGCGCCACCCAGCGGAAACTATTCCTTCCCTTCTCCTCCCACAACCTTCCTCGCATTCCTTAACCACCCGGAGACCTGGGTCCGTTATAAGTGATAAGGTCGAGCTTCCTACATCAACCGCAACGGAAGATGATGTTTCTGCAAGTTGTCGTCTGCTCCCTGCTGTCCTCTGTTATCCCTTGTTATCTATTACATCATCCCCCTCCATCTCTCTCACCTTTCAAACGACTCACGGGGTTAAGATGCCAGACTTGAAGTGTGGGTTCGAATCCAGGCAAAACCAAATTATTTTTTAATACGACTTACATTAACATAACTTAAACTTGAATATTACTAACACGTCACGATCGCCATTTCCCCAGACCTTCAAGATTAATACAACCGTTTCTAACAACGAAATATTGTATTCTGACCATCAATACGTTCAAAACATAATACCTATGTAGACTGTAAGAATGTTAAGGATGCATGCCTGAGTGCACCTCTTTGTCATATCTGTGAATGTGTGTTTGTGTGGATGTGCATTCGTGCGTGAGTGAAAGAAAGAGATGAAAGAATGGAAAAGCGAGAAATTATGGACGATCTGTCAAAATAGCAAAAACCACACAAGGTTATCGTAGATTTCTGGTTCACAGAACAGTTGATAGACATAAAACATGGCTGTGAGGATTTCCGGTGTACGTGTTCACTTCTAGTCATGGCGGATACGGTGCATCTACCCTGGCAGTCTACTTGTAGCAGCAGACCATCTACCAACGACTGATCGTTCCACTTGACTCTATGATGGAGAGAGGCAGAGAAAGAAAAAAAAAACCTTTTAGTTCACTCGGCCTGACAAAGGGACAAATTGTCTGGATGCTTGCCAGCTAAGTGGCCTCTTGTCTCCGAGTCTTCACCGTGGCTGCTAGTGGCCATTAAAGTCAACAGGACCGGTGCAGGATTGGGAGTGATCGGGCAGACACGGAGGTCATGTCAGGGTGGTGTACCGGGTGTCTCTGACTGCAAGGAGGTCTGCGTGCTTCAAAGGCGCGGCGGCTAATCGGAGAGTGACTGGGGTCACCAAGAGGTTGCGGAGTTTCCTTGGCATCAGCTGCCAGTCAGATGAAACTGTTGCCAAGAATTCCTTCATTGACGAGACCATTTGGGAGCATCAGCAAAGTCGTTTAAGGTCTATAAAAACAAGTTGTAAATACACAATTAAACTATCCTCAAGGGGAAAGGCATAGACATTGTTTACAAAAGCAACACGACGCTTTTTGCACTTACAGAAGATTAAAAGAAAAAAGTATTGTAAAGATACAAAAAAAAATAAATAAATAAATAAATTCAGCGCGCGTGCGTGTGTGTGTTTTCGTGCGCGCGCCCCACTAGGTACTAACAGTTTTTTTCGATAAAGTCGTGCCGAGCTTATTTTCCAGTCTCGCCAGCTTTTCCTGTCTCTACCACTAGCTATTTCCTATCACAGTACTTAGATGCCATAAGATCCATTTCTGGTTTTCGTGACAAATATCTGTAGTCCCAGCCATTAAGAAAACATCGGAAGCATCTTTGTTTCAATAGCCTATACAGACACCTACCCTGGGGCCTCGTTTAATGTTCCTTGCGCTCGAAATGTAACAAGTAGAGGACTGGCAACAAGATGTCGCCGATAGCAATCACGAGATGAATTAACAAGCATTATTTCATTCACACAAAAAAAATCTGTAAAAAAGCCACAAGCGCCTGGCTCGTCCGGGAATCGATTCAAGTCTCTTAAAAACACGGTGTGCATTTCAAGCAAAGTAACTTTTCTTTCTTTTGTCTCTCTCTTTTGTGCTCGCAGGCGGTATTTAGGGGTTAAAAGGGGGAAATTAAGGACAAACTGCTTCGTAGTTAAAATACACTGTACATATCCCCCCTCACACATTTTGCTATGTATTACTTTACTTTATAACTGTTTATAAGTGAAGTAAACTAAAATATTTCTCAAGAGCAAAACAAATAGAAGGATAGTTTATAGGGATATAAATAAGGGTTTTTTTCACCTTGCTTGCTTTTTGTCTTCCGTCTTCCTTGTTTATATGAAGGTGATCGAGCAGAAGGTATCAGTCACTGGTCATCAACTGGACAACAAAGCAATCCTATCCTTCCCTTTGTTAGTTTTCCCTATTAAATGCAGAATCTTCCAGGAATATTTTGGACATTTACTGCTGTCGTAATTGTTTGTCAACGACACTTTCTGCTACGATCCAGGCACCCCAACTGCCATTTTGAAACACGATCATCCCAACCCGCGTGCACTTTGACCTCCTCGCGGGTAAGTGCCTCAACGGAGCTGCAAACGATCACGCTGTACCCTTAAGTGCTACAATTTCTCAACCAACAAACCATTCGTCGAAATAAAGCTTTTACAGTGCCCCTTACTTGCGGTGATGTATGGGCGACGGGCCGCGAAGGTCGAGAGTACTGTCCCCTGCGCCGCCATATCCCGTTATTGATTCTCTTTGCCACATACCCGGCCTCCCTTCCCATCCCCCGGTCACAAATCACACGCTTATTTTGTCTACATTCTCTGCCTCTTCACAGAAGCCTGGGGATTGTGGGTGAAAGTTTGGCAATGCCATCTTTCGTCGCAGTTTGTGTATTATTTCAACGTCTCCCCAACCCGTCGTTATTATTGTGGTGGTAGTGGTGGTGTTTGTGATGCTGATGGTAGGAGGAATTGTTTTCGCAGACCCAGCAACTAATGCCATACCATGGAAAAACAAACAGCCCTGTAAACAGATACCACATGCAGAGAAAGAATAGAATGTCCGTGAATGGATCTGAACCCAGGATAGTGAAATTTCTACACCTTAAGAGAAAAGGTTTATCTTGTCATCCTATCCCGTGGGACCGTAAAGACATACTGACACCCAGCCTGTCATTGAGGCTCACATGGTCTTGTTCTCAGGTTTCATCCGCTCTCAGGATGTCACATCACACCTGCTCACCTGTTGAGTGCTTTCTCTGGTTTCCTCCGACTTCATTCCCTTCCTCCTTACAGCACGAGATTGCCTTTAGTTAGAAGTACTCAACAAATAAACCATTTAACAAAACAGAAGACAACTTGATCACGGTCAATGACAAGAACAATTCTCTGAAGGTTTATTTTTTTGTTTTCTTTTGTTGTTGTTGTTGTTGTTTTGTTTCATTTTGTTTTTGTTTGTTTGTTTGTTTGTTTTTGTTTTTTTTTTTTTGCTTTGTGGGAAGAAATAACATCCTTCATATAATAAAACATAAAAATGGTAAGAATTATTTGAAAACTACCCAATACTCTACAACACAACATAGCAGGAAGTTGCATCTCTTTAAAACAACAACAAAAATTGCAAGCCTTTTTAAAAAGTTTTTTTTTTTCGTTGTTGAATCGGTCCTGCACGTTTTCCATTGGACTGGCTTTTGTGGAAGGCGTGAGTAGAAAGCCAAGCGGGTCAGGTGTCGATGGCCTCTGTCTGTCTTGCGAAGTGACCGCCATTGGCACCTAATTTCATGCCAGCGGTCCCCACCACCGAGCACTGCCCCTCCCGTCGCCAGCGCTGCCCAATCCATCATGTGCGCTCCGGCAAGTCTCGGAATCTAAAACAAATCAATCCACCCCTTATTGTCTGAAGGCTTCCTACCACTCCTCTCCTCCCCTACTGCTCTGTCCTTGCAATGGATTGCTGACCGGTTCGCTGGACGGATTGAAGGATATCTTGGAGGAGCGAGACGAAGAGAAAGGGAATTCAGCTACCATGGTGGAGTTTTCTTGCCCTCGCACTTTGCTGGTACAGCCTCGGGAGGTCTGATACCACGCTACCACCGGGGTAACTTTATTCTGGGCACAAACCTTAGTCGAGACTATCGCCTGATTTAGGTGAAGATCTGCTGGTCTGGTGCTGGGGACAGCCTCGTTAATGTACGGACCCAGCAAGGGACCGGCTGCTGATGGCTGGGCCTGGATGCTGGAGGTTGATGACCGACCAATCACGGCGCCCGTTAAAGGTGATGCATGACCTTTGAAGAATGACGAACTTGAAACGCTCAGGAGACAAGACCCAGTAAGCCCCGGGCTCACCACGCGGACCCACCGTGAATTGTGATCCCGAAATTCGTAATCTCTTGTAACGAATGAGGCCTGAAATGCCCTCGTGGACAGAGATTGCGAGCCGACTCCGTGCATTTATAAGACGAGTGCGGTCAAACCGAATTACACTGGAGGAAGATTTGTTGCTGAAGTGCCACACTCCTGGCTAGTTTAAAGGTCTACCACACTCTCATTTCTTTTTTTTTCCTTTATTTCAAATGACCGGGTTGAATTTAGTTCACAGCTAGTACAAATCCCATTTCATTTTGGCTGTTAAATTACATTCCACACTATAGCATCACATTTAAAAGTCTACAAGTAGCAAAGCTGTTTTCTTACAAGTCTGTTAAACTCTTCCTTTGTAAAAAGCTACAACCAATGAAAATCGTAAAACAATGTAACATGATCACCTGTTGCTGTCTTGGGAATTTTGGTAGGTTTATACCTCTCGGGTGTAGGGTTTAAATTTTGTGAAACTGTATATTTCTGTTACCTTAAGTTACTCTAAATAAATAATTGTTAAAGGGTGGTTATCATAAACATAGCATACAAGAAATAATGACAACCACTAACTCAAATAATAAATAAATTTAAACCTAAATAAACATCCAGAAAATAGAAGCAATATAAACTTTGTATACCTTCAGGATTCAAGAGCTTTCATTGAAAGGAAGGATATCAACACCTGCAGCCTGTCTGAACAGTTATTTCTTCTTCTTTTCATCTCTTTCCTCTTCTTATCTCATGACCTTTTCATTCCTTCCATAAGCATCTCTCCATTCCCAACAGTGCCAAATCGCTTAAAAATGAAATGTTTCAGGCAACAACAGCAGGGTGGTTTAAACAAAGGTGTTGCAGTCATAAATATCCTTTACTCCAGTCTCGACTTTCCCTCGTCAGAAATCTTGGTCCAAATGAAATCCGATATGTATATTTGAAACATTCCTCCATTAAGGTTTTTAAAGAGCAAAATCTATCGACACAATGCATTTTATTTTCTTATTTATCCTTATTGAGTGAAAATTAAAAAAAAATATTCCTAACTCCTAGATTTTCTTAAAAGCCGAATGGTTGAAAATTTACGATCGAGGAGGACAGGTAAATTGAGACTTGACTTTCTTTGACTTTTACTAAAAGCTGTGATGACCAGTAATAAAAGAAATAATGTTTTGTTTTTAGTTCAGTGATTAAATGTGACTTTTCTTGTAAAGGTTGAAACTACCGTTGCCTTTAAATAACATAAATAATTCTCAGTAACAGGCTTGGGTGTTTATTTTTTAACAGATTGGTCGTGCGCCGATAGTTTATGACTCGACTTGAATGAAGTTTGTGCTTCTTACTTTACCGGCGTCTAAAGAGGAAAAAATGTTCACTTTTTTTACAATTTCTGCGATTTTCTCGCTTCGGGCGATTGACTTACTCAGCTCCACCTGAGTTGTTTTTGTGTGATTTCTGCTTTCTGGCACAGCTCGAGATAACGAGCGCAGGTATCCTTTGCTTGAGAAGCTTTGCTGCTTGTTAGGTGCTTGTTTGTAGCCTGCTACAAGGAGAGAGGGGTTCACTCCACCATCGGTACATCGTTTCCGTCGATAAAAGTGACCATACGTTTAACGATGTTATCTGATCCTGCGGAATTTTTAGATATGGAAAAGGCATGCATGCGTTCCTGCAGGCCAACCAGTTAAAGCACTAGTGAAGGTGCAAAAGAATTTGGTAAAGATTAGTCCAAGATTTATTTTTCCAAATCTTTCTAAAAACGACGTGAAACTGGTCATGAACTTCTACACCTCCTTGAACTTCGTAAAGACCTCAGTGAGTGTTGTGCTTTCAAAGTAAACCTGTTGGCTAGGTTTCGTCTGCTTTTATCTGAAGCCCTTATATCCATTAACAAAATTACTTGTGGCCTGCACCAAAGAATGGGTAAAGGGTACATCAGGTAATACCCATGGCCGGGTAGATTAGAGGTACACCAGAAAGGTAACAATCCAGATACTTGCCACAGAAAAGCTGATCGCTTTCAAAGTCTTCCGGCCCACAGCAGGCGGTGCAGTGGATCCCCCATCCCTGGACAGCTTCCACCCCCAGAGAACTTAGCACGCATCCAGCACGCGCCTGGTGCAAGATGCACATCCTGTCAGCCCACAGAGAGATAGAGCGAAAGGGAGAGTGTGTGTGTCGGGCGGAGGATGTTTCAGGAGGGGCTTAGCGTCCTCGGGGCTCGTGATTTTCACCTCATTACGACGTACAGCAGTTGCGATGACGTGGAAAAAATGAAGCTGGTTTTCTGCTCCAAGAGGCGATGTGTGGTGAAGCCGCGAGAAGAAGATAACAAGATGCACTGAAGGATTTTGCATTTGTCTACAAGTAATTCCATTACTCTCTATCTTGTCATGCGCCTCGGCACACAACAGGACTTTTTTTTTCCTCTTTTATTTCCTACCCTCACTCCGTCTGCTTCCCCCTCTTCCTTTTTCCCCTTTCTCCACCTCGCCCCAAAAAAAGTGAGAGGGGTACTTGTTTTGAAATTGATCTGAGATTTACTACAACGAGAAGTCTGGCACACACTGGGGGAAAATATCCCTTTGGGTGGGAAGGAAAGGATGTCAATTTTTAAAACATTTTTAATCCCACCATTGCTCCGGATTCTGTAGGAGAAAAAAAAAGGACGACAAAAATTGGAATGCAAAGGATGAAAGGGTACATGCATTGCACGCGTGATTTCTTTACCGTAAACACATCATATCCTTCAAACTACTGAGTAATCTTCTGCTTCAACTCATAAAACTTAGAACGCGATTGATTTCCTGTCGACAAACAAAAAAAGAGAATTAAAAAAACGAAGGTATCATCGCCCACGGTCCTCAGTTATCTCCGCTTGCTCCTTGCACCAGACCTTGTCTTTAAAAAATCTGTTTTATGTTTGTTTTATTTTAGGTTTTCATAAGCATTTCTTTGTTGTGTCGCCTTACCAGCCGCTAAAATCCTATCTATTGGCCTCATCTCAGATCATCAAAAGAAGAAAGAGTTGATCGTGGCGATAAAGGCGCAGGTTCTGGTCGGGCGCTTAGACACCAGTGCGAAGCGTGAGGCGCGCAGTAATTGCTAATGACAAGCCAGCGGACCACTCACCCCCTTTAAACTGATCCTTCCGCGGTTCTGGCATGGTGTTGACGTTTGCAGAGGTGCGCGAGCAGCCAAGAGCTTTGTAGATGGCGGTCAAGATATTTCCGAGCACCAAGTGCCAACCCCCAGGATCGCCTTACGAGTGGTTCGCCGCATCCCGAGATTCCCCCCAGTTTCCCCATCATCCCCTTCCCCCTTTCCTCCCCAGACGAGAAACCTGGTTGCGTTTTCCAATGATGAAAAGGAACCACAATGGGTATCAGGAGGCTATGTCTAAGTTAAAGCTTAGTAATAACACCTGACACAACAAAAATGGCCGGCTTCCCTTTTGCTATCGGTGCTAAACGCTTTGCTGATGGTTTCGAGAGGCGAATCTTCAGCAGCTTCTTTTGCACTCTGTGTCAGCACCGCCATTTCTCCCTCCTTCTTCTCTCCCTCCACTTCCCATCCTCGCACGTCCGCTCCCATGTGGCTTCTTGCTTCCTCATCCCGAATATCGAAGCTTCGTGAAAGCTTTGTCTGGTTAAAGAGAGGCTTGACAGAATGTTAAAGTCTTTCTTTTCAAAAAAAGCTGTTTGTCCAAAGTGGACCGTTTAATGACGTCATCAGCGAGGTTCAGAGTGTTTCTTTGTTCAGTCCTGACGTCATTAGAATGCCAGTCCTTTCAACTCTGACGTCATTACAACCCTCGCGAGTTCGAAAACTGATGTTGAGTTTGCAAGCAGACGAAGTGAAGTCTTCACGCGCCCATACTGCAGTCTTGTGGACATCATTCACCATTGTGTCCAATCTCACCACGTGCTGCTTTCTCTTTTTGATGAAACACCTAAGGCCTACTTCCTTCTTTTTTCTCCCTTCTCTTTCATTGCGTCCTTCCTTCCTTCTTGTTTTGTTTCAATGGCTCTACCATGTTAGACTATGTGATTGTATGAATGCGGCCTTTTAACAAATATCTGGGTCCACTATTATTTTACTCTAAGCTAGCGTTTATTGTTATTTATTTATGTCCATGAATGACAACCAAACGCCTGGCATTTCTGCGATTCAAAAACAAAAACACACAAAACCACTTTAACATCCACCTTAGAAGACACAACAGTTGAATCAGCCAAACAAATAACATCAATTCAAAGGTTGCCGAAAGGTTGAAACTATGATTTCCGATAAATTAAAAAGAAAGATTTTTGGAGAACGTCAGATTTTTCCTTCTTTTTCTCTGCGCATGTGGTTTTTGTTTTCAACTTAGCCTCGTTTATTCTCTCCTCTGCCTTTGGCTTTCAAACACTCCGGTGAAATAATTTCAAACCCGTTTAGCAACAGCCTTTAAGTACATGCCTTTAGGGGAAGACATGAGCGAAATTTTTCAAGATGATGGCAGACATTAAGATTTCATCATTTTTGTCTCTCGATAGAGAGAATGACCCGCGTTGGAATGGAGAGAGTCGGCGCACCATGCCACCAGTCACATTTGGAATGGTGCCAACATAATGCCAACGATGCCAATATAGAAGACATACTCCAGGCCATAACATTGTCACACAATACAACAAGCGACAAAAGCAATCTGTAGGCAGAAGTATCTCCCTGGATCGAAACTATAGTTTGGCCACAAGATTAATTACATAGGTCTTCATGGCTCACAGAGACTTGCTATTTTTCATAATCAAACATTAACTCTTTCTCATTGTTTACTGATATCATGATATAAACATCAATAGCAAACAGTGTCTTTTTACGACGACCAAAAGTGGTTTCCTTCAAGTCAGTGATGTGCCTCGCTAGGGGTCTGCAGTTTGGGTGGCTCCATTCGTTTTCGTCCACCCACCCACCTCCAATCTAAGCTCGTATATGTTATGAAGACAGAAAGGTCTTTGACTGGGGATGTAGCCCATCTCATATTTCAGGTCAATAAACTTGCCGGCAGCTTGCTGGCCTGCTCAAATTAGGTTTAAACCAATCTTTGAGTCTAGAAGACTTTTTTTTTAAAATAAACGACCTTCATGCAAATGCCAATGATTGAAAATATTCGCGCAATCGATCAAGTCTGTTTCCTGAAAAACAAAAACAACAAAAAAATTAAGAGAATGAAATAAATAAATGCAGGGTACTCTGAAACATCTCCAGCAGGGCGGTTATGGCTGCGTGTTAGATTTATTACAGGTCAACACGACTCGACATGCTGGGTACAGAACGGCTCCCACTTTTATGAGCTGCTCCACGCCAGGTACATAAAAAACCCCGCGACTAGGGTCCAACACAAAGCTTTTTCGATCAATCAAAACAGCTCATGCTGCAAGCAAGCGCAGAGTGGCTTCAATTCTCCTTCCTTCAATGTTACGAAGCAGACTGTTTCCTAAGATCCCGCTGGCGAGGGCCGCGGGGTCCCGTGGGAGAGTAATTGCCATTCGTATCCATGCCTGCGCCTCTAGAACCTTTTATAGATGGTAATGGCAGGAGCGGAACCCATCACTGGCCGTCGGTTTCCTGATAAAAGGCTCCTCCAAACTCATGCAGCACGACCCGAAATCAATTAGTATTGCCAGTCTCCGCAAGCCAAGGCCGTGATGCTGGGCTCGGTGTGATGGCGAGGCTTGACCGAGCATGGCGGCAGCGCCATGACCTCTTCTCCGTCTGAAGCGCTAATGGAGGACGTGCACCCAGGACCGGGGTCGCCCCACGCCGCACGCGATGACGTAAACGCGAGATTGTCGCTGCATGGCGCGCGCACGAATGTCTGTTTGTGTGCTTGTTTTTGCACTTCCAGGCGTTATTTTTGACATGGCGGTCGGTCGTTACACAGGACTTCGTGAGAAAGAGAAAATGTCACAGATAATGCCGGTTAGATAAGCAGGAAAGATAATACTGTTTTCTATGAAATAGTGTGTTATTGTATTTTTAGATAATAGAGGACTGAGTGAAGCGAACGAAAAATATTGGGTAACACGACATACAGCGTGGTCCACAAAAATATAAAAATAAAGTCAGACATCAAACAACAGAAAAAGTTTTTGCATAACAGGAAACACTTTCTTACAGAACGGTCCACAAATTATCAACGGAAGCACGAATCCTGGAACCGTTTGTCCTTTGTGTTGTCACGTAACTCCTCCGTCACACATGTGAGCTGTGCTCTCAACGGCGTCCTGCACTCTGTTAGTTAGGGAGACATTAACTTTCCCTGGGGCTGCATTCATGAAGTGATAATAAGTCGCTGCCGAGGAGAAAATCGAGGAAAACCTTCTTGACGATTCATTGTCCACACTCCGCGGACATTGCTTTAGGTTACTGTACTTCAGGGAATCTTTGACAAGATGTCCGTCCCTTACTTTCCCGAGACAGACTCCCTCTCGCTTCATGAATACGGACACTGTCCTCTTTTTCCCGTTTCTGGTTTATTGTTGAAGAAGGAACAAAAAACAAAACATAGGAGCGAATTGAGGAGTGGTTGGTCAGTGGTGGCTGCTGGTCCGGAAAAATAGTCTTAGGTTCATCATGGTTGATATACTGCACTAAGAGGCGATGTGAAGATAGTGTAAAGCTGCTGGAGATGTTTCAAGTTCTTGGCTGCTGAGAAATTCTTGGCGCATTTGGAAGCAGCTGTATTAACCGTTATTCTGTTCTACGAGTATCGGGTTTTTACAAACAAACTCCAGGCATGCAACTAAGGCCTTCGTACCCGGCCCTTTCAGCATGTACCTTCCACTGAAAAAAAAAGACATGCCCCCAAGATAAAATCTCAACCTAGTACATCCAATCTTTGCTGGATTGGAAACAAGTGCTTTACCGTTGAGTCAAAGAACCACCCACTTTGTGTCAGTCCTCGTGGGTGAGTACGAGTAGACTTTAGTACAGAGTTGACCTCGACTATTGGCCGATCGAAAGAGATCCATCAGTAGACCGGGAAAAGCCGTCCTGAGCTTGATTCACCAACCATTTCCACAGTCGCCATATCGACTTGCTGAATACAGCAAGATGGCGAGCTTTCAATGTATTCTCTCCGTGATGTCTGAAATTGCATCTTATTTCTCTATTTCCCTTCTCGGCCTTTCATCTACTCTGTGGCTCTTTCATGGAATCTTTAATCTTTATTTTTTTTTACAATTCTTCTCTCATTCCTCATAGCCACTATCACCATTCATTTGCATGATTCAGCGCTAGGATGGAAAAGAAGTTACATACCTCATACGAAAACAAAAATGTGATCATCGCACGCGCCACAGATGGCAAAAGTTCGCGCGCATGCCCAGTAATAACCAGACGAAAAACAAAAAGCAGTTTTCACCCAAAAATAAGTGGCGATGAAAGAGAAACCACTAACTGTGCCCACTTTCATGAGCTACTTGTTTGCTTTTGGGGCTACTTGAACATTTCCTTTGAAACTGATGATTGTCTGGTATCTGAAGCCTACAAATCTGGTCTTGAATCCATTTTCGCTGCCGCTGTATCTTTTTTTTCATCGGCATAATCCTTCTCGGTGTCATTGACTTTAATCGATATCGACAATACGTCAACATCTTAAAGACCTACACGGATGAAAAAACTGTTGGGACTGGATTTAGTTTCATTGCAAAATACTAAGTTTTAAGCCTTTGAACTTTGAACTTTTCAATTCTCGCCTACGTTTTGGAAAGAGGTCCACACTCCTTTCCTGTAAAATCACAAATTTAAGATCGTTGTCAACTGTTCAGTAACATGACTTTTAAGATCCCCCCCCTTTCCTCTGTAATGTCAGTACTTAATTCAATCATCACGTGGCTTTCTGAAATAAATAATTAAAACTTACAAAAAATAATTTTCGAGGAAAACATGATCCCGTTAACCTTTGAGCTTAATTTTGTATTTAACTCAGTAAGACTTTAAGGCTAGACAAAGTCGGGCTTAATACACATACGATGAAAGACAAAATCTTCCAAAGAATTATTTGTTAAACTTAGTAATTATAGGGATGCAAGCAAGGCTGATCGCGAGGTAAACTTTGAAGGAATTTATTTTAAAACATTCCAAGACTGGTGCAAATGCTCCCTATAAAACCCAACGAATATGTAAAAAACAGTTTTAAGCTCCTGTCAGCCGGCATCGGTTTGAAACAAAACATTCTTTCGGGACGGAGCTGTGGGAGGCAACAGGAGCTTAGGAAAGTATTTGTTTTTGTAGTTTTGACTCCAAGCCAGCCCCAAGGAGCATGACGGCTTTCAAACACTCTTCACCATTTTGTGCTCGTCGTCCTGATAACTAATATCCTCCGCCTTTTCCTTTAGAGTCTTCTGATCCCCCGTTAATGACACCTGTCTATGCCTGAGTTGTTGGGGGAGCAGTGTGGCAGGTGAGAACCACTTAACTCATTCAAAACCTCGTTCCCTCGGTGCACTGCCGCAGCTCCGCAGACGACACTCGTTAATTGGTTTTGTAGAACTCTCGTTAATAACCTCGGAGACAAATGACACATGATGAGAACTGGGCTTAGGACAATTCTGCACAGCTTGGAACCTTTCTTTCCTCCATGTTGTGGCTGTTCATTCCACAGTTGATTCTTTCTTTTCTTTTTCAAGCGTGGTTGTACTGTATAGACAGGTTGCTGTTGGCCGTGGTGTGGGTCTCTCTCTCCTTTTACATCCCATATCCTCCCTCGTCACTGGAACCACCTCGTACTTACCTAACATCGAGGCTGGCATTTGTTTTAAGCTGTGTAATGGTATAAAGATGAGACTCGTGTTCGGCAATTTGCGGAAAACTGCTGTCTGTCTCGAGATGTTATCTCATCGTTCATTTTATTGGTGCTTTGAGACTTGCCTCGTCCCGCGGCGCCTTTGGAGTGCTTTGCCACTCACACCATCATGCTCTAGCTTCAATGAAAATACAAAGTGGATATGGTAAGTAGATTCTGGAACCCTCGTCTCTACTCCTGTAAAAAGTCGGTCATCTGAGTGTACCCTACTTCCTTCTCTCTCTCCTTTTTTGATCCATATACTTTTCACTTTTTCAGGACAGCGTGGGAGGGCTTAAAAAAGAGGAAGGTACAAAATAGCATCTGTAAAACACTTCCCTCTAACATCATCCTTAGTTGCTGGCACGGTGTAAAACACAACCAACCAATACTGTAATATCACGAGAATTTTATGAGAAGGAAGCTGCTGACGAAAGGGAACTAAACACTCGGCGGTTCCCACATACCGTCGCCAGGTTATTGTCCTTTGATGGTCCCGACTGTCGGTTCCGTTGGCTTTGAACGTGCAGCGGCTCCGGGTGCGTAAGCGGAAAAGTCGAGTGTTTTTCTGTTTGCCTGGACTGTAAACAAGTTCAGGTTTTTGCTTTGTGTCTATAGGTCAGGCTACGTGCAGCTCGGGCTGGCTTCGCTGTTCTCAAGTATGTTCTTCACGCCTTCGCCGGTGTGATTACACAACACCACGCACAATTTGATATCAAAACTCCTCTCAGACCTCTCCCCTCCCCTTTTCCTCCCGCCGCCTCTAACTCCGACCCGCACCTCACACCCGATTCTGCACTCTTGGTCTTCATCGACTCTTTCTTCTCTTCCGCTCTGTTCTCTTCTTTCCGTTTTCTGTTTTGGAAACACACCCAAACGAACGCTAGCTCGCGCACACGCGAGCGCTCTACGTCTTTCCTTTGTGGTATGGAAATATTTGGAATCAAAGACACGAACTTTATTAGTCCTGTGGTAACATCTGCAACCGCGGGTTAATTTACCTCTACAATGGTGTGAACAGCTGTCGAATTCGGTCTTGAGTCGTTAAGTAAATCATTTGAAACACCGATCGTGCACGCATCCATCGACATGGTCTGGTTGACAGGCACGCACGCACACAGTCACACCTGCAGACACAAGCACATCTCTCTCTTTCTCTCTCTTTCTTTCTCTCTTTCTTATTAGATCACTTTCGCAGCCACACACACACAGACACAAATGCGCGCGTGCGTACACATATACAAACGCATTGTCTCTCCCTGCTGTGTATATAAATACTTCTCTTCTTCGTCCAAAACTTTTCTCCTTCTCTACTCCTAATCTGTTTATGTTCAGCGGCTATTTTTTGACTCGATTGTCTTGAGGTGAGAAGGAAGAGGTGACACGAGGTTAGAGTGTCTGTAGAAAATAACAGCCCCGTGCAGTCAAATCTGCGCAGACGTCACCGCTAGTGGATGGGGAGCCAGGCCGGAAAGTGTTCGGGGAAAGGGATAGTTGTCGTAATCTAAAATTCTTTGCCTGGCTTGGAGGGGCTAGACGAGGCAAACGTGTTAATACACTCCCAAGAATGGAATGAAAATGAAATTGTTCCCTTCTGGCCAAGGAAATTATCCGTCTGGCTACTTAATCCATTAAAAGTTCATCTATCAGGACCAACCGCTGGTCTTTTCATTCCCTACCATCCTGTTCTGTCTTGTTGGTCTCCTGCAGGCAGGTGCAGTCTGTTGTTGGTTCAAAGCAGTTCTTAAGGGTCTGTAAGTTTAACCCTGGTGTAGGTGTGAGTTACTCCATTATCATTGTTCACACTGTCACCATGGTGACAATAATTAGTTTGTGTAAGCTTTGAACAAGAAGGATTGGACCTTCAGACTGTCTCCGCCAGACCCTGCGGCCACTTCTTTACTGAAAGGATATCCTTTCTTGTCAGTTATGTCACAAACTTACCTGCAAATCTTTCTGAGTGGCAATATTCTTGTCTTTTAACAGGTAGACACAATGGGGATGTAGTAGGTTAATTGACTGAAAGGTGAAAATTGTGTCCAAATAAAAATCATGGCGTACAATCTGTTAATCTGTCAGCGAAAATGTTGCATGTGAAGTGTGTTTGCTTGTTCTTGTTCACGGAGCTTGTATTTTGTGCATGATTGAGTGTGTGTGGCAGGGGTACAAGGTAAAAAAAATAATAATAAAGATGAAGAGCTGAAGTAGAAAGAGAGAAAAAAACCGAGACTAACAGCGGGAAACTTCGCAAGAGGCTAAGCGTTGGTCTCGGCAGACAGACAGCAGTCCACCTACACATCCATGGTCTGTAGCTAGTGACCAGTGCCCGACTAATTCTGTTTCTCAGAGAGAAAATCGAGGAAACGATCTGTCAACGGATAGCATAACAACCACAGCAGGACCCGATCAAGTCCGTGCTACTAGGTACCGACGGGAATCGTATGCACCCTGATATGTCAAACCCTATGAGACTTGGTGCACTCATTTTTGGTAACTCTGGCTGAAATAAACTCATTTCCCCTAGCTATTTATGAGAAGTCAGACTGCAATAAGAGAATTAAAGGAAACCTATCAAAGCTTCCAATTACGGACGAAAAAAAGAATACTCCTTTGAAATCAGCAAATTCATTCTCGTTTACATTTTGCAAAGCATCTCCCTGTCATTATGTCGGAAATACTCGTGTTCAACAAAAATTACTGCCGGTAAAAATGTGGAAGGCAACCAATGACAAGCAGTTGATGGCATTCCAGACACCGCAAAACATTTCACAACTACCGTCGACGCATGCCAAGCAGTGAGTGGTTTTCACATCAGCTGGGAGGTCAGGAACGAGCATGGGTGTCTGTGGAAAGGGTTTTGTTGGTGTTCAGTCTCTTGCTCGGCGGCCATGACTGCTCCGTGAAGTGCGCCATTGTTTTACAGTCAGCGCCGACAACCGCGGATAGCGGGAGGGGCTGCTACAGGACCGGGGGCAGCCTCCCTGTTGCTTTGGGTGAAAACGGAAGCAGACCTCAGAGGAACCTTTTTCCGTTTTCTCCTCCACCCTCCTTCTTTCGTCCGTCCCACGTTTGTTCCATATTTACCGGTCCTCTTCCTCTGGGCTGCAGGTTTGGAGAAGAAGTACGGAGAGTTCCGAGTTCCTCGATCACCACTTCCTGTTGTACCTTTGATACAGATCCTCCCTACAGCTGTAGACTAGAGGTAACCTCGAAGGCATCCAGAGACATCAGGTCCGAAGATGACATTTGTCTACATTGCAAAATTGAAACACTCTCTCCTCCCCCACTCCGCGTCTGTTTTCTCCATTCTGTATTTTATATGGATAGCCACGTGGGTGAATATCTATGTATCATCGATAGGTCTCCCCCGTGCACCATCCCTTTTTAGAAGTCTGTTAACACCAACACCTTTTTCAAATTCTAGCGGTGATTACACTTTCTTAAAATACTCCAAAGTTTCTTTCGTCGTGTTCGTGGGATTAAATTCCGTTTAGAAGAAAATGGTGCCAATGGGCCGGTAAAGAAAAAGAAAAAGAGAGAAAAAGAAACTGTTGGTGTATGCGAAGAATGACAGACTTGTGTACTTTGCTTGTTTTCTTTGCGAGCTCTCGCGATACGTTACAAGAGTTCCACAAACTCCCGACTGCTTTCATGTTGGCACCGTGTTGTCTTTAAACAGTAAAAAAAATGATCATTTGTGGTTTATTTTTAGCTTGGCGACACAGACACATACACAGTGTTCGTGTACATGAATGCTTCTCTGCATCTACACACATCTACATAAGCGAAACGTACGCACGGAGCGCGCGCGTACAAACACTGAGACAGAAAAACAAAAAAAAAAATTTAGAAAAAATCGGATAATGCAACACTGCTAACATCAGTTGATTGCAGACCGAAAGGACATTTTTTAAAATTCTTTTTTCGTCTTTTTTGCCGAATCCGAAAAAACGTATTTTTGCCATGTGATACATTTTAGGTTAATGACAAGGAGTTTTTGTAATAAATTTCAGATTTTTGAAAATTTTATGTGAATTTATCCCGCAGCTGTTAAGCTCATAAAGTTAGTCTGCTGACAGCAAGCACGCTCATCATATGACAGACATTAAAGGAGATCACGTGATTGCATGATGAAATAGTCTTGGCTTGCTAACCGATCTTTACCCTCCATCACTTTCTCTCTCATACTGATCCATGTTAAAACTTATGAAGATGGCATGTCGGGTTTAAATACTCGCTTGTTACACTACAAGATGGTCTTAGTCTCACTAACGGACCGTGTCCTGATTCGGAACCCTGAGAACGCCTCCCTCTTCTTTCAGAAGACCGTCTGCAAAAGGTCAGAAGGTCATCGCGCGCTGTCTTGTTTTGTTCAAAGCACTACCTCTTATGTCTTCATCTCGATCCATTCTCAAAAGGGAGGGATAACGCATCGTTTACCCTGCATAAAAATCCCCCAAACATCCTGATCTCGGCAATTTTGAGGCAGTCTCAGAAAGTGTACTCTTCCCTTATTATGCCGGGTGTAAGTATATCAGCTTGGCGATGAAAATGGCCATTGAGCGTGCCAGACACTCCGATTGACTGGCGGCCAAGACCCCGTTTATTCATCTCTCTTGTGTGGTTCTGGCGCTGGCATCGGAACATTGCTTCCGGTGTGTTTTTACTCATGTCGTCTGCGGCGCGTGGCTGAGCGGCTTTCATCGGGCCGTGTCCGGAGGACACCAGCAGCCACCCGCACCATCGGGAAACACTGGGGCTTGTTACACTTTCTCGAGTGGAAGATGATGTGTGGTCCCCGTCGGATTGTCTAGTCTGGCATTGTTCGCGATTTTCTAGTACATTCCATGTGATTGAATACTGGAAACGGTCCAAACCACGTTTGGATGGGAACAAAGTCACGAATGAGCTAATTTTCTATTCGGAAATGTTACCATTCGCTTGTCTGCAACTGAAAAGTTGAGACATCTGAAGGGAGATAAACACAATTAAAACTGTACATGATACAAATGAGTTCCATTATATTATAGCAAATTATACATATCCTATCTGTCTCATTCCTGTCCTTTCTACGTGCATGCTAATAAAAGAAGACTTAGAGCAGACCTGGGCAAAGGCCGGCCCGCGGGCCGCATCCGGCCCGCCTCCTGTTTCTGACCGGCCCGCCCACCAGTATATATACTATATATACAGTATTGGGTAAAACTGAGTTAACTATATAAGTCCGGGCTGTCCGGCCCTCTAAAACCATCCCAGTTTCTCATGCGGCCCCTTAGGAAAATTAATTGCCCATCCCTGACTTAGAGTATCGTCTGCATGTGACAGTGGTGAGGTTTCTCTGAATGTTATTCACTCTCTTCTCCATGTTAGAAAACCTTCCAGTCACAGTCTTCTTTAAAGCACCAGCATCAGGGACTCCAGGTTGAGTCCACACACTTCATTCTGAAACAGTTCCAGACCCGAGAGGATTCCATTCCAGTTCGTGAAAACGCATTGACAGCAACGATGATTGGTTGATGATTGATGACAGCAGTAATGGCTCCACCTGCAGGCAGATCATGACTAGCCGATGCGAGGATAGCCTCCCATACACCGGGCTTTCAAAGCGTTTGTGGATGTAAGGACACCTGCAAAAGCTGCAGGCAAGCAATTCCCAGCACCAGGATGCTGTTGACCTGATAACAGGAACAGTCCAGTCAGAAACACATCTGCTAATAGCTTGTATCTGCGAGGCATCACGATCTGAGAAAAAACCCACCAGATAACAGTTAATAAACTAGAGAGTGTGACTTCTGATGAACTCAGTAACGGTACCTGGAGTTAGATATAATCGCAAGTCACGTGATGTGAGAGTCAGGGAGTGCATCGCTAACCCTTTCCAAAATCAACGGGTATCCAAATACATTTTTAACTGTAGCAGGACTGTTGCCTGATATTGTAACAACCTAATATACAACGCCTGACTTTATTTCTCGCTTTGGGCGGCGTCCACGAAAAGCAGAGACATAGTCTTCATATTTGCGATCATGGAACTGAAGAACCACACACACAACAGTGCGTTCGGTGCATCGACAGCCAGGGGTCACGTGACGTCTCCTTTTATTTCAATGAGAAAATCATTCGACATAGTCTTGATATTTGGTTTTGGCTTACTCTGGACCCTTGTTTGTTTACTTGCTGTTGATGTTTCAATGAGCAACAAAGGCTGGGTTGCGTGATGGACACGGTGCTCAAGCACGTGAGACCTGGCTTGTGAAGAAAATTTGTGACGAAGTTTGGGTTTGTGGAGCTGTGATCACGCCTGGGGGAAATCGTTCATCGTTGTTTACCGTGCAAGTGGATATCGACTGTAAACTCGGTGATTGTCGAGTTTTAAACTCAGGGTGGAGTCGACAATCAGAAGCTGAACTGATTGCGTGTTGGCACGTGAGTCTGTCAAGGGATGACAACTCAGAATGTAATGACACTGGGAGCTTTATTCGTCAAGTGTGACTGGAGTCTTCAAGCTGTTATGGACTATGAAATGTTGATGTTGAAGTCCATCACTGCACGTGTACCATTTTATGTCAATTCTTTCCCTCTCTTTCTTTCTTTTCTGATTTTGTCATTCATTCTTTCTCTCGTTTTCATTCTTTCTTTTTCTCTTTTCTCTCTCTGTCTATATTTTCTCTGTTTTCTCGCTACCCTCTATACTGCCCGCTTGCTCTCTTTACCTTGTTCACTCCTAACTCTGTGTTCACGCCTACCTTCCTTCTTCGTTTATTCCTCTGTGGCTCTTCCCCTTTTCTCTGTGCATAACTACACACAAACGCTTTCAACTTTATTGCTCTAGAACAGTTATTATTCTGCCACCAGGGTTCTCACTCTTTCTATCATTAAACTCTTTTATTCTATTCCTTCCTTTCCAGCGGTTTTTCTTTCATCCATAAAGTCACCATTTTGAACACATCTGCATCTATCAGCATATCGCTCTGTTGGTTGATGATGTAAAGATGTCTGCTGCCTGGACTCTATGTAGTTTGGGCCGCCACTGACATATTTCACTACTTTTGTAATCTCTACATCTCGGTTTTATTGCCGTGTGAGTTAATAATGATCTTCTCTTCTTCCTCAACCCAGAAATTCCCTCAACTGACGTGGCGCCCGAACAAGAAAAAAAAAAGTTTGCGACTTATAAAGTAAGACTTGTCAGGTGTGACCTTTCTTTGACTATCGGCAGTCTTGATCTCTCGCCTCCCCAGCACCGCATACATGTCTGCAACAGGTACAAACAATCGGAGCAAAGTTTCCAGAACCTCAGAGGGAAGCTACTCCAGTGTCTTTCATCATTGCAGGCAGATGACAGACTTGGCAGTGTGAGAGAAAACACGCATCAGCCGCTACAGGTTCTTGATAATGATGGCAAGCGAAGATGGGTCTGCCCTGCGGCGTTAAGCCTTTATGGCTGTAATATTCCTGCGGGGGGTGGTGTCGGGGGGAGTCTTTGACGCCAGCCACCCAACCATCCCAACCATCATTCGAGAGGGAAAGAAGGGATTATAAGCTCCCATCCCCTATTCCCCTTCCTCCACAGCTCACACGGCGAAGGATCCTGTTTCTCTTTATGATGGATCACAAGAAGACGCGAAGACCATTGCGATTCCGCCACATCATACAAATTTCTTCTAACATCTCTTTTTCTTTTTCGGAAATTCTCTCCTCCCTACCGGAAAACAATTTTTAGTAGTATTTTATTCCCAGAAGCTTTATTAGGCTCTTTATTTGAGGAAGCAGCTTTATTGTCTCCACCTCCCTAGGATGAATTTTATATCGACTCAAGTTACCCACTCAAAGTCCTGTCCGAGGGTAAACCTTTAGACACCGGTGTGTAACACTATGTTACATAGGGTAACAACTGGACATAGGAGTGTCAATCACGGTCATGGATATAGGTAAATAGGACACAAGATTACGGGTTTTCAGGTCTGTAAACACTATAAAGGTCCGACATAAACTTCACACCAAGCTTGTCTTCCGTTGGAGTTTTTGACAACTAAAGACTTGACATTGTCCATGGAAACAAGACCGCCACTGCTCCATCAAATAAAGATACAAACATTCTCTAATTACAAAGCTTAGAGACTACCTAAATGATAAAGGTGTCTGGGAACCCGTGAATAGCTGTCTTAATCGTTTAAATTTCACAATGAACTACAATAAGACTTGGCGGGAATTCCTGAAAATTTATCTCTGACCAGAATGGAGTCTCTGTTATGGCATAACACCTTCTCACGGATATCAAAAGAACTGTTGTTTGCCTTCTTACATGGAGCTGAACTCTAAAAGATGTTAGTGGGAAATATTTAATGGGATATTCTTTCCAGCGACGGTTAAAACAAACTGTAACTTCCGCTACTTTTATTTACTTTATTTCAAATTTACTTGTTGGCAATCTTGTAGTAGGACTTGTGGATGAGTATGCAGCATAACAAACGGAACCAGTAATTGATAACTATGTGCTGGAATCAGCTCTGCTACCGTCTTCCCCGTACCTAACCTCATACCTCCAGTCAGCATTTCATTCCATCTTTCTCTCGCTCTCAAGCCCGCATCCTTCATGTTGACCATTTTCTTCCAGACCGAAGATCTTACAACGCCTACACTGGATTCTATCTGTTGACACGATAGTGGAGCGAGAGAATTTCAATTCTTACTGGTGGACATGCCGACAGGAGGAGACAGGGTCTCCCCGTCCTCCAGAGTGACGTGCCCCTGGGGAGATAATTGCGTCAGAAGGGTTCATCTGACAAGCCGCCACAAGGACCTGATGGTTAAACAGGGCTAGCTAGGACATCACGGCCACAGTCAAGAGACTCGCCGAGTCTGTCTGTCACTGATTCCGTCTTGAGAATTGGATTAATGGCACCACGTCCATCTGTTGAGACGTAGGAAGCATTTTTAGCAGGAATGGGTAGGTGTAGCAGTGAATTTTTTCTAAACTAGTTTCTGCTCAACCGCCCCAACATGGAGACTTACAACCTCGCAATCAACCCAACTGATCGAATCAAAAAATCAGTCACTAAATCGATCACAGGTAAATGTCATAATTACTTTAAAATAACCTAGGTTTTGCACGTTGAGGTGGGAACCGGACTTCTCAGGAAAAAATCGCCTATATCCGAGGTAGGTAAGCATTCGAAGACGAGATCTGAACCTGAAACGTTTTATTTCAGTGGTGACTGGCAATAGCTGTAAATATAATACTACCAGGATCCCCACCAAAGTTGATAACATATTCGTCCACATTTACTCAATCAGAAACGGTCTTAAACTTTGGTATTTATATGTGAACAATTAAACAGAGATTTTTTTCAATATTCCCGTGTGTTCATACCACAATAATGGAATATTAAGCGAACTTTCACGAGTATCCGCTTTCTTGTGCTCTTGTCCATCTTTCCGTCTCTCAGAAGTAATTTCCCTGGTGGTGGCAGAGGGAGATAGTTTCCAAGGTAGCGAAAGTACAGGAGGGTGGCTGTATTAGCCGCCGACAGGTTCAGATGGAAAAAATGCGATAATGTTTCACAGGTGGCGCATACACGAAGGGAGGGAATGCCAAAGCAAGCTCTCATTTTTTTTCTTTCATCCTCCCTTCCTGTGTGTAAGAGATAAGTAGTGTCATAGCCTAGTGGTCGCAGAGGCAGAAAATATGAGTGGTTCACTGTGTATAGGATACGACATGGTGAAGGCGGTACCCGACCGTCTCCTTTTACCACCTTTATTTCCCTTGGCGTTGAAGATGACCTAGCTTCTGAAAATAATATGATTAAAAAAAATTTTAAGTAAAAATACAACAAACAAGAAAGTAATTAAGACTTTAAAAAAGTAATTAAAGGATTATCATGAACCGTGTATCTGACGGCCTCTGACCTTTCGTGGCAGTCAGATTCTCTGGGTGGTCATGTCCAATCATTCATATCTTGATTGTGGCGTCAGTCACACACTGACCAGAGAGGAAAGTTAGAGAAGTTCTCCTCCAGTCGGACATCTTCACGGTTTGATGTCTGACGCTAGCAGCAGCACATGGACCACATTTGGACCACATTTGGCCCTCGTGCCACTCCTGGGCAGCGATTTGCTGTAAACAGAATCCGGGCACCTCGATGGTGTCAGCCAATCGATTTGAGACTAATTGAGAGCCGGGCTGCTGGAAATGGTTTTCAGTGCCATCTACAGCTAAGGGAAGCAACCCACAGACGCGATAATATTGTTTTCTTGGAGGGGGGGGGAAGGGAGGATACTCTGTGCATGTGTGCGTGCACGTGCAAATGTTGGGGTTGGAGGATAAGTACGCGCGCATGTATGTGTGCAAGAGAGAGAGAGAGGGGCAGCGGAAACTCAGAGATAGAGCGAAGAAAGAAAAATAATTTAATGATAAATATGCGTATGAACTCTTTTATCCAATGGGAATGCGCATGGGATCTGCGGAGGCACCAAGAATTATTTTAGAATATGCATTAAGAACAAAACTTGTGGTTGATGGCTTGCAATCTTCATTTGATATGGCATAAAAATATTACACATTAATAACTGTTCCTCTATCATAAAAGCTAATAGGAGGAAATGCTCTTGTTGGCTCCTCAACATCCTCATCTTTAATTTTATTTTTACTTTGCACCTTAGCAGCAGTTTCTAAAAATATTACAAATATCCACACAGAGACTGAGTAATATATACAAAACACATCAGATTTTTTCCACATTATAGATGAACACCTTGTATAGAGATTATGATTATTCAGGAAGGAATTACAGTGTCAAACGGTGTAAGACGAGTTTAAGAGGATGAAGTTCAGAGCAGACAATGAGGCCAGCTGTTTCTGGTGCAAGTCACGTGACCTTTGCAGTCCTGAACATGGGTCCAAAAATCTGACACAGGCAGTTCATCATTAAATGTCTAGTTGGAAGCAGTTTATTTCTTGTACTCGAATGACTGGGTGATGTTCAATACAAGAGACTATATTTTCAAATCTTGGTGAACACCCTCCCTTTTCGTTCTCCTACACGCCTAACCCTTCTTCTAACATCCTCGTGCACTGAGGTCAAACTCGTGACGTCACGTTTGTACAAGAATACGCCTTATTGCCAGGTCGTCACCAGCTGAAACTTCCACAACACGAGCCACGCCCAAACGCATGTAATCATGTAGAATAGCTGTCAGTAGTTGTCATTGGCTAGTCAACCTCCTCGTCTTCCTCTGTAGCTTTATGACATTCTCCATTCTTACTGTTTGTTCCTGGTTCCTCTCTGTGTCTTCTATATTTTTTTCATTACTTACCGACATATTTATTTTAATTTATTATTATCTGTCTTTCATTTAACCCTAACCCAGTCATTAGAAAAAAAATATTGCACCCCAGTAGACCTTTAAAGATGTTTGGCTTCACAACGTGGGATGAAGACACAAAAACATGGCGCCTCAGAAATGACTCCTGTAGCTCCAACACGTGTTTTGGCAGGCTTCTGACTTTGCAATTAATTTAAATTATTTTTTAAAAGCCGCCTTTACATTCTCCTTCCATGGTTTTTGGAGACCAGCAAGAAAGCGGAAGAGGAGACGAAGCACAAGCCAAATGAGTAGAAAAAGCGTAGAGGGCGCTATCGGATAACTTGTATCTGAACCTTTCAGCCTCCAGGGTAAACTGAGAGTGCTGTCCTTTCCCCTGACAGGCTGGGGATCGGCTCTCCTTGATTTTGTTTCTGTGTTGTAGTCATGCTTCGATTTGGATAAAAGTGTTGGAGCCTCATGTGGACATGTGCTTCTACTGCGTTTTCTCCCCTCTTCTGTTTTGCAGCTGATTGTATATAATGTTATTTTGAAGTGTTCGTAGCGTATTTGCTATCTTTTATCCAGCAGTCCCTCTTATACGAAGGTCTAGATATGTTCACATTAGATAGCTGTGTCACAAAGAACTTTGTTGACGCCACAGACTGACATAGATAAGCTCAGTTCAAAGCAAACGAAAATAAGAGCGGCTTTCAAAAAGTTTCTAAGGCCAAGGAGATGGCTGTTGAATTCCGCAAAAACAAATCACGTGAGGCTTCAAGCATCGGTTGACTGGGTCCTGCCAGCCACCATCACCAATGAGTAAGTGGTAGCCACCATTGAGACATGTTCCTCGTTCAATGTCTCTAGCAAATAAATACTTCTTCACAAATGAACTGAGTGAACAATTCTCGAGATACAGTCGACCCAGACATGTTGGCGGAGGGAAGGAAGTAATCAAGGTAGATAGTATAGAACCGATGATCTCAGCTCTCTCATTGGCTGTTACCTTGAGAACACACATTCATAAACATATGTAACTTGGTTTTATCCGCTTTCTAGTTCTGTGTATATTTGTAAGCTTGGGTCTCGATCCCTAGTCATTTAGAATTTGCTACGGAGCTCACCCTTATCATTTAATATACAATCAACCAAGCAAACAAACAAAAGTACAATTCGGAGCCGTAGATAGTTATTAGTATTTGTCCATAAATTAGAACATTGTTCTACTCCTGGTCTCTCACGCCGGTTTTGTTTCCCTGATTTATTTCTGTTTTTTTAGTGGCATTGTTCCTACATACACCAACACTTCCAGGTCCAGGTGTGGTCTTTATGTAAATCTTGCGACGCAGCGACATCTGTCGGTCTCAATTAGTCGCCAGCTGATGTTTGCGCGGCTATTGATGCTCAGAGGACAATTGTAGCTGCTCGTGATGGTTCGAACCTGAGATACAGGGTCACACCGGGACATTCATAGTGTGCGTGCATTGGTGCGTGTGTGCGGGTGTCGATATGTGTGCCTACACGCGTATGTATATCTATCTTAGGTTGACCCAAATGGATTTTGTGTAGATATGTGTAGGATAATGGAAAATATCGACTGACATACTGACTGACATATTTAGGGACCGAATGACTGACTCATTCACAGACACAAAAGCAATCCAATAGTTTTGGACTTCTGGATATGATTTTAACATTGAATATATCAGTTGCCGATACCATGTTAATGCATGTAGTAGTTGCTGATGCAGTACTAATAATACGTGTACCAGTTCCGGATTTTTATTTCCAAATTAAGTATAATATAATACGGTGTAGTTCTGTCCATCAACCGGGCTTAGAGAAGAGTAGCGGCCCTTTCTTTTCCCCTGAGTTAGCTCCCTTTCGTCATCTTCCTCAGGTTGCTTGCCAATCAGATATCTGGCGCTAACCCGCGTTCAGCTTGACAGCCTGACTGTGGAGAAGAGTCGGAGAAAGACATCATGAGTTAAGCCCAAGAAAAAGAAACTAACCCCCACACACACACCCTTAACCACCACCATCCCAAACCCTCCACAACCTCCACCCCGCCAGCCCTGCCCCCCACCCCCCTCATCCCCACCCCGCCATCCCGAATTCTCAACCCACTGCGGGAGTAGAAGATCGATTCGTTTAATCTTGGTGGTTACAGGGTTGAAACACCTCCAGCGCCGCTGTCGTCTTGGGCCAACGCTTGTGGTTCCACCCCCACCCCATCCCCATTTCGGGAAAAAAAAGTGTAAAAGAGAAAAAGGCGATGGATGGTGACCTGACGAGCACACAGAGAAGATTGTCGGTGGCTGTCTAGTGGCATGGGAGGACCAGTCTGTCCGTCAGTTTGCATGGTGTAACGGTATATGACGGGAGGTCTTTGGTCGACGTCGTCATCGATGTACACAATGGTTAAAGTCCTTTGCTCCTCTCCCTCTCCACCTAAACCGCACCCCCACCCCCTACCCCGCGTACCTTTGACAAGATATTGTCTTTAACTGCCTCCTCTAAACTATTTGAAGATGAAATCATGTTTAAAACCTGGTCTTTCACTCATCCACCGAACCTCTTTATTTTTATCATCCGGTTATTTATTGTAATTACATTTATATTTTTATAGTGAAAAGAAAATAAAACGACATGGGAATGAAGATTAGGTGATGTGGAAGATTCGGTCTTTATTTTGTTTTTTGGGAGCTGCGGGTTGGAGGGAAGTGGTTGTTATTTTTTAAAAGTTGCAAAAAGCGAAGAAGGAACGTGGAAGTCTTGATATCACATTAATGATTTATTCCTGGTAAAAACTGCAGGGTATGGAGAAGAGTTTTCACAGGGCAGAAGCCTTCTCTGATAATTTCCACACAGCATCCGGCGGTTCTGACATTTTCATCTGAATGGAGCTTGGTTAACATTTCCAGGCATGGCCTTAAAGAGAATTCCAGTTCGTCAATAAAATTATCGGATTGTCAACTTTCAATAACGATGAAGTCCTCTTCCAAGCACCATACAGACCAGCTCATTACTGAATGATGTGAAAGTCGCCTCGATTTGGGTTGGCCTTTTCAACTGTTACTGTCCGCCTTGGAAACATTTTACACAACATATTAAAAAGACCCTGCTATGACTATGATAGCCTTTATATTTATTAAAATAAGAGGGGAGTGGGTTTCAGACCGGACGTAGACAGTTCGAAGAGAAAGGGAGTCCTTTTAGTGGGTCCTGAGAAGAAAAGGAAGCCCCCGACGAATTTCTCCCGTCTGATGCGTGAATGAAAGAAAAGAGCAACACAAGCAGACCGAAGAGACCCACCCCGGGTGGTAAACTGTCACTAGTTCAGACAGGTATGTTGGGACAAGGCCGTGAAGACAAGGGTAGCACAGTGTGGTGACAATGTCATCAATGCCAATGAGGCTCGCGGATGACAGGTGAAGCTTGGCCTGGGTCTGGCCAAATCCACAAACTCCATTAAAGGCATTCTGTACAAAATATCCAGCCTCAGGTTGTGAGACTGCTGGTCCAACCTTGTTCTAATGGTTTTAGTTTTTCCCCCAGAAAATATCTGCAGACAAGATCAGACAACTGTTCGAGAGCAATGATACTATGCAGAGTGAAGGCACCATTGTGCTTGCCTGACATCTGCCTGCAATCCGAAACAAGACCCTGCTTGACTTTCATTGTTTTATGTTCTCGTTGGTATGTCCAATTGTTTCAGGAATAATCAAGTGCGTATGATCTCCCTGTGACACACAAAAATTTCTCAAGTAACGAGTTCTTCAAATTCCTCCCATTCAGGTAGCTATGGTAACACACCAGGATGTTGCCTGTGCTTACTTGGGGCTGCATGTCAGCTGCTGAAGATGTTTCCATCTCTCAAACACTTTACTCTTCTAGTTTTTCCCATGACCCCTTGAGATTATATAAGTATACCCTCCTTTGTTCACCTTCTATTGGGTAGTTCTTACATATCAAGTTTTAAAACATACATCACCTCCAATAGGACAATAATGTTGAACTCGAAACCGAATATATCTGGCATTTTCCTTCTGCAAGATAAACCTTATTCTAATGAGCCAGATGGCTAAATCAGACTGTATTTTAATGTAAAAATGAGACTTAAATTGTTATAAAAATATCCAACTGATCTTAAATTTTCGCTTTTTTAATTTTTTAGCTTGCAAATCTGCTGTTTTGCTTACTTAAATCTACATAATTTGCAATAAGAGATAGCAAGTGTTTAACAAGGATGTAAAAGAGGAGAATAACCCATTATTTTTTCCTGAACAGTTATTTCTCCTTTTTATAAATAATTCAAGACATCTGCAGACGCTGGAATTCGAGTTCTGGAGTATGTGCCTGAGGTTTGAAAGAAGCTTTGGCACAATAATTGTCTTTTTGATTATAGGGCTAAATGGTGATTCCATCAACAGAGCAAGGTGCCTGTCACGATAATGTCAAGCAATTGGCTCTCATTGATGTCAAGTGGAGGTGCGACTAGAGACAATCCCTCCAAAACCTGCTGACAAACTGTCTGAACAATCATTCTTTCTCTCTTGCTCACACACAGTCGCGCTACCATTTAAACTGAATATATTTTCTATTTATTTATTTATAATATTGTTAAGATAATTATCGCAGATGAGATCGAGCAAACAACCTCTATTACCTAATTTAGAGGGTGGGTTCCTGACTTGATAATGGCACATCATTGCTCTTTCTGTGCACTAAATGGACTGTCATTTTTAAAATATTTGTCTACACTTTTGGCTTGCAGGGTGTTGTTACATTATTCTCCATAACACACATTTTCAAGGGTTGAAGTGTTAATATCCGAACCCTCACCCCACCCAAATAAATCATCAATTGTGGAAAATTTTTTTGAATTATTAAGTGATAATGTGACTCTTGAGCCACCACACACGTGTGCCTGTGTTGTCCTAATTAAATCAGATGATAACAACTACATCCAACTGTAGGACCCGCAGAAAATGTGGGAGACCAATAAAATTCTGTCGTCCAAAAAAAAAAAAAACGAGGTCACAATTACTGCTGACCCACATCGCTCCACATCCTCTCCTCTTCATCAGGTCTTCCAGGCACCAGTCGCACCCGCCGCCATCTTGCTCATCGACTGCATCTCGCCGGCGTGTCCACGCTTTGCCACTGAAAATATTGACAGAGTTTTCATTTTACTGATAGCTTCCCAGACCTTCGTTTGCGATTTGCATATCTGAGCTCGGCATCACTAATAGATTTCAAACATCCCGTCGCTGCCCGTGCAAACACTGTTATGGAAAGCTGCTCCGCCCGTCTGTCCATCCCCGAGTATCATCCTCATCTTAACGAAAGCTCGCCAATCATGAGTTATGAAAGGAGGCCCACGATATGATTCCAAACGAAGTGGCGATTGTCCCCAAGCTTTTGTAGACAAAATATTCTTTTTTTGTAAATATTTGTATAAAATATCTTTTTTGGTGGAGGGGTGTTTTTTGGGAGGTTGTTTGTTTCTGCGGGTTTTTGAAAAGTCGATCTCCCAAAATAGTGGGAACAATGCAAGGAATGTAGAGCAGGGATAGTAAACTCGAGACACAAGAGATAAGGGCGAGATAGCAAGTAAGAAAAAAAAATGAATAAAAGGAAGAAACAAAGAAAAAAACAAACGAAACGAAGACAAAAATGACAAACAAATGCAAGAAATAAGGATGTAAAAAAAAGAAATCAAGAAAAACAAACAATGAAAGAAGATTAAATGAATGAAAAATGTTACAGGACTAACATATCAGAGACGTGCAAGCACGCTTCATCTTGTCTGTCCATCTGTTTGTTGCAGTGTCAGCTGCCAGACCACTCCGCTACACGCTGCCCACGTTCCTGGACACACCCACCAACATCACCGCCTACCGCGGGACCGACGTCCTCCTGCCCTGCGCGGTCCACAACCTGGGTCCCAAATCGGTCAGTGAAGTAATGTCCCTTTTTCATCTCTTTTTCTTACATAACTTTTCTGTTTGATGCTTAATTAAAGTGTTAACATAACTCAAGATTATTTGTTCATTTTTATGAATACCATTTGAAGGCAATTGCCTGCAACTATCTTTCTATAAGTCTTTGATTGGAAAGTAGCCCTGGCTTCTATTGAGCCTGGCTGGTGTCTTATAGAAAACGAGATTCGTAAGATGTTTATCGAAACGTGCCTGGCCCTACCGATGCAAACATAGCCACTCTTTCATCCGTTGTCTTCCACATACAGGCCCGGTCTATTTTAGTGTCTTAATCAGGATTCAAGAAGAAATGTTCCACTTCCAGTATTTTTCCACGCCAGTAAACTGCGTATCCTGAATTGATAATTGCACAGACTCGACACGAAGGCTAAAGAGCAAAGCGTGTGAACCCTCGTCACTCCAAATCGAGCCATTCATGCTTTGGACAGAAGATACACCGTGTGCAGGCCAAGACCAATACTGAGCAATAACATAAATACTCCTTATTGTAACCCTGCTTTCTGCGGCAGGACTGAAAAGTCGAAAGTAACTGCTTGGACTTGGCATACTGTCACTCCGTCTTGAGACTAGTCTTCGACCACCGCTGGCCAGACTGGCCTGACTGATGAGGTGGTGCGGTCAAAGCTGTCTCGAGTAGCCACCGAGTGTTTAACTTGTGTGCGTGTGTGTGCCAGACAACTTCAACTACTTCTGCGACCTTTTTGTGAACTCTCAGGACTTAGACTTCTAGTTCGAACACTTGCGAGTTGTCGAGAATGACCGCGCCACCTACTTGAATACAAGCCATGTCCCTATTGACTACACTGGCACAAACACAATCTCCAGACGACTGAGAAGAAGACTTGACATCTCTTTATGCACAACTTGTAGGAACCCAAGCCTCGGTGTCTTCAGACCTTGGTTTTAAGAAAAGGAATCGGTATATACACACATCCTCTAGATGGGGTGGGGTAAAGAAATGAGACCTTCGGATGAATCTGACGGGTAGATTGACTTGTAAAGGCGCAGCTATTCTAAAAGCTGTTGAGCTCGAGCATCCATCAGAAATCACTGCTAGCTGGGTGTTTGCTAGAAGGGTGTTGCTAGACAAAGAGCATGCTGGGATGCTGTCACGAGACCGCGCGAGACTTGTTTGCACGAGGAGCACCGTTGTGACATCTGTGTGGACAGCACTGGAGCTTTGCTCTCAGCTAATGCAAGGTCAGGTGCGGATGGTTCTCAAACAAGTCCTTATTTTCTCACACAGCAGCAATCTGTTTGAAATATTGGCTTCGTCCCTGTTGTAAAGCTGCCACACACTGACAGAAATGCTCTGATGCTGAGTAAACAGCGCCATGACAGTTCTTTCTTCTTTGTTTGATGTGTGCGAGTGTAAAACGAGGGCGCAGTCTTTCACTATTAATTATCACTAATTCGTTACATGCACTTATAGATGCGATAGCACACCAGCACTAGACACAGATTTTAATGAACTAATCTAAAACAACGAGGCCTCAAACAACTCAAACTCTACTCAAGTTTGTCACTCTCTTGCGCAGAAGCAGCCGCGCGCGCAGAGAGCAAAAGGTCATGAGCCAGAGCACCTTTTTCTCACTAAGAAATAAAAATTATCTCATCGCTACTTCCCGACAGTGTAGAATAGCTAAATCTCTTTAATAACCTGCTTCATATTTTCTCCCAGCTATTGGTTTACATGTTCCTTCAAGCTAATGGTCCTAATGTTGATTTGATATCACTGCCGCATGTTGTCAGAGACAGCTATAATTCATTCATATTTTTGTCGTATTTTTTCCTCTTTTATTTTAGTTCGTCATTTTGTGGATAGGTTGTTTTATTTACACAATATGTGTTTCATTTTTATCCACGTCTTTGTTGTCTACAAACATTACAAACACATTTTTCAAAAGTTTTTGAAAACATTTCTCCATCATTCAGCTTGCATGCTTATAAAACAAAAATCTTTCTCCAGTATCAAATCGCTGGGTTTTTTTTAGCTGCTGACATGGACACCTGAAGGTTGCTACAGCTAGTGTGACAAATTTTAGTCAGGTGAACTCAATCCCTCCTTTGTTCTCATTAAAGGCCTCGTAAGGTGAAGACTTTTTTTAATCGCTGGATTGAGTTCAGTAGAAAGCATCATTACCCTCAACACGGGTACATAACACCCCGTTCCCGAGACACGTCTACAAATATCACCATATACAAAAAGAAGTCAAGCATGTGAAGAAACAACTGTCCATTGAAACACCTAATTAACCTATGCTTCCAGCTCTCCCGTTGGTTACATTCGTAACACCATAAACATCATAAACAAGTCTGAGTTTTTGAACTTTTACTTTATTTACTTTAAATTTATTTGCACGGTGATATTTTGGGTTTGTGTCTTGAGAAAGGTTGCCTCACAATTTGTAGGTTTTGCTTTCGCGAGCTTAATTAATTACGGGTTAGCCATAGATATTTAAATGCTATTTATAGTTTTGAGGAGACGTTTGCTCTGTAGTAAACCTTTAACACAACCTTCTCCAACTCCCCCCTCCCACACACACACACCTGCGATATCTTCTGGCTCGTGAAATGTGCGCCTGACTTTGTTCTCACAGGTGGTGTGGAAGAAGTTCAACCAGGTCCACCCCATCACCATCGGCGAGTACGTGTACGACCCGGACTCCAGCTACGCCGTGGACCGGCCAGAAAAACACGAAAGTGCGGAATGGAACCTGCGCATCAACGACGTGCAGGCCAAGCACGCGGGCACGTACGAGTGTCAGATCACCACCAAGGAGGACTTCACGCGCAACGTCACGCTCACGGTCATAGGTAACGTAGCCAGCGGCACGCATGCGCAGTGCGCCCCGGGCAGAAAATGGGCAACGGCCAACCTTTACGTGTTTCCGGTCCCACCTTCGCGATTTGCTGCCATGTTTTGGCAACAGCCTGGCATTTCGTGCCTTCGTTGCCTGGCAAGAATGAAAGGGAAACAGCGTTAAACATTAGTCATGTCTCGATAGTTTGCCTGCAGCGCTTTGTTTCACAGAGTTTTCTTTGTTTGCTTGCTTGTTTGTTTGTTAACTATTAGCACTGAGGACCCACAGGTTAAAAGCCTAATGATGGTTTGAAAATGTGAACAGTGGGGTAGCCTGAGCTACAATATTATTAGTAGCCTTTACCGTCATTACAGCCCCTTAGAGTCCGAAATATATAAATGTATATAAATGAACGCTCTTTACTATACAAGACTCAAATAAATTTCTCTTTATTCTTTAAAAAAGATAATTTCAAAAGCATAACACCATATAAGTTACTTTTAAGCAGCCCTGGTATTTAATTCTTTCGTTTCAGATTCTAAGCCACCGTTCAATCCAGACTACACGTGTAAGATTCCAGTGATCTGATATTTGGAATTTTTCCTCTAATTTTTCACACTTACTAACTTCTCTCAGTCTGTTTCAGACCTTCCTCTGTCTGAGTAGCTTCAGGCTCTAACTTCATTTCTCCAAGTGTTACTAACTGTAAAAACAAACATGTTACTAATTATAGAAAAGACGCATTACTAATTTTATGCATAAATGTTTCTAATCCTTTTTTTTAATATCAAGAATTATAACACATACAGTTACGGAAGATACTTTATCATGTCTGTTAAGCTAGTAAAATTTATTATTTCGCGACTTGAGTTCTCTTTTCTTGGCATGATTTACTTCCGGAAATTCTAACGGTAGCACAACTGTTTTGTTAAATATCCATCCAATCAGCCTACTAATATCACATTTGCTTGTTGCTGACTTACCTGCGATTCAACACCTGTGGAATGTACTGTTCTTAGCTTCACTTCAAAATGAATGACACTTTTTGACAATGAACTTTAGCGTGCAGTGAACTCTTGTGTGTGTGTGTGGTGTTTTTTTTTGTTTGTTTGTTTGTTGTTTTTTTTGTTGTTTTTTTTTTTTTTTGCTGTTTTCTTGTTTTCTTGTTATCTGGCCTCTAATATTTGCACTACTTATCAGTTTGCTAGAAGCATGTTTGCTTTCTTAAGAAGCACAAAGAGTTCTTGCTGCCCAAGAGGTCAACGAAAACGCACTTTGAGAGTTTTGTTTTTTAATTCCATAGCTTTCTTTTGCTGCTCACTTTTAAAATTATTTGCTTCCCGTTCAGACTTTATTTTACTCATGTTTTGCATAATCTGAATAATATCCTGTTTACAATGTTTTCGTTAAAGTACATGGTCTATATTTACTAGCACAGGTGAATAAGCGGACGCTTTCATGTGCACATGAGTATTTCGATGTCAAAACAATATAGAGTTTCAAGAAATCATACTGAACATTGAAATTAAATAATAAGAAAAATACAAAGCTTATAAAATATATTTCTTTGTAGTACCTTGCTTCTCGGATAGCACAATCATTAAAGAGAAATATAATACCTTGTTTATCTCAATGAAAATCAGGTTTTTTTTCTTATTTCAGATGATGGAAGCAAGCAATACCCAGAGGACACAGGTACAGTACTCCTCTATGTGGTTTAAGAAAATGTTAAGATAGTCTTTTTTTTTAAAGACTGGTTACATTTACTATATAAATGGCACCAAACGTGACTATCACAGAGGTCTTTATATTCAGTAATTTCGAAGAAATATAAGTTTAGGGGCGGCGTCAGATGTCCCTTCTGTGAATGCCAGAACGGATGATGATGATGATGATTGATGATGATTGATGATGATTGATGATTGGTGATGATGATGACGCAAAAATGCACGCCGCTTTTTGTCAGTGATTGTTTATAATTTTTATTTCTTTGTTTGTTTGCTCGCTTGCTTAGTTATTTGTTTAGCTGGCTGGGTGGGGAGTATGTCGCTGACCGGGTGGCTGGCTAGTGGTCTTTGTGCAGAGTGTAGCTTACTACCAAGACCTGAAAGCAATAAAATTGTAACCAGACTGCCTTCCCTTCCTCCAGTTCCTAACTCCCTCTGGTGTGTGACATGCTTGTGCTTCACATGTGCTTGGCTGCTCTTCTGATTCCTTGTCTCACTATACCTGCATGCTCTCGAGTTTTCCTAACGATTCCTAGAATTAACAATGAGTTTTATCCCATACATAATTTAACGGACACATTTTCTGGCTTCCTATTGAAACAGAAAGGACAATGTTCAGGGTCAAGTTCACAGCATATAAAACACGTAAAACAAAGAAACATGTTTTTAAATTTCTAATATGCCATTTAGATGCAGTACACAAAGGCAGCTCCTACATGTCAGTCAGTAGTAAAAACAAGTTGCTTAATAATTCTTTTACCAGGCTACAAGGTGGTTAGAAAGTCAGTGTTTTTAGACAAGAATGAAGTCTTGTGGCAGGTAATTTGTAGTAAAATAACTACAGTTATGGCCCTTGCATCAATGGCTTTATTAATAAAACCTAAAAAAGCTGAAGGCGTCGTCATTTGAAAATCAAAGTTAACTACAAAAGGGCAACTTTTTACTGGTTTTTTTCTCTTTCTTGCCCGTATTGAAATGTCCTTGTGGACTCCTTATTCCTCTCAGGCAAGATCGACTTAATTTAGATTCCACTAAAGCCTCATGCACAGTATAAAATAAAATGTTTCATGTTAAAATGTTTTATAGAGCGTGTACATTTTTATTAGAAATTGTGATTGCTAAGTGGCCAACTGATCTGAACAAGTGGGCGACAAACTATAAACTAAGTCAGTAAACTTTGCGATGACAAAAGTTTGACCACTTCGCACTATATTTCGTGTGGATTTACCCTTGATACCATGACAACGCGACGCGCCACCAACATCACAACAAAACATTATTCTGAACACAATGCAAGAGGAGATCGTCAACTTTCTCTCAAGCTGTGTCGTCAGCAATAAATCTGGTGTGTCATGCATCGATGAGTGAGAGTGGAACCGACTACCACTGCTCTTTGTCAGATCATCATAGTAAGAACCAAACCATCCTCAAACGTTCAAACAAAGGAAGGGGAATTCAGTGTGAGGACCATGGGCAGCCATGCACCTACATTTAGGTAGAATAGTCATATGAATAGTCAATTCCAACCAACGGTGTATTTTTTCGTCAAAAATTTATAACAAACTACCAGAACTTCTGCAAAAAAATTGCTCAGAAGGGTAAGACAGACCAGACTGTGATATGGAGCCTGCAAACATCGCATCCAGTACAGGCAAGCGACTTGTCAGTCGAGTTCTCGGTCAATCGCGTTACCACTGGCATTATTCATTTTTGTGCCTTGCGAGAAATTGCGAGATCGCAGGGTCACGGTGATGTATATTTGCTTCCACGTGATTCCTTCGACAGCAAAGTAAATAAGGCCACACTTCTGTTCGCTGGAAGAAAAGGCGATAACGGACCCTTTACGTGGTGGGGAAAGGGTGATAACTTTTCTAGATGGCACAAGCACTATGGGACTCTTGGTTTGGTCGGAGAGAGAACCGGGGAAAACTGTTTCACAGGTGTTACAAGAAGATAAAACAATGTATATTTGGGTCTTTCTTTGTCTTCTTTTCACTTTCCGATGTTGACCTACCCTTCGTTGGCACATGCCGTACGCCAACCACTAAAACTTTTTCGTATTTGCACTTTTCCGATTCCATATCTCAAAGAATTAATCCCTTCAGCTCCTGCATGACAACTAGGGTTTATTAAACTTCTTGTTTGTATCATCATACGATGGGTTCGCACGCATTCAAAGATCTTACAATCAGTTCCTCCCATTAAATTAGTTTGCTAAGCTTTCAACACATGTATGGCTGCATGTCTCCACCAATGCATTTCATCCCGCGAAATTCATTTGAGACTCAATTCTCTGCAAGAAAAGATGCATGAAAGAGTCGATATCTGTAAAGGGAGAAGACTCGAAAAAAGGGAGTGGCTCAACGTGAAAAAGCTTGATGATAATGCAGGCTACGGTTGTTTGCACGATAGAAAGCCAGCGGCCAACCAACAGCTGTTTTATTGACTCGGGTAAATTGGATCGTTCTTCAAAACACGACACCGTCCAGGGCTTCGTCAGGCTAAACGTCCAATAAACTTGGATCACGTGACAACACGCTTTTGGCAGCGTAATCTCTGTCGTGTCACGGGGTGTTAAGTGGGAGGAGGGGAGAAGTATTTATGTAGCTGAATCACATTTTTATTGACTTCTCTACATAGGCGTTGTTGTTCTCTGTTCCTGACGTACAACTTGTTATTATTCCGCGTGTGGATCAGTTATCTGCCCATTAATCAGTAATCTTCAGCGTATGTTCTATCGTTTTTCGTAATCAAGAAGACAGATTATAATGAATTATTTCTTCAGATTACCGATATTGTAACATCTGTAATAAATAAAAAAAAAACACGATTTTGATATGTGTTGATACATTGCGATATAATGCTGAACAATTTTGGAAAAATTTGTATGGACTTCAAGGGAAAGCCAGGGTATGATGATAACAATACTTACATAAAAGAGTTTTAAAGTTTTCTTATTAAAACAGCGATCATTTTTATGAAAACGTGCATTTGGCGTTTCTCTGTTTGCCTCACACACAAAAAAAAATAATTTGAAAGTCCAGGGAATATCAAGCACCGTATATTTAATTTGCATAATGAATGCGAAAGCTTTGAAGAAAGGTTTGAAAGACAAGCGGATGCTTTAATGTTAAGGGATGTTAATGCGAACTATTCCAAGTAGGGAAACCAAAATTAATGATGGATTTTTATCACAAACGCATGACTCCAAGCCAGTAAGCGTTCGCTTTGCACGGAATGACTTTGCCGCAAGAGCTTCGAACCTTCGAGGCTCAGCCCTTTGCGATCGCTTTATATAGTAAGGAATGCTAACGACTGGTTTCGCATCTGCTTAGCTCAAAGCTGCATGTTGGCATGGCTTGCCTCTGGCAGCATCACGAATGCAGTTCCTCTGTGTCCACTAACCCTGGCTTTCTGTCGTTGCAGGCATCAGGCTGGATGGCAGTCAGTTCGTTGAGAAGGGCATGGCCATCGTCCTAAACTGCACGGCCACGGCCATAGATTACCGCCCCAAGGGCGTGGACTGGTTCAAAGACGGCAACAAGTTAAAGTCTGATTCTCACACGTTGATCACAGAATACCAGTCGAGCGAGAATAACATCTTGCACAGCACCCTCGAAATTCTGCGCAGCAATATGACGGACGCTGGCATGTATGTATGCCGCAGTTCCAAATTCCACGTGGCCAGCCGAAAAGTCATTGTTCTCAACAGTGAGTTGCATTCACTAAGCCCTTTAATCGAACATTCATCTTGTCCATGCTCACTCTGTTGACTTCATGTGTATCGCCCATGACACTTTCATCACTTTTATCTTTCGTGCGGACGACCACGTCTAGTTACCGTTGCTAAGGTTCGTTATTTGGAGTCCATTTTCTGCGGTTCCAAACGACAAAGTGTGAGGAATAAATATGTATAATTAACCACCTACAAAGTCTCTTTAGAGCACCGTGTTCTGTCAGAAATAAACTTATTTGGTGGCTTGCATGTACCGTGCTCAGCTAATTTGGGGCAAATATCATCAGGTTAAACATCTGTGTCTGAGAAGATACTAGAAGAATTGAGAAATATAACTAATCTTAGAATCTCAATCTAAACTCAGTTTCCCATTCTGCTTTTTACAAAATTATTTAACTCCCCTATTTTCACATTTTTGTCTTCTAGGAAAGCTTTTGTTTAGGTCTACTATGTTTGCTGCATGTCATGTTTTAGAGTAAATCCAAATAGAAAGAAAGAGTGAGAGACAACTGTTATGTTTACATCCAAGAAGAATGAGAATGTTTATGTTGTTTTGTGTATGTGGGTGCCTATAAATGCAGTGTTGCTTCATTTTAAGTTTTTGAAACAGCGATTCGGACAAAATCAAATTATGTTTTCTTTTTTTCTGTTTATAACAGCGGAGTCGTCAAATAAGCGTAGAGGTATGATTCAAACAGCATTTACAAACATCTAGACCATGATACTCTTTAACAATTGTTTTCTCTTAGTTATTAAAGTTCATATTTAAATACTTGGTTGTCATGCTAAATTATTTTTCGTAAAAACACATATTTGAGTGAAAACTGAGCACTTAGAGACTATATATCAATTCAGGAATATATTTTAATTAATAAAATTTTTAAACCAAGACTACCAGTTTTACAATTCTCCAAGATTGTTGTAGATGAGATATAGATGCTTCATCCACGGATTTCTTTTGCAGAGTCGGAAGCTGTGAGTGAGACGATGGAAGAGAAGGTGGCCCCCAATCTCTATGGCAGTGCGAGTAGCCACCGAGGCATGGCCGCCACGTCAGTTCTGTTGTTCTACGCTCTTCTCTGCTGGCCCCTCCTGCGAGCAGCCGTGGCACACTTGTCAGGACAGTGACAGTGACACGGCAGATACCCGGGGTATCTTGGTAGTGATACGTCCTCTAAGACTGCACTTGGCTTGATTTCCCTCCCCCACACACGTGACGTCAGAGGGTTCCCTCCCGTTCAGCACTCGTTTAAAGGGGCCAGCAACTTCAGACCTCTTGAGAAGATTCTGTTGGTGTTTATGTAGCGTATTTATGTATGGAAACAGCAAGTCCGTGTTCGTTCGCTACAGTATCGCTTCCTGTGTGACGTCACTGCAAAAACTTTAGCCCTTGACCCCTTCCTTACAAAAAGTTGTGGGATGGACGACTTTCTTAAGGCTAGCGACTCTCCGGAAGAACACCCACGGCGCCAGGATCTGGCAACCCTCGTTCTTGTTCCACAGAATAGAAGTGCGACTTCAGGAGTTAGCCAAAGTTCATCTAATCCGTACCAAAGATGCCGTGTTGAAGACGCCGCCAGAATGCGCTCTAGATGAGCCAAATCGGAAAAGTTTATCTTCAAAATTTCACATTTTCTATGGTCAAGAAGTTTGCCCCAAACGGGAATTTTATCAACTGTTAAACAGATTCCTCTCTGCGCAGGCAACGTCCAAGGGTTGTGAATGTCTCAGCAGCTTGTTCTTGGGCATCTGAGTATAAAATTAATTCTGATTTTATCTTTTCCCTTCCCCAAGCTAAAGAAGGGAAAAAGTGTGATCTTTGATCTTCAGTCAGCTCCACCTGGACCACAGAGCGCTTGCTGAAGGTAAACCTAACCTCAGAAACAGTTCAAAGATCAGGGACCTGTGTGACTTTCGTGTCAGGAAGGACAGATTCTTACCGATGAACGGTATCTGAGGTTTTCACATTTTACTTGTCCAGGAAAGTAAACATGAAGTAAGAACTGAATGTTTTTAAAAAGAAACGTAAACTGGACCCCGCTTTTTTTTTTTTAATTCTTTTGTCTACAATGGGTGACGCGCATGCGCTTTCTGGAAATTTCCGGTGTCTGAGAGCTCAGGAAAGGTCTGACAACTCACAAAATAATAAGAGAGAAAGAAAGAGAGAGCGAGCACTTCTGTTGTGTCTTATATTTTTTATTCAGGGAGATATGAATGTCTGCAGGACGGCACAATTCTAAGACAAAGGAAAGATTCGGCTTAATATTGGCAGGCTACAGAAGGAAGAAACTGTGTATATATTTTTGAAGTGGCTAAGATGGAACACGATTTCACCGTGATTTCTTTGTCTTTCATGCGTCTTTCTATTGAAATCAGAGGTAGGGCCTTACAGATGAAACAGCTCCAAAACGAAACTCATATTTTTCGTACTGGTCCCTTCTTTTTTTATGCTGAACATAATTTGCAATAATATTTATTAATTTAGTATGTTTTCGGTTTATCGACTCATTGATGCAGCAAAAATATGCTTAATCTATTTAAAAAATCAACTGGAATAGCAAGTACTTTGCAATGTAGTTTGAAAGTCTCTTTTTAAAGTTGCCTTTAAATATTTGGGCATTTTCCACTTTAAAACAGTTCTTTGATACAAATATGTTTAGTCTAAAGAATTAGAAACATCTTAATATTCTCGACAAATGCTTAAGGAAGTAATTAAACTGAGCAAAGACTTAAGAACTGTCAAGTAGTTAATTAAAATGCCTTTCGTAGTGTTTGCAAGTTTTGGTCTCAAGTCACTACAGAAACACTTAAGACCAGCCAGATGAATAGCAATTGTTAATCTAAGAAAGTTTCGAGAAAACCCTAGGGTAATTAAGACCAGCGCTCCGCTTCGACTCCACCAAGTCCCAGCTTTCATTAAAATAAATTAATTGCAACAACAGTGAGTGTTCCACAGTACTTCTGTTTAGAATTTACATTCGTCTAGGATCTTTAGAACATAACATCGCAAATATGTCCAGAATCGAGGTCCAGCAGACTACTCCTTGTTTCCTATGGGAAAGCAGAAAATTTACGAGTTAGGGAATAAGGGACAGAAGTTGTAAAACATTAGACTGCGATATCCAGCAGTTATGCCCTCAACTTTGCAAGTAAAACTTTAAAATTCTTTTCTCTCTTATTATTTTTGCACATTGTGCAGCACAACTTTCAGGATCCCTCGTCTCCCCGAGGAGTGTCGCGGCTGTTCCTACCACATATTTAAACTATTATCATGCCTTCAGGGAAGTAGGAAAATGGTTCCGAACTTTCCATCGCTGAGAAAGTCGTTATTTATTGCTGTCGTATAAAGATTAAGGAAAATCCTCGATGATGCCACATTCAATGATTGTAAGTGGATTGTCTAATCTTACGTCTATTGCTCAGTCCCTCCGTGTTTGTTCGTTTGTTTGTTTGTTTGTTTGTTTGTTTGTTTGTTTTCGTGTGTGTTTGTATGTAGGCATGGATGAGTTCCAACAGTAACAAGTCTTGCTCCTAATTTACATAGGTAAATGCAGATTACGATGGTGCCATTTTCCAAGAGTACATCCTTACATTTCTTTTCTAATTAATCATAGATTACACAAAGGGATTTAATACAATGCCAGGTTCCCTACTGTTACCCACCCCTTCTTTTGTATTAAACCGCTTGCGAAGGCTGAACTTTTCGAAGAGCTTTTCAGGCATCTATTCTATAATATTCATTGCAATTCTTTTGAACAGAACAACACCCATACAGTGTGTTCCGGCTGCCTGTTAGTTTTGATGTATTCTCTTGCCTATAGCTCTATCGTCTCCTGAGAAATGTCCCCACCAGATGAAATGCTAGCTTACATTCATGGCTAACTTATTTGTTAACATTATTATAGTTTTGAATGTTTTGTCGTCTTCTTAAGAGCTGGAATCAAATGTAGGATTTTACAGCCATATTTTATTGTTTTACCAATAGTGACCATGGTGACATAGTATCACGTGATGTTCCGGTGGCAATGGTAAAATGTCTTGTTTCAAGACCCAGACAGCTTGAGGTTCAGACATCAAGACAGACGACAAGAGAAAACTGTGAGACATTCCGATGATTAACAGTCTGCTTGGGGTTTAGGAAGTTCGGGCGGGAAAGAAGAGTAAAATTTAAATTGTTCTGAACATATTGCATTTCCTGACCGACATTTCATACAGTTTACGTAAAAACAAAACTGGTCGAAAATAAATTTTAAAAATTAACTATGGTCTGCGCCCTACTTAAATACCCTAAGTTGAAGTTCTTTGTGTTTGGACTTTGTTTGGTTCCGTAACTTTGCTTTTGTAAAAATAAACTACCTGAGAGATTTTTAACCTACCTCAGCACCGCTTCGCTTGGCAAGTTAAAGATCCGTGTTTCGGGGGGATTTTTGTTTTTGGTTTTTTTTTTTTTTTTCTTGTTTGTTTTTGGTTTTTTTTTTTTTATTATTTTTAGATTACTGAGAGCGTCACTTGATGGGCACACAATGAGCCGGGAAATGTTTATTGTTTTCTTAAACTCATTTATAGAAAGACTTTTTCTTTAAAGATCCACTACACAGCTCAGACTTGGTCCTGAGACCTGTAAACCCCTACTTGCTACTGGAAGCCCTGACACACTATTCTCCTCGTTTACCTCCCGTAGCTGTGGACTAGAGGACAAGTTCTGGGCCCAGTCCACCAGCAAAGTCCTCACTTGTGAGACTCACACAGTGGAAGTCAGACGACCTAAAAGTCTTTGCCTTGCTTTCTGTTCCAAGTATCCTTACTAGGGTCTTCTCAGGGGCACAGCTATGGTGACGATGTCAGGCAACCTTTGGGGCAGCTACGTATATCCGGTCTACACCTAAGCCCCTGCTGCCTCCTTCGTTAAAATTATAAGGCCACGTTTAAATGTTTGGAAAATTCGTTCATTTAAGTTGTGAACATACTGATCCTGATTTTCCCTTCACCTATTTTCTGTTTTAAATAATTCATGTTTAAACATTTTATTGCATAGCCTTTAATATAACTTATATAATTAGTATCATCGATCACTCTGAGGTTTAGTTCGGGGATGTTTTATTAATTTTATTTATTTATAAAATTCAAAGCATAAAATGTTTAAGTTATTTGGTTGTTAAGAGCTGGTCACCTGGTTAATTCCAATCGTTTCCATGTAAATCTGTTGTAAGCTAGATCACATTCAAAAAGAAAACTGTTCAATAAGATTAAACAATTCTTGTTAACACTGGAGTAAGCTCAGTTTGAAGCTTTGGACAGCAGGTCATAGCTGTAATGTATATTTAGTACAACATGTTAGAGATGTTATTAATTCCGCCTGTTGTAAGGTATTTCCGTTGTATAAATTCTTTCTGGTTAATAAGTCCTTGTCTACACAACATAGTAAAAAGGTGAGATGGTCGTGACTCTGAATTCATAGGAATGCCATGCCTGACTTAATCCACACTTGTGAAATTAATTTAGGAGGAAATGCTCTTATTATAAAGGTGTCACATCTCTGAGCAATAAGAAAAATCATATTTGTCTGTGTGCACATTTTCTAAGTGGATTCTTAGTATTGAGAATATTTTGCATGGTAGCGTTTTGGTAGTACGGTGCACAGCATTTCAAGGTAGCTACTTCCTTGCAACAAACCTGGTGAGGAAAATACGAGTTTCAGATTTCCACCATCCCGGTCAGCCATTCATTTACAGCAAAACTGTTGTTTTCTAACTCATAACATGAAATAGTGATTATTACTGTTGTTACTGCCTTATACGCTTTTCAGAGTTTTCTTTCTTCTTCATCAACTGAAGGGATTTATTTATTTATGTTCGTTTATTTTTTTTTTTAAGCATTGCATTCTCGTGTTCCGATATCTCTGATCCATTACAAATTTGACTTGATGGTTGGGAAGGTTGGAGTTAGGTGCGCCTCGTGTCATCCTGACGACCTCTGACCTCAAAGTCCTCAGACGACGGTTACAATGGGGTCGAAATTCAATCTCTCTCTAATCTTAGTATACTGAACTTGAACTAAGTGCAATACTTTCATGTTTTGAAGCTTTTTTTTTAGATAATGTTTGGAGACCTAAGATATTATTTTGCTTACATTTTGCGGTGTGGCGAAGGGCTGCATGTTGTTGTATTTCAAGATGACAATTATTCTCTCATGTTTCGTTCACGCCACCTGTGCCTCAGCGGGAGAGGATGTGTGTTGTATACTCGGGATATACAATCACGTGACCTAGCATAATTTATGTTCGTGGCTTCAGTCCTGTCGTGCTGGAAACAAATCGTCTTCAAGATTGTGGACATTCATGTACGGAAGACAAAGTTATTATCTTTACAAAGAAACAATCTGATTGAAAAGTGAATTTGTTTGAAGTGAACTGAAGTCTAAAAGTGCTACGGAGGTTTGAAAAAAGCTCTTCTTTCATCTCTAAACTGGACTCTCTCGCACCTTGCCGCAGGCTTTGGGTGACAGTGCTGGCGATCGAGTGAAAGGCCAAGAAACAAATGTTCCAGTAATGAAAATGTTCGAAATGTCAAACGACTGACAGCAGAAGGATTTTCTCCCAAGACACTGTTTGTAAAAGGCAAACTTTGTTGCAGCAGCAAGGCAGGAAAGAGATCCTAGGAGAAATGTGTATAAATAGTTGATAAATGATTAGTTTTATGTTCCTGCCTTTCACATCGTCTTCTGTTGTGTGACCTCGATACTTCTTATCTAACCTTCATCACAGTGATAATGCGAATCATCCAAAGCACATATTGACCCTCTATTTCTTCTAGCTGTTTCTTCCCCTCCTTGGTTTGTTTCGTTTGTATTTTTGATAACTGTGACAGATGGTCATTTGGTTTGCATTATCTAGACTCGTGAGTTTTGTGAATTTCCGTTCATACTTTCAGAACAGAGCCGTCCTTTCTTGCAGATGGCAGACATCAATGCAGTTTTACACCATTTCTCTTCTACTACCTCAGACGCAATCAAGACACTGTCTCTTGTAGACAATGTATTTCATAACACAAAGTACCATCGCTCCTTAAAAGCTGATATCTTATTTAAAAGAAAAACTATGGATAAAGAAAGAAACAGCAGGTAGACATTAGAACAAGCATGAGTGCTGCGGGCTTTATCATTGCGAGAAAGCAGAACTTAAAAATCTACTCGCCTTGAAATTTTGCAAGGTAGCTACCACCTTACTCTTTTCTTGTTACGATGACATTAGTTATCAGATAATCTTACGAATCTTCCTTGTTGAGGAATTGTTTTCGTATATCATTCAACTTCATTCCGGCATAAAGCTGTATTTAGTCATTATTTGTCAAGATCGTTGTATATTTCTTGTCCCACCCACAATAGGCATTTCCTTCCTCCCAATATATCAGTCTAGATTTCGAAACATTGAATCCATATTTTACTACAATTCAGCCTTGGCGAGTCCAACTGGAAGTTTTGATTTAGAGATATAATGATGGTATAATGAACTGGCACTTTGAATTTTAAAAAATCTTAATGGACAGTAAATACATCTGCCTACAATACTAATCCAATACTAATAGTCGTAAAATACTGTAGACTAAAGTAAACAGTTGTAATATATTATCTCATCTCTCTCACACACAAAAAAATTTAGGCAGTTAGTGTCTACATAACAGGGTGGTTTACAAAGTTGTGGAGGTTGTTAGAGAGAAAAAAGGCAGTCCATCAGTTTCCATTTTGTTTCAGTTTGTGACATGCCACCTTAGTCTTCTTTTTCTTTAGAATACTCATCCCATACTTTTATTTGTTACTTCATCGTTCGACCTGACCTGACCTTTCCTCCCCTATCCCCATTTCTGTCAAACTTGAAAAGCTGCTTGTGTTTATTGTGCACTCGGTTTTTATTTTAACGGTTTTGTAATTTTGGTCTGTTGGCGACTACGAAGCTTCGTGGAGGGTTTGGCTGACAAATTATTAGAAATCAGAAATCCCATCACAAAACAGAGTAAATCACCTGCAGTTCACCGCAGGCGGTATTTCAATTGTACTTGTTTGTAATACTGTGCACTTCTACTAATATGACATACTGATTTCAATTAAATAGCCTGTAAATTCTGAGTTCTGATTTTTTTATTATACCAGAAATCCAATGGCGAAAACCTATCATGGTTCTCTGCTTTTATTCGTTCTGTTGTTTGTGAGGCATGTGTATGACATTTGTATGGAAACGAAGTCCGGATAAGGTGCGACACCAGCAGACATACCGCCATCTGCAAAGAAGCTTTAAGAAGCATCTGGAAGCATGCTGTGTGACAGACGTATCCCAGCGTTAAGTTTATGATACTTATCAGACCACGAGCTTCCCAGTCATTATAATACCTGACATTTGTGATGATACGATGGGACAAAAAGCATAGATGTCAAACAGCGGCCTCTGGTAATAATACACATATCAGAAGCACATATCAATGGAATCTGAACAAACTAGAAACGAAGCCGCACTAAAATTATTTGCGAGTGACAAGCAAAACTCTAATCTTTTTAAAGTGCAGACATTAAGAATCAGAGATCATCTGAAAGTTCATAATGCCAAGAGTACACACAAACACGCACACACCAGGACATACACTTTTTCCTCTCTCAAGCAAAGCTAGCAAAACATTTAGAAAATTAAATGACCGCATCTTTTCAGACAGAGAAGATAATTCTTCTGACAACTTAGTTATTCAATTTCACATGTTGCCATCAAATCTTCAAACACAGCGATCGGCTGTACCAATGCAAGAAAACAGTTTTTTTCTCCCCTGCAATTCCCAGATTGAAAATGATTTTTCTGAAGAACGATTCTAAAAATTCAACCCTGCGATGCACTTAGGTAAATAAAAGGCGAGAGAGAAAGATTAAAGACTATCACCCCTTTTCCAGTCACTGACATTTGAGAAACCTGCTCCGATATAAATGGTAAAGACCACGAGGTTACGATATCTGCCCCAAATAACACATTTAGAACAAGCACACAAAGGACCAAATTATAATTCTACAAATGATAATATTTTGGTTCTGGGTCCTTCAAGTACAAGAGGCTATACATTAATCACTGTGCCCACCCCACATCACAACGAAGCCAACATTTTCCTGGCCTGGGGTCGTAGTAATGAAGTAGAAATAACTTTGCCTGAGGGTTAGCTGTGAGCTGAAGAACCGTTGTGTGGTCCTGTTACTGGAAGCAGGCGCAGACTTTATGAGGCGTACTGATAATCTAGAGGTCACTGCCTTTTGTGTGGCCCACAGCCATGGCTACTAACAGCTTGCTAAGGCTATAGGTATCGTCTTCGTGGACAGGGTTGTACATCGGCGTCTGGATATCTATGCCACGCAGGAGAACAGTAGATATGTAGATACTACATCAAGTTCAAGCGTGAAGGTAAATGAAGAGGTTTCCTTGTTGCTGCTTTGATGCCAAACAACTTACATCGAATTATACCTGTTGTGGCACATCTAATCAAGAGATATGTACTGAGTGCAGTCGCCAACCTAGAAGGCATCAAAATTCCCTTCTGGCAACAGTGAAGCGTCAAAAGCTGGTCTGGTTTACCCACTCTTTCCTTCAGAGTGGTCGAGGACGAGGCGGACAGAGCGGAAATTTGCTGGCTACTACATAGGAATGGACTGGTCACACCATGGACATGCATAGGTGGACTGCTGTCTGCTAAGACCAATGCCTCTTGCGAAGTGATCAGCTGAGACGTGTTGCATAGGCGTAGCGAATCGAGCGAAGCTAGCCAATCTAGCCGGAAGCTAGCAGAGCGCGCCCCTACAAGCTAGCGAACCTAGACCCCTAGCGTAGCAAAGCTAGCGGCC
>SRHC01002650.1:8373-31389 GCA_004794325.1 Pomacea maculata
TTTTTTTTTTTTTGACCAACCAAAGCACCACATACGTTAGCCAAACAGTCTCAGAGTGAATGTTACTCAGTTGCTAGGTGTGAACTTTGACCCCATTACGCACTCGAGTGTGGGGGCGGTCTGCGACCAGCCGTACAGGCTGTGGACATCGTAGTGTCTGAACTCCCCATGTTCTCCTTGCACAGCGTTCATGCACAGAGTCTTGTCCGACAGCAGAGCCCGCCTGTCCTTGCTGTCATATGCGTATGCTGCCACTGTCACCGGAAACAGTAGAGAAATTTTCCACAAATTAAAAAAACATTGGAACTCGTCAAACAATTTCGCTATGAATTTCGACTGGAGAAACTGTTTAAAGATTCTCTTCTTCTTGCAGTTTAGAAATCACACTTTCATTTTCAGCATTTTCTATGAGCTTCCAATGTTGCTTTGAGGCTTAAAACCTGAGGCAGCATTATTTAAAAAGGACAAGGGCTTACTCACAAGGCCTGTACGGGGGGTCATCCCATGTATTGTTCCCACAGTGAAGGCTCCAATATGGTTTTGCATATTCCGGCCAGTTCCACGGTCTTTCTTCGTTTGTCCCGAAGTTTGCTGGTTCGTTCATGTCCTGCCGGGTGAAAATATTACACTGATGTTCTGGTTCTCTATATAGGTCTCAGTGGTATAAAAGGAGGGCTCAAAGCTGCTGTGAGCTACACAAAACATTCCTTTGCCTATGTGCTTCAGATTATTTTAATAAAATTATAGCCCTTCATGTTTAAAAGAAGTTAATAAGATCTGTAGTTGAATACCTGTGTTAGTATTGAGTTCCTGAAGCACGTATCTTTAAAGTACATTGTCACGACTTTTTGACACTTATAAGCATGTACTTATATCAAGGATGGATGTAAAGTGATTTAGATAGCTATCTCAAAAATTATTTTATTATTAAACAAGCTTAAGGGTTGACTTCAGTGCTTTTCCTGACTTGTTAGAGATGTTTGATGAATTTTAAGAATAAGGTGCCGCCTGCACTGAGATTTTTGGCAAAGTTGGAGAAGAAATAACACTTCTTTCACACTGTAAAATAAATAGACTTCTTACAATCCACAGGCCATCGAAGACCAGGACATTTCGATGGTTAACAATGAGTTCTTTCCAGACTTGCCGTGTGTGATTCTTGAAGAAGTCAGGAAACACGACCTTACCCACTGGCCAGACCTACAGACGAAATGCAAGAGATCTTAGAATACAAGGTTTAAACAGGTCGTACGTGTGTTCGGATGGGGTTTGGGAGGATAGGTCAACAACCAGCTGAAATGTTACAACTTTTTACTTTTGCTTCAAAACACAACATCGATTGTCCTCGAAGACTTCAGAAGAACCTGCTTTTCGAGCTACAGTCTTCAATCCTGACTTTTTAAGGATAAAATGGATAAGTTGTAAGCTTAAGCCTTAAAGAAATGAACCGAGTGCAGGCTGAATAAAGAAACCAGAAAGGAAACAGGACATACGTATCCCAGCATCGACCCGTCCTCATCAGAACTGTTGGCTGGCACTGTGAAGTCAGACGGCCACACGATGTTGGCCCGGACTTGTTTCATCTTCTCGTAAGGTTCATAGTTGGTGACATTAGTGATCACGCATGGGTCCTGTACAAAGGTCAACATGAAGATGAACAAAATATACGAATCTAGTAATTATTTGTGGTACAATTTATCATTAATAAAGTATTTTAGGTTGGTCAATAATTGAAAATGCAGCTGTTATAAAGCTTTAATATCTAATTTTCCCAAGCGCCTGGGAAGCATCTTACATCACTTTAATCACTTCTGATCAATCCAAATCATTTATCAAGTGGAGTTAATGGGGATAATTACGGACCGGATGATAAATTAATTCTTGAAGCCATGATTTTAGAAGCAATCACTCACCAGAATAATTATGGTATGCATCCCTCCAGCTCTTAGACTCTCAAAGTACCGGTTTAGCCCACCAAAGTTCTTATTGTCGACAGTGAAAATCCTTTGCTCCTCCATATGATCGATGTCTGCATATTGCACATCCTGGAAATAATGATTCCACATAATTGAGTACACAATGATTACACGATGGTTACAAGACATGTACTAGGCTGATGATGCATTATGGTCTTTCCGTTTCCTTTTAAAAACTGCCTGCATTTAATAAAGTTTTTTAGGCCGCTTCATATCACAAAGGCTGTATAATTCATGTACTGTTTAATCTGACGGGCTGAGACTTAATGATACTTGTCTTAAAAATTTTGTTTTAGTCATCTGCTTCTTACCAAAGGAATATTATAGTATAGCGTTTCGTTGACCGCACGTTGAAGGTTCTGGAGGCTGTCGTAACCATAGCGACAGAGTTGAAAGCCCAGGGCCCAGTAAGGAGGAAAGACAGGGCGTCCGATAAGCTGAAATGAAAGATGTTTTAGCTGAGTGGATGCTTCGAAAAGATTATTGGATGAAAGCAGTGAAACGATCGTCAAAACAAGTTTAAAGGGGCCATATCAAAGTTAACGAACATTTAACACACGTGACATTACCCCAGTGTACTGCTGCACCACATTCTCAGGCGAAGGTCCCAGAAAGACAAAGAAGTCCAGAACACCACCCAGTGTACGGAAAGTTATGGTCGGATCCGGTGTAAACGCATATTCTGTAAACAAATCACGAAAATTTATCATTTTAACATTATTATTTCCACAGTGAAGGGCTTGTTCCGGTCTACAGACATACTCGGTGCACACAGGTCACATCATATCAAGGCAAGCACACTTCACACTGGTGTCTTTGCTACTATTATTGCTGCTGTTTCTGCTGTTGTTGTTGCTGTTGTTGCTACTGCTGATGTTATGTCCTTTCTCTTTCACTGAAAAACCAGACAGAGATTATTTTGCCTCCTGGGACCAGTAACATTTGTTTTAAACATTTAGGTGAATGTAGAAATAAAAAACTAGGAATTGGAAAATTAGCTATATTTTTCTGACCTGCTTTGTTGATCTTTTCGAAAATTCACGATTACAGTTCACTAAACAATATTATTAAATAAGTTACATGACATCAAAGTAAGGCATGAAAGTATACGAGCTGTCGAATTTGTTTCGTGATTTAGTTTTGTGACCTACAGAGTTTCGTTCATGTTTTCGGAGAATTTCGACAATAAAGTTTATTCGCCCATTTTGCTAAAATAAAGCTGGATATTTTGTAGTACTTTTTAAGTCTTTCCCGCACAAAAGATGTCATTTTCTGTTAACTTTTCGTTTCAGTTTCTATGTATGTTGTGGTTTTAGCTATACAAACTGTAATGTGCATAAAGAAGTTCAAGAAGTAGACGACTTGGGTGAGTCACCAAGAAGGTTGGTATAAAGGCATTGAAGTCTTCGCCCTTCTCAAAATCAAACAAACCTTGTGCATTGCTGTTAAGCATGAACACCCCGTGTGTATTTCCACTCTCATCCTCAAGGCAGGTGTAGAATGGGTGCACTCCATAATGGTTCAGGTGTCCCTAAAATCAGGAGAGGGCTATAAATTTTTAAAAGCTATATAATAAGCTCTCAGGGTTGGCAAGAGTGCGAAATATTTTCATGTCACTGGGTTGAGCTCAGGACAAGGTACTATTTTCCTAATTTAAATGAACCACTCCCCTTCTCACTAACACATACATAAGCAAAAAGGTAGTCTTTGACACAAGCCTGTAAATTATGACAGGAACATGCTCCAAACAATTAGTCACCGAGATATCGCAAATTTCCACAGATATTCCTAAATACCGGGGCTTTCTCATTGGCTGTTGCCTGGATAAAGTAAGCTTGTGGTGTACTTTCGTGATGTTAGGGGTTTGAGCTTCTTTTTGGTGCATGGGTAAGTTGTGGGCCACCACATCGACAACTGTGGAGAAAATGATGGGAGGAAGAAAAAAGGGGGAATATTCTACATGTAAGGAATGTTCTTCTGGACCTTTAGATCGACTTACACCGGCTGGCTGGTCGCGGGCGAAGGCCGGCCATGACAAGTTCAGCTGATGGCGGAAAGTATCATGCACGTTCTCGCCCAGGCCGTAGATGTTTCTCGAAGGCAGTCGGGTCGTTATTTGCAGGAACTGATCAGACAGAACTAAACCTCCCACCTCCGTGTCAAAACTAGAAACAGACAGTAACTGAAGTTCATAACTAAACACACTGATTTTTTTTTTTTTTTTTTTTTTTGCAACTAAGAGTGACTGGCAAAGGCAATACAATAATATAACAAAGTATATGATGTTATAAGAACGCTGATGACGAAGATGATTTTTTGTTAAACCTCTATCAGAATCTCAAAATAATTGGTTGGCGCAGAATTTTTGAGGAATTTCCAATCGACTACATAGCCCATAGAGTATAATTCAGTAAATCAGTCTCATCACTTTTACAAGCCTTTACAGCGTTGCCATAAAATTGTTGTTGTTGTTGTTGTTGTTGTTGTTGTTGTTGTTGTTGTTGTTGTTGTTGTTGTTGATGATGATGATGATGATGATGATGATGAAATTAACACTTACATTACTTTCCCTGTTGATTTTCGGGTGATTTTGAGGGCCAGGTTGTTAGTGCTGCTCACTGCCACATCATAAAGAGAGTTGTCTGCTCCGGTTGTTGGTAAGGTCAAGTCCAGGGGCACGCGGTACCGTTTCGGAGTGGCATAGTCATCGTCAAACTGAAAGTGGTATGGACAGAAAAAGGTGTAGTGACGACTGCAAAACGATCTGAGTACCTTTAGTTCCTAAACAGATGTCTGTTAATATACTGTGGAATCGGTGTTATACTCGAGTCGTTTTACCAGATCTTTATTTTGTACGGTGTAAAGTACCATCAATAAAGTACAAACACGATATGCTCGATAGAAAGAAAGAATGAACGTGCATAAAACTGTCTCCAAAACTTTGAGGTTTTTTCTTCTTCGTATAAGTCGATGTTATAAGTTATATATTATATATGTTATGTGTTGCATATGTTGTCTCTAAGGGACAGACGTGCGGTAAATTCTCTTTCATGTGTAAATCTTTGCAATAAAACTTGACAGAAAGCCCATTGGCGTGTCTTGTAGCTATTTTCTATACCCTTGACAACATGTAATGTACTGAGAAGTCTGCTAGACATTGGTAGGCGCTATCAAGTGCCCTACTTTCATAGTCTGCCCTCGGTGACCAGATGTTGACAGCTTTATAAAGGGATAGTAGCTTTGAAATGGCCCGACAATAATTTACTAGCACTATTTTATTAGTGGAGAGCTGTGAGCATAACAGTAAGACTGTTACTGTCTCATATATAATATATCGCAGGTTATCACCTTCGGGACTTTTTTCTTCGGACGCATATTTTCAAATATATGATGATGCTTCTGAAAAGTCTTTGTGTGGCGGCCATTGCTTCTGAGCCCGTGAAATGTGCAAATGTGATGGTGCGGCAATATGTTCAGGTAGATGGTTCTTTACTTGTGGGTTCCACTGTAGCCACTAAATTTTAACAGCTCTTCCACGGATTTTCTATTGGGATTACACCTATTTTATCTCACCTTTCACGAAGAGATTGATAACGATTGGCCCCTATGTGAGAGGGACAAGAGAAGAATCTGCGCCGAAGCTTTCAAAATAAAACTGCGGGAACGCCCTGACATGATTTAATGTGGTGTGCTCAACAAACAGACCTCAAACCTCTAAAACTAACTTACATTGGTGTGTTTGTTCTCCTACAGATGAAATAGAATGGAGCAAGAGAGCGGGGAAGGGGATTAAGAAGAACGATAATTCGACAATATGTAGCAGAATTAGTATACTACTGCTAGTGATGATTTTAATATAGCTTATCGAAATATTCGATTTTCTGATAAAAATTAGTCTGGGTGAGATTTTGGAAGACTCCCCAAAAATGTCTTCACAAAATGTTTTTAAGAATAGTTCTATCATGTTACTTTCTAACGCTGTTGCAAAGGAGCAGGAAAAAGAAAAGCTAGAAAAAAATGGGGAGATAATGTTCTTACAGTAAATCTGAGCAGGACGTTGCTGAGCTTTTGAACCTCTAGAGATGGCTTCCGGAAGTCCTGACTGAAAGGCGATGGCCCAAGTCTTCTAAGCTGCACCTTGAAGCCGTTCGGCAGGTTCTCACGGCTCTCCACCTGGTAGCGGAGTCCACCTGACTTGGGGTAGTAGCAAGCCACCCCGCCTCCCGACAGGGCGCTGGAGTCGAACACGCACCCGCGCAGCTCGCAGACCTCTCTGGTCAGCACTACGGCTGGGCTTCGGGCCTCGGGGTAACAGTCCAACCTCTCAGTCTCACTCCCTGTCTCAGCCGGCTTGTCGTCTGTCTTACTGCTGCTTCTCGAAGCGAAGTAAGCGATGGGGGTGATGATGGCAACCAAGACGATTATGCCGACGATGATGATGATCGCCAGTCTCCCGCGGCTGAGCTTCATGGTCTGGAATTAACCAACATCTCATGAACACCATTGCCATCAACACCATAATGATGATGGCTTATCATCACCATCATCATTAACGGTATTAGCAGTAAAGTCTACAATATTTTATAAAACTTTCAAAATATTTGTTGTTGTTGTTGTTGTTGTTGTTGTTGTTGTTGTTGTTGTTGTTGTTGTTGTTGTTTGCTGTTGTTTGTTGTTGTTGCGGACTGTGATCGATGTGCACGGTATTTCCACGTTAGCTGTCTACCTGTGGCTTGCACTGCGATCCATCTTTAGCCACTCACGCCACTCTCGGTAGGTGTTAAAAATATAACCGCCTGTCCTGAAATATGTACCTGTCCTGAAATGTGTGGCTGTCCTGAAATGTGAGGCAACCTGGGTCAAGTGCATGAGGTCCGTGTTCCTTTCTCCTCTCTCTCTCCACGGCCATTATACTTCCCTAGTGCTAAGCGACGTGTTGACTGCATAGCCGGCTTATGAAAGAACTATTACAGCAATTGTTCCTGCCTAAATGTCTATAGTCGGCTGCAAATAAAGCTGTGATTATGCATCATTTTAGCAGAAAAATGATTTGACTCCTATCATTATACAGGAAATCAACAACAGCGCTTTAACCTTATCTCACTCTGCTTGTTCCGGTCTACAGACATACTCGGTGCACACAGGTCACATCATATCAAGGCAAGCACACTTCACACTGGTGTCTTTGCTACTATTATTGCTGCTGTTTCTGCTGTTGTTGTTGCTGTTGTTGCTACTGCTGATGTTATTATGGTGAATTCTTTAACACGTTTTCCTAAAATATTTTGTGTAGAAAAGACAAGAATCAGACACAGTGGACACTGGACAGTGCTCGCGACAGTTTTAGAAATCCCGACTGCTGGTTCTCATTGTTCACAAAGCGGAATAAAAATTAGAAGATGCCCGAAATATCTGTCTCCATCGTTTAAAATGATCAGGCATTCATTTCATTTTATTTACATTCTGTGTCAAGAGCAGCTGAGTAGTGAGGTTGAGTGTAGTAAGGGTGCCACCTGTGAAAGTAGTAGATTATGATCAGAGATAAACTTGCTATCAAGGAAGAATGATCCCACCCGGCATTTACGTAAGAAATCAGAGATGAAAAGATGGAAGCAAGATTAGAATAAACAGGCTTACTACCAAAGGAGTGCACCCTCTGTTACTACTACATCATCACATCCCGTAGGCTGCCTTTGTTGGGAAGAGGTGTGGGAAGGGAGTCGCCAGAGCAAAGCAAATTATATAAATATAAAGTTGACAAAGGTCTTCAATGGGTCCCCAGTGGTGGAAGACCATGCACAGTCTATACAGCCAGCCTGTATAGCCCAGTGACCTGGAAGCGATAAAAGGGACGAAATAAAANGAGGGATGGATCTTTACCCCTTCCCCTCCCTGGTCAAGACCCCATCTTCGCCAACAGACATCAGCGAGTTTGTCCATATCTTGCGAGTAAATTCAGTCGGCACTCTTTACACTGCTCTAGATAGTAATTCTTGTTGTCGCTAGTCCCGGGTGTGTACTGACATGGAATCCCTATAATCCCTTGCGCTGACCCTGGGAACCTACTCGTCGCTAGCTTTCTCCTGTCTGCTCTTAGTACCTCCCTCGTCATCATTCATTTGTCAGTTTTCTAACAGATTCGCAAACATTTCGCTCGTAGCACACGATCTGCCTATGTCAAGTGAAACAAAACGGTCTAGAGTGAGTGTAACCATCAGTAACAAAGTTTGCTTTTTTTCAGTTTCGGTCAAAAGAACATTTTCTGTCACATCTACTGTGGCGAAAAGACGATTTCGATCCAGTTTCGACCAAAAAAAAAATTGTTTTTCAGACGACCTATCCTGTTTAGAGGATTTTCATTCCCTGTTTTAATTGATGTATACAAATTGTTATCGAGTGCCTTACCCAGCGCCAGGGTGGCTTCACGGCTTATACATGCACGCGCGCTCCTCTCTAGCTCTCTCCTTCGCGTTCGTGTTGTTGACCGAATTTACAACTGATAAACAGCAAGCAGACGATCAGGAGTGGCGAAATCACGGATATTCGACAGTTGTGGTTTTTGTTTGTTCTTTTTTTTAAAACAAAATGCATGGACACGTACCTGAGTGACGTAGCGACGCAGCAGACGACACAGCAATGAAAGTAGTCGTGTACAACAGTTGCACACTGCTGGTATGTCGTAATTTGAGGGAGTCCTTGCTGTAAGACTAGCGGTCTGTATGGCCTGCTGGTACTTCTGGTACTCCAATAAGGAGTGAGAGCTGCCCAGAACTGAAGGCAAGTAACGATACAGCCACAGCAAGATACCGAGATCCGGATACAAATGTCGTAAAAGTGTCGTCTGCGCTCGCTGCGACCAACCTCGTCATACGAGGGCGTGTACAGTGCCTTTGCTTGCGTCGACTTTATTTACTCTGCAATGTGCGGCCACGCACCTTGACACAGAAATCTTGCTTGGTGCGGGCGTTTGTCCACCAACCACCCGCCCTCTGTTCGTAAGCTGTTGTTCTCTTACACTTCCCCCAGGGTGGGTGGGTGCAGGCGCTAGAGTGAGCCATGGCCTCCCTCGCTGCTCTCGGATTTTCATTAGTAGTGAATAATGAGGACACCTGGTCTTGTTTTGATGCCACTCGTGAAAGGGGTCAAATACAAGGGTCAATGTCACTCCACCAGAGCTTTCATAAATGTTTTATATAGATATACACATTTGTCCCCTTTGTTTAATCACAAGACGCAAGCTCTGTGATTCATGTCGAGCCTGCCGGCCACTGACAGGTTGGTCAAGAATGTAACCTGTATCCTGCATACCGCAAAGCATGCGCCTGATAACTTGGGACCAATAAACCCTTTTGTGTCTTTAGCGGGCGGTTGTCGCTGTACGAAGTTCATAGGTTATCGGCTCCACCAGCAAGTTGCTCCCAGGGGTCAACAAGAACAAGTGAGTCTCGTGTGACTGGAGCGAACAATTCCGCTACCGAAAATTCCGTCTCGAATGCCCTGTAACCGGACTAGACCATCCGGGTCATAGCATCACCTACAGGCTACAGCTGCTGCAACCGGACTGGAGTAGTCCGTTTCTCGTTGCAGTCCCAGGGATGAGGCCGAGAGTTACCAAGGAGAATTTAGCCGTTTAATGTCTAAGCACCAGTCTAGTTTCACTCTTTTTAATTTCTGTTTCCCTCGAGGCTGATTCTTATTGTAGCTCCCTGGTATGATTTTACACAGGTCAGTGACTCAGTGGTGTAGAGACCTCTAGCGCCCACAGCTGCATTTATACACAGATCGGTAATGTAGAGACCTCTTGTGCCTATCTTCTACTGCTATGTATCTACTCAAGTCAGTGGTGTAGAGAAACTTCTGGCGCCTACACATACCTTTCTGCGCTGGTGTCTCGCTACTTTCGTGTTGTAGGTCTCAAAGGTCACACACAGATTCCATTCTTCTCATAATAATAAAAGGATCATCTCAGAATAAATAAGCATCAAGCATTTTTCAACACACAGTCAACCCACACAAATTTAATGCATTGATCAGTAATCTTTATTAAATTATGGGAGAGGGTGTCGAAGAGGTTTCTGGAAGCTGCTGTGCAAGATACGAGAGCCGCCGTCCAGCGGCAGTGATGCCTCTCCCATTCTCGAGGCTGTAGGCAGGGACTGTTAGAACCTGTCACCTTTCGACAAACAGAAATCGGTTCTGTGGATGGCGGGAAAAGCAGCACTGCTATATCACGCAGGACCTGTCGCCTTGCAGCCAGCAAAACTTTTTTTTTTGAAGAAGAAGAAGGACGAAGAAATTTACAATTCATGTAGCGTTCATCGACCATGTCGGCTCATACAATTAAAAAAAAAAATCCTCGACATTGCTGTGTACCTTAGTGTACAATTCAAGCCCACAAAGTAAGTGTCTAAAATTGTCCTTTCATGTGCGTATTTAAAAAGAATGAGAAAATGAAAAAGGTCTGGCTGGCAAAAATTCATTTGGGTTTATTAGGTTGTTTGGGGTTTTTTTTGTACATGTGCAAGCATCAACAGGAGGTATGTGTGAACTAAATAGTCATGACTGTCGCATGTCGGCGATTATTTGGCTGTCTTCGTGCTAAGCCTCCCGTGCTTGGCTGGCCTGTCGTTGGGTGTGCGCGCGTGGATGAAGGGACTCACACGACATATCACCTCGTCCTTGTGTGACCCTATCCGTCTCGCGAGCCCAAGGGCCCTGACCCGCGGCGCTTCTCGTCACGCGTCAGCTGCTCGCAAGGCTTTCGCAGGTCTCTTCTTTTCGGGATCGAACTGCAACCCCCTCTCTTTCATCTTTCTCCCCCTCCTCCACTTTCATCTTCTCTTAGAGGGTTTACACATCACTGATGACAGTCAGCAAGTGTACACAACTCTCATCCCCTTAAACCCTCACACATATACACAAATTGCAGTGGGTTCAAAGCAATCTAAAGTTTGATTTTTTTTTCTTTTCTTACACAGTACAACCAAAATGCAAGCCTGGTTCCCACATACCCTGCAATTAAGAGCATGCAGTAAGGTTGCATAGCAACTATTTGATTTAAGGCACTTGCACAACCGTCCAGTCATTGAAATTCATGGCGTTCTAAATGTTCCATCTCAAAATTAAAACAGCAATGTCACATTATTTTGTTCTTAAAACACATAAAATACTGACTCAAAATGGAAAAAAAAGAAGCTCAAGTCCATTGAAAACGGATGATTTCAGAAATGAACACATAGCTTAATGATGTTAACGGTGATCTCACCAAATGCTCCTCTGTTTGGAACAGGTTGGGCACGAACATTTATTTAACAATTCTCTCCATTAATATTTGATTCATTGTGTCTCAGTCATCAAAGTCCTCAATAATGAGTTCCCCCTCATCATCTGACTCAACGGGCACAGCATTTATGTTGGTCTGACTGCCAGGCAGAGTGTCACCTGAATCTGCTTCAGTGTCCGTGCTTAGTGCAGAGGCTGTGTTAGCTTCGTTTTTCTGCTCAATGTTTGGCACTCTCACCTCACTGCATTCTTCTTCCCCTTCCAAAATTTCTTTCTCATCGAGCCTTTCTAGTCCTGATCTGTAACCAGTCACAAAATCACAACTAGATATAAAAGTTTTGAATAAGTCCTGTAAAGCGAAAGTATAGATTTTTTTAGTATCCCTAACACCACATAATTCCACGATAACACGGAAGATATAGGCAGAAGTGTTGGGGCTGGGAGTGTTTGGGTCTGACTAATGCCACGGAGTGATAGGCTTGACAGATGTCATACAGTATTTGAATTGGAGAATATGATTTGGAATATATGGCCCTAGTAACCGGCTAGGAGCCACTAGCGTCAGAATAAGGAACTTGCTAACCCAAGAGTAGCAAGACAGGAAGAAAAGGGTGTGGTCCCCAAGAGGCTGCCCCGATTTTGTTTTCAACGTCTGTCCCGTAGTGGGGGAGTTTGCGATTTTAGATATTCGTGGAAAATAATTATATATGTTCTTGCATCAGTGGAACATTAGTCTCCAGTGACTGTAATTAATAGTGTTGTTAAAAAGTATCAAGTGTGAAAGGTATAAAAGTGACCTCGTGCCTCGAGCTATTAAAGCTAGTATTCTTCTGTTGACAATCAAACTGAGGAAAAAAAAGACTTTGTTCAACATTGTGCATTTATTCTAAACATTTGCGCACAAAAGTTTCCAAGCTTGAAACATCATTATCACAGAAAACATTTTAAGTTTTAATATCTCAAAAAAAATTCCAAGACTAACAAGCGAATAGATTTCATTTTCTCACATATTCTGTATAAATTGTGCATATCTCAGTTTCATTTCAATCAGAACTTACCTGAAAACAAGGTTTGGTTTGGAGAAGTGGCAAAGGTCTTGAACGAAAGAAATTTGACCTGAAGTCAAGTATTAAAAATTAGTATGGATGAACTACATTCAGATTAGTGATGGGCACAATGGAATGTTCAAGGCCCAGATATCTAATTATCACAAAACAATGTACTAAAAAAAAAAACAGCTAAAGAATAATCAAATGATAATATGATATGCATATGTGCAAAGGCACACAAATGTAGATTTGAAGCAAACATACATAACAGATAAAAAGAATCTAATCTGTCATTTTAACTATACAATCCATTAATGTCACATAAATGTGAAGAAATACAGACCCCATCCATATAGAAATCAGGATACCTGGATCATGTAGTGTTGGGTTGATCAAGCCAATGAATGGCACAAGCTCAGTCAGCAGGATTTCAGGATCCCAGTGATAGCCTTCACAAAAATCAAAAACAATTTACATGCAACTCTTTGCAGCAGAAAAATAAACTATTAAACATTAGAACTGGAAAAAGAAAAAGTGCAAAAAAAGTCTTCGCTCATTANTGGAAGTTTTTCTGGATTCTTCAGCCTAAACTCTAGATTCATTACAGATGCTCTGTCGTAATGCCACGCACCAAAGGAGAATTATTCTAATCTTGCACGTGGAAAATTTGTGGAAGAGACTGCTCTTGCTGGGATACTACATACAGCTTGGTATTTCAGGTCAGGAAAATAAATGGCCTTTCTCTTCCTTAATAGATTTTTTAAAAAATAAATAAATAAATCCTGACCTTGAAATAATGTGACAGCTGTGCTTCTACTCAGATCTGACTGAAAAATACAAAATAAACCAATTCTGTAGTTTAAAATAACAGAAATAACATCATTTTTTCCGTACTTCTCTCAGATTCTAATGCCATGTAAATGCTGTACACTGAAAACAGAAATCAATCTTTAAGTCAGTCTTCAATCTCCATTTTCCAATATTTTTCACATGCTGATCTTTAGGGTATTTTTCAATTTGAAATAAGCAATCCTTTCAGTGCTGTACAGTAATTAAAACTAACCTGCTTTTGCACAGAAAACCACTGAGATTTGTGTAGAGGGCGCCAACCATACCCTTTTCTGCTATCACCGTGGTGACAACAAGCAGAGTCTGAGTGAATGAAGCCTCTTGTTGCCACTGACACAGAGTAGTCTAAGAGGTCACCTCGACTCTGCAATGATGGTGAGAAAGGTGAAGACAAGAAATCATGACTCTCATGTGCTAAAAGCATAGTTTCCATTAGAAAAAATGTACAACCTTTTTCTTTTTGATGCATGCATGCACATGCACACACACACAAGCACCAGCATTCACACATAATACTATTCATGGAAAGATTCCTAAGCCTGTATACAAGCAAAATAATTTCAATAGGTCAGACAGAAAAAAAATTCATATTTTCTTTCCTAAATATGTAACTATGGCATGCGAATTCATAGTTTACACCTTACTGTGTACTGTGATGACAAGGTATCAGCATCACTCAGATATTCCAAAAATCTCCCCACATCTTCCACTGTTGACAAGAACTCTAGATAGTTCTGGTGCAAAAATGTGTTGAAGTAGTCCCCTGAGACTTGAGTCTTTTCAACCACTTCCTGCACATGTGGCACCTTTTGTGCTAAACTTCATGGCCCTTCATATCAACCCGAATGTGTCATATATATATATTTTAAAACTTTAAAGAAATGAATAACAAGCAAGATGACAGCTAATTTTTCACACATATTTTAGTGCCAATCATGTACTGTTATATAACAGCATAATACATTAAAAGAAAAAAAAACACAAAGAAATGAATGTTTGCATTACCTCTGGAATAAGCATCAAGGGATCTCTTTCATGCTGCTTCATATGTGCTGGTAGACTAGGATGATTCGCAGCATCATGTGGGTCAGCACCTATATTTGTCAAATCGTTTCAGTTTGTACAAGTTCTTTTTCACTTCTCTTTACTTCCAATGACTTTTCTAATTGCTGCAATGGTTGGCATAATTAATATGGTGTACAGCAAATTGCTTATTGCAATTAACTACCAATGAATGTCACCTTCTCTTTGACCTATGCTCACCTGCTGCTTCATGTTTTTCATCTATTTTTTGTTCAGTGTTGTTGCTTATGCTCCCCAGATTTCACATAAATTCACAAGACATTCTAATTTGCACTCTGAAAGTTTAGTTACATACTGTAAAAACATGCAAATCTGGAATCACCACAGTTAGAGCTGCTCTCCCTTTTAGAGGAAAAGTGTGCTCATCCCATGGCCACTATCTCTACTTTCATAGGATACAGCCCTGAGTTTTTCTGTGTTTCCACTTTCACTATGCTACAGCTACTGTTGTTGCAAATAGGTTTTTTCTGTCACTTCACCATCTCTTAAGAAGGCCATGGCTATTTATACTTGTCTATTTTCCACAGATCTTCTCTAAGCCTACTAATAGCAAAGGCTAAAAAAATCACCAAGAAATGTATTCAGCAAGAGTATTCAGAGTAAGCTATCAAGAAATATTTTTGGTTACAGTAACAAATGACTAATGTTGTTAATATCCGTACATCTATAGCACAGAAATGTAACAAAAGATCTGGAAATCAAGCATGTTATCTACTTACGTTTAAAATAAAAAATTTTTCCCAATGCATGGAAAAGGAAACAGGTGGTATCCTTGGCACCAATAATCACAGTTTGACCTGATTGTTCATTGCTTTCACTGTCTCGTTGAGATAAACCTCCATACTTAAGACGCTTCTTTGATCCAGATGGTTCCTTCTTTAATGCTTTCTGCAGGGATTTAATTTTACTGAGGTCTGCAGTATCTATCATAAAAAGAGAATATATGAATGGGGCCCAAAAAAAAAAATCCACAAATAATTTACTGTAAAGTAAAACACTTTTTTTTTTTAATAAACTCGGGGTAATGAAATAAGAGGCATGGTAAAGGTCATAGCCAACAGCGCAAACAGGCAAAAATAAAGTGGCCCACTGATTCTTCTTTAAAGGAACTGCTGGGTTGCCAAAACCTTTTTTTTAGTTGCTAGGCCTAACGAGACATTAACTGGCAACTTGTTGGTCTAAAGTTGTCAAGCATCTTCTTGAGACAGATACACAAAAACAAAAATGCACACTTGTTAAACAAATAAAATAAGCAATATTTTCATTTTGTGTTTAGTTTTAATCTGTTCTACATATATGTCTATAAATATCATTTATGAAAACACGATCAAGCAGGCATATTAATGCAGACAAGTACTGATGACAGATAGAAACAAATAACTGAGATATTCCTCATTATGTTTCATAGAAAAATTGTGACTCACCACATCTACAAGCAAACTGCAAGGCGTTAACTGCTGCCCTGACATCTCCACCACTTGACATTGCAATTGACTCCATCACTTGAGCAGATGGGACTGAAGAGCTACCCTGAACACAAAAGGAGAAAAAATAAGAAAAGGACAGAATAAACGAAAAGAATTTTAAAATGTACAAAATTCAACTAACACTTATACATATTGCATTCTTTAAAAAAAAAAAAATCTCGATAGGTAGATAAGCTGAGTTGGAAATCTCTGACCATATATCCAAGAAGTTCCAAAGACACTGACAATAAAATTTAACAGTAAATTAGTATTTACCATCTTAGCTTCCTGGCTGATTATTCTGTTCAACACTTTAACCATCATGGTAGGAGCAACTGGATTCATGCTGCAGTAACAGAAGATTAAAATTCATTGCAGATGTTGGAGGAAAACAGCAGCATACATAGACATTGTTGCTATATACAATGCAAATAATATCACAAAATACAAAGTGTTCAAAATGAATTAACAGCAGCCATTCAATGCATATCTTGCTATCTGCCGAATTCAGACATGAAATGAGTCTAATAAGTTGCTAAACAAATCTACCTTTATGCCATAACCAAACTACATGCTGGCAGAAGTTGGAGAAACCAGACCCTGTTATCACTTTACATGTCTAATGAACATGCCATAAATCTTCTGTTTTTGCATTTAACAGTGACTGTGGTCTGCCATCAAATTCTTTCCTTGCAAAGTTTATCACTCCCTGACACACCACTAGCTATTCAACAATTTCACAATAAGCATATCTTCAACACTGACCTGATGGTTTCAATTTTAAGCTCCTCCATTATATGCTTTGGAAAGAGACGAAGAATGCTAGAACCACTGCTAGATGTATCACTCAGCACAAAAACTAAGGGACAGCGTCCACAGAAGTGGTATTTCCTGGCAAGATACAACACTGAACCATTTGTAGGTTGCTAAATTTATGGCACATCAAATTACTTCTTTTGTTTGTTGGCATGGTTGATGATCATGACAGTGATATCATGTACTAGTGATGATAACAGTAATGGTAAAAGTGGCTGTGATGGCAGTATAAGAATAAAAAATGATAGTGGCTAAATACCTCAGTATTTCATGAAGAGATGACTGATCTTTATAAAATGCATAAGGTATCTCCTGAAAAGACAAAATGAGAAATTCATAGTCAACACATGAAAACATTAGCAGAAGGATAAAGTCACAATAACTATGCCAAAGCAAAAGTAATATTTCAGTATTTTAGTAAGGAAAATTTACTGATTATGCTTTAGGTTAAGCAAAAGAAAGAGAAAGACAGCATGTATGTGTAATGACATTCATGCATCCATGATGACATAATAAATAACATGAAGTGAATGCAAATTTCTTACCTCCACCAAGATTATTCTGTTTTGTGCTGGTGTATCTATTGCAAAAGTTGTGCCGAGCTGCAAAGCACAGTATTTGTTGGCACGTAGCAAAAAGTTGCTGAACAAAGTGGACTGGGAATGACTAGTGTAGATATCCACACTGGAGCGCTCTATGGAATACAAATTAAAGCTTGTACAGTAATTGTAATAAAATGTATAAATCAGACTCTCTCTTATTCATAATAGTAGAAGTCACTCATTCCTTGCCTGATTTTTGTCATGATATAAATTTCACAGATATAAATATAAGACCAGACACAAGCTTAATGATAATTCAGAACTCCCTTCTTTTAACAGAAGCAGCCAAAACATGTGTTAATAATTGTGCAATTCCATAATTTGTCAAGAAGGAATTATTTTTAAAAAAAGATGAAATATTCAACCTGCAATATCTGCACGATTCAAAGGCTGAAACTCTACATCACTGTTAGCAACCTCAGGATTCACCCACTCTTGTAAATCTAGCCTCAGTTCAGATGTCAGGGTCTTCACTGCTGCCGTTTTACCAATGCCAGAAGGCCCAGTCAACAGCAGTATTGGAGCTGAGTGCTGTCGAAGTCAATGGTAGTACAAAAGAATGTGTGCTTGGTCAAAAATAATATTTTAAAAACTCAAACTTTATACAAAATTGTTATTCCATTTGCTATGTCAAGTTAAACTGAGTGCAGCTATGACCTAAAGTTCACAGTATGAAAAAATATTCTACACTGTACTTAATTATTATCTTAAAGTTACATGTAAATTACATGGAAGAATATTGTGAATTGGTTTTTTTTACAATCTGGTACACTTCAAGTGATAAAATTAAAATTTAAAATATTATTTTTTAAAAATCCCGTCTGAGGAGTGTTTCAAACATAAAATTTCACACACCTTTGCAACATTTGTCATGTTGTTTTTTATCCATGTTAATATCTCTTCAGCTTTCTTTTTGTGCACAGCTAGTTCCTCCTGAAAGAAAGATGTAATGATTTATTAAATCAAAAGGCTAAACTTTTATCTGTGTTTGTAACTATTCAAATTTAACTATACGGACCTGTTCATTATTCCACTAAAAGGAGCTTAAATTATCCTTAAAGGCTTACACATTAGTCAGAAAATATTACACACCTAAAATGGATGTTTTAGTTTTACTGACTAATGTAATTTCTAGGAAGAGGTAAATGTTACATCAAACAATATTAGAAGTGACTCACTGAAAGTAAGTATTTGGTATGAGCAGTTATACATTAAACTTTTACCTTATTCTTTGGTTGATACTTTTCTGACCAGAGCTCAGAATTCAGAGCAGATTTTAGTTTGCGCCTTTGTGCTTCTGTCTTTACTCGGGTTGGCAGCTTGTGAGCAGGAAACATTACTCTTGGTTTTTTTCTATCTGACCCAATCTCTTCTGCAGATGTCAATCCAGTGCTAGACTGCAGTTTTGATGAATCCTCTTGACATGTCGCTTGAAATTTTGTGATGAATGACTGAGTCTTCTTGACTGTTCTACATGGTTTGTTTGATACAGACACTGATTCAGTTGCACCAAAATCACCAAAGGATGGTGTCACCCATGCTGTACTTTTACACAATTTCTGAAAGAAAGTATTGATATATGTGAATCACTGCATGGAACACTGTTAGTTAATTTACATTAACAGTATGAATTATACTTATCAAGTTTTATGATGCGATATTCTAACCAAAAACTACCTTTTCTCTATAAGATGTACCGTTTAAATTCTGTGTTTCACACAAGAAAACAACGACTGAGAAATTAAAAGTGTAGTGCATACAAACATGCACATAATCATGTTCATACTTGAGATTATACTTAATATCCTATTAGTGTCATTAGATAATATAAGAAAAATTGAAAAGCCATTCTCAGAGGGTTATAAAATTCAATAACAAAAATCATACGTCAAAAACTCAGGATATACATTTCCTGCCATAAAGTTATTGCCGATTTTTAAAAAATGTAAGTACAGAAGACGTTTGTGAATCATTTAGATAATTTACATGACCGATGCTGTGTTTTAGGACTGACTGCTATTCACTTACTTAGACTCTCACCTTAGTTGTAGCATTTCTATTATCATCCATTTTTGAAGGAATTTCTTCTTAATCGTATGGTTTTACCACAGTTTCTTCAACGAGCCTTAAACATACATTTTACATTAATTGTCTACCGAAGAAGTGGTCATTACAACAAATGAACACATCTTAATTATGGAACTGTTTTCTACATCAGTGTCCTGTAATTACTTTCATCTTTTTATAAAATGTTTATTTCAGAATATCTTATGAACTTTCCAAAAAGCGTACAAAATACTGAGAAAAGGCTGAGTGTCTCTCCCAATTTATCCCTATCTCGCCCACAGAGAGAGAAAGAATTAATGCTGAGAGTTCTCAGACACTGGAGAAGGGAGAGAGTCCTTATTGAATAATATGATCATTTACAACACTGAGGAACTTAGAGTTTTTCAAATTATAACGAGACTTTAACAGTAACATACGCATATGTAAAATGTATTTTTTTAAATGCTAATCAACAGAAGGACTGTCATATGTCAAAAACCATGCATACACAACTCATCGTTGTCAAATCCTCCGCCATAGCAGAGACGTGGCGTCAGAGTAGTTTCCCTTAATTTTCATAGAACGACTTTGATCGTAAAATTTAACCTAAGATTAACAAAGATACATATTAACATTTTTCAGTTTTTATGTAATCATAAAAGCTGATGTGAACTTAATAATATGGAAACAAAATCATTAAAATTGGGTAGGGGTGTAGCTTAGTTTCAAAACCGGAAGTAGGTGTTGAGAGCCGAGGGTTACGATGTGGGATGTGTCTAAACAATGTTGTCTAAAGAGATTTAAGGAAAATGTATTTTAAAACTGATTTCTGACTGAACTTAATATAAAAGTAGTCTTTATTATGAAACTTTGTGTAGATGTGGTTTCTTGTATCAACTTTAAGTTTTCTCTTGCGTTGTTTATACAGTGCTCGTTGTGCAGCAGACGACGCAGACATTTGTCATATGACAGGCACTCCGAAACTGTGAAAACATTTATTCCCACTTGATCCAAGAATATACGATGGCGGATTTTCTTGCAGAAAACAATCAGTGCGGACAGAATCTGTTACGTCTTGTTTCTCGAGGAAACGCAATAATAGCAGAACTCCTGCGACTTGCAGATTTTATTCCGACGGTGTTTCGTTTAGAGTCAAAAAGTGATCAATTAAAATATGGAGAAATTCTTGCGGATTTCAGCTACTTTCAAAGCGCTGAATATTTTGATCACAGAATCGAGTCCAGGGTGGTAAGTACCATAATGCAATTAATAAATCGATGTTAGTCCCAAGTTAATATATTCTTTGTAATGTAATCATAACATTTATAATTCTTTTATTTATACTGCATTTCTAGCATGGGTGATTACATTTCTCCCCTGAACTCTTCGAACTGTTGTCTTATTATGCTCTCACACAAAACACTTAAAACAGTAATATGCATGTGCTTGAAAGCTAGAATATATATAAAAAGTTATACACCCAGTTGAAAGTTACTGAAGATGTCACCAACCAATTACAGTGAAAGAAGAAAACATATTGTATTGCTGCTATGAATCTCATAGGATGTCCTTTAAAAGAATGAAGTTGTCAAAAGTTTGCTCTATATTGTATATTAATTTGAAACCATTGATAACATAGGCTTGGGTAATACAAACATTAAGATAAAGATGCTCCAGAGCAAAATATACAAGCTAAACATATCCTGTAAAATTTGGTCAAGTTGTGAATTTGCAAAGTGCTGAACCAGAAATTCTCTCCCTCCCTCCTTCCCTCTGTAGCATGCATGCACACACACACACACAAACCACATGATCATATATGTATATCATTATAGTCTGCCTTATTAATAAGTAAATTATATTAATAATAGTTAATATCTTAATTAGAGTGATAAAACCTCTCTTAACATTTGATTCTCTTTGATTCTTCCAAGGAATACTGCATCAATTATTTACATTATTAATATTATATTTAATTTGATAGAAGTTTGCATTTTATGTTCAAAAATAAATAATAATAACAACAACATGGTTCTGATGCCAGGAATTACAAGATTTGGATGAAGAATTCAGAGAAAATCATATTGATATTCTGACAAGATTCTACCAAGCATTTTCAAGTGTCCACAAATATGTGACAGACCTGAACAGGTTGTCAAATAATTTTTGATATCTGTAGTAGATGTATTAAGGGATTTGTTTACCAGTTATTTCTAGCAGACATATGGATCATCTCTGTTTTATTCTATATGATTTAATTTTTAAAATGACCCATTAAAGCTATTATTTTGGCTGTTTTATTGGTGCCTGATTTTCTAAATGATTTTTTTATAGTTGCTACATGACATTTTCTGACAGTCCTTATTTCATGTTTGACTTGGCATAATTGACACTTATAACTGTACATTTTCTCTTTTGGGTCCTCATGATCAAAGCAGTATTTTTGGTGTGTGTGATATGAATTTGTAATAATATTTGCATTTTAATAATAGTAGTAGTAGTTCAAAAGTAATAGTATTTGTAAAAAGTAATTATGTATTAGCACTTGGAATTGTCATTCTAAATGTTTGGTGGTAGTTCAGATTGAATAACCTTTACAAGTCAGATTTCAGGATAATATGATTGCTCTGTTTTATTACAGGTATTTGGAAGATTTAGAAGAAGGTGTGTACATTCAGCAGACCATGGAATCTGTGCTGCTAAATGATGATGGCAAGCAGCTGATGGTACTATCATGTTTCTTTACAAAATTGTTATAGATGCTGACAGACCAGAATATGTTGGTAGCTTTATTTATGTACCAAGATTGCAGTTTGCATCATGCATGTTTTAATCAAGGCAATTTAGCATCTTCCACTGCCATTTTGTGACTTATAGCAATGCACTTTTAAATGTAGGGTGTTATGTGGGGTTAGCTGAAAGCATAAAGGAGGTGGGTTTTTTTTTTCAAAGATATAAGTAATGATAGCTTAATTGTCATTAAAAAATTCAAACTGAAACAAAAGAACATTTAATTAATTTTAAAAATGGTATTTATAGGGTATTCATATACACTAAGCCTCAGATTGCTGAACTGTTTGGCACAACCTTATGCAGATTAGTTGGCATAGATATTTTTAGATTGTTATTTTTATTAGCTTTGTATATGTGTGTGAATATTAATATTTTATGTGGTATAATTTATATGATTTAAAAATAGTTAATCACTTCCTCTTTCCTTAACAGTGTGAAGCACTCTTCCTGTATGGTGTTATGCTGCTGGTTATTGATTCCAAAATTGAAGGAGTCATCAGAGAAAGAATTTTGGTTTCTTACTACAGATACAGGTAAATCTGAAATGTGTATTATTGTACAGTATAAGTAGAATTATGTCTTCAAACTGTAGCAAATGACATCTTGGCTTATTGTTCTATTCCTATTATAAACATGATCTATGATTACAGTGCACAGAAGGCTTCTGCTGGTGACTCCAACATTGATGATATCTGCAAGCTGCTCCGTAGCACTGGGTTTTCTTCCAACCCATCCGCAAAGCGGCCACCAAACTATCCAGAATCATACTTTGGGTAAGACTCTTTCTCATAATGATAATAATAGAAAAGGGCTTTATAGACCAGATTCCAGTGCAGTGCTAGGTTTTCAGATCTTTACAGTTTGGATTATGGAGGTAATTTCTTTTGTTTAAATTAAAAATGTCATCACTATTGCCCAGGGTTCCCAGGTCCTTGCAAGGTCCTTTTATATTGAATTTTCGCCGAAAGGCCTTTTAAGTCCTTTTATTTGCCATGCGGTCCTTTCAAATTCTCACACAGGTCCTTACATTTTCTCTGTGACCCTTTTAAGTCCT
>SRHC01002650.1:35552-59683 GCA_004794325.1 Pomacea maculata
CCTGCCAAATGCGGGACGTCTGGTCACCTTTTATATTGAAATTATTTAGACTAGATGAATGCAGCTTACTATATCATATAATACCCCATGCATCTTTGTTTTTTTGTTTCTGCCTATTTTTCAGCCTCATCTGCATGGCCAGTGTAGACGTTCCAAATAAAATATTATCTGTAGGTGTCAAGAAGTTTAATATTAACTGTAGTAATGTTTGATTGTCAATGTATTTATTGCTACTCTGTCAGCAGTTCATTTGCCTTGTTTGCTGTGTACAGTGCAGTGATTTCTATGTGTCTGTTAATCCAGTTTGTGGGTATAGACATGTTCATTTTATGTATACCCAGATCATTCCCCAGACCATGTTCAGTCTTCTGGCTAGGATCATTCAGTTGCTGACCAATCAGATCAAGGAGGTGCCAACCCGCCTGGAGAAGGATAAAATGAAGGAGTATGCTCAGCTGGATGAGAGGTACCAGGTCAGATGGTGTTTTATGTTTCTCTGGAAAATATTGTTATGCAAAATAAATGTAAAAAGGGTCAAGGCAGATCCCCATTTATTTACAGGTGCCCTCTTTTTATAAACATTACAAACTGCTGTTTCATTCTTGGACAGAATTTTGAATTTAAAAGAATTTTTTTCATCATGGTGCTTCACAGTACGGTACATAAATACTCATAATCGCTATTCTACATTACACCAAATTAACATCTAAGGACAAATGCAATGTGAGAAAAAGCAGTTATTTGCCATAGTCGTCTTTTAAAAAAAAATCACGGGACATGCTGAATATTCCTGAAACTATTTATTTAACTTTTAGATCTTTTATTATTGTCAGTTTCTTCTCTGCAGGTGGCCAAGCTGACTCACTCTATCTCTGTGTTCACAGAGGGTATCCTTATGATGAAGACAACTCTTGTTGGAATAATAAAGGTGATCAGCATAAGTATGGGCATTAGGTTAGAGCTGTATTGTAAGCTGCACATAAAAAAAATTTTTGTTTTTCTGTGTCTTATTAAATTTTGCTGGTTGTGTGTAAACAGCTGCAAAGTAACCAAAGAAAGGGTTTTCAGAAATGCAAATCACCAATGCAGAAGCAACAAGGCGTAAGAAGAATAATGTCCACAATATCATTTACAAATTTTTACATTCAGGTGGACCCCAAACAGTTGCTAGAAGATGGCATCCGGAAAGAGCTGGTGATGCAAGTAGCCTATGCACTTCATCAGGGCCTTATGTTCAACCCGAAGTCAAAGGTAAAAGGGCATGTGCTGAAATGCCTCATGCACCCCATTGTGTCTGTTTGTGTGTAGAAATGTTAATTCTGTTTTTTCCATTCACAATGACAGTATTTAAAAGTATTTTAAAGCCTTTAAATGTGACCATCTTTGAATCTTTCAGCTGGTGGTAACCCTTTCTCACATCATTCTTTCTCTTTTATTTCTTGTCCCCTTTCCCTTCCGCTTTGTTTTTATAGTTTGAAAACCATACTACCATATTTGTTTCTCATGTTCTTTTGCTCAAGCACACTACCAGGCAGGGAGATGCACTTCATAATTGCTTTTTCTTATTATTATAATCATTAAATATATTAAATAGGTCAGTGAGCTGTTGCCTCGACTTGATGCACTTGGTGACCAAATGGATGGGTTTCGTCGTTCATTTGAGTACATCCAAGACTATGTCAACATTTATGGCCTAAAAATCTGGCAGGAAGAAGTGTCTCGAATTATCAATTACAACGTAGAACAGGAGTGCAACAGTTTCCTTCGAACAAAGGTGAAAATAGTATTATGTCTTTTCCAGACTTCAGTTTTCAAAGATGATATATACAAAGACTCAAAGCCATAAAAAGATGACACTGAAGACCTGTTATTTGATTTGTTAACTGTTCAGTATTTCATTCTGTTTTATAAAAACAACCAAGGCATATGCTATGTATAGTAGAAATAAGATATTGTCCAGACACACCGAAAAAAACATTTTGTAGTTTTTCCTCAGTGTTTCAATTTGGTATAAGACTTAGTTTTGTTGATTTTTTGTGGGGGGTTTGACAACAGGTACAAGACTGGCAGAGCATATACCAGTCAACAGCCATACCCATTCCTAAGTTCCAGCCAGTGGATGAGAGTGTCAACTTCATTGGTAGACTGGCTCGAGAGATTATCCGGATCACAGATCCCAAGTGAGCTTATTAAAAGTATTAAATGGAAGAACTTTTTCCAAGTTATTCAAAAAACAGTATCATCAAACTTTACATGTTGAAGTATTGCTAAAAAAACAACAGTAAGAGTGATGATTTTTTTTAATCCACATTCTGATATTAAGCCAAGCCTGTAGAAAATTTAGTCAGATAAGCACATTATGCCCAAAATATTTTGCAGAACAGCAACCTATATAGACCAGATGAAGGCATGGTATGATATGAAGACAAAACAGGAGGTTGCCAACAGACAACTGTTTGAAAAAATTCATGTAAGTCCTTTTATTACCCCAGTAACATGAGATTCCTCATTCTTTTAAGCAATCTGTAAAAATCTATTCAGCTCTACAATAGAATGCCTGAGTGTAGACTGCCAACATTGGCAACTGTGGCTCAATTTTGCAGACAGAAACATCTCTCCATTGACACAACTCCTGTTAGAGCAAATGGTCATTGCAAGATAAGGCTCTTGGAGAAGCACAATGTCAGTCATACAGTGCTCAAAATGTTTGATTTGTTTTTAGTATACAAATGAGTGTCTAAATAAAACTTAACATCTTATAGTAATTTTTGCTATGCAGCGAGCAGTGGGCAGCTTTGGATTGTCAGGGCTGGACCGTTTGCTGTGCTTCATGATTGTCAAGGAGCTACAGAACTTCCAGCGCTTGATTAATCGGCAGGTTCTCCGTGACAAGAACTGGATGGAATATTTTGGTTCTTTGACGCGTTCATTGAACCCTCTGCAAGGCCTTGTTGGTAAGCTGGAAAGCTGGCACCTGCTGACTACCGTTTCCGCAAGTAGAACTGCTTTAGAAAATGTTGATCATAACTACATTTACATAAAAAAAAATTCATGATTTAAAGGAAGGTCTCCAGTGCAGGCAAGCTTCATATATTTATTGTAGTCAGCCTGATTTTCAAAACCTATGGGCTGTGCAGTGGTTAAGTTGTCATCAGCTGTTGTGATTGAAGTGATGCTTCTTCACCTGAAAAATGTAACTTTATCTTGCATGTGTTTGTGCAGCTCAGCCTCAGAAGTTGTATGCGCAAGCCTTGTCAAAAACAAGTCGACTTTGGTCTCAGTTCTTGGACATTATCCTTAGGGTGATCATTTTTTCTCTAATAATTTTACAAAATTTATATTTAACACCTTTTAGAAACATTGAGAGCATAGAGCATGGAGTACTTGACACAAATCATGAGAGGCAATACTGGATCTACAGACTTCATACTTACAAACTAACCAAGTGGAAATGCTAATGATCATTTCATCCTCACGACAATATCTTTGGATTTTTCAGATATTTGAGAACTTTGCTTAAACTGTCAGTGACCAACTAGGGAAGTTGAATTCTCTCTGGTGAGTTTTTTAAAAAATGTCACCAGCCATGTTGTGATGTTGCAGGTTGGTCAGCTTCAGTTGCTGAGAAGACAAATTGCTTATGAGCTCAATACATCTTGCAAGTTTGACTCAAAGTTCCTTGCCAGTGCAATCCAAACTCTGAATAAGTTAGTATCTCTTTCTTTATCTTACTATTTCTGTATTTCTTTTTTCTTACATGAGTATGCATTTTTACAATATTATTCAACATAATTATAATCAGATTGTCAATTTGCGAAACACTCAGTACAAACGTTGAATATCAGTGTGTAAACTTTATGGGTTTTGTTACCCCAAAAATCCTGCAGGCTTTACTAGGTGAAAGACAGAAAGACAATGTATGGGAAATGATCCTATTCATTAGCATTCAAGAAGCTTTAAATGGTTCTGCAGGAAATTTTTCAGAGATATCCAACACTAAATTATCATTTGCGTAGTTCGAGTTTTCTATAAAAATGTGGCATGTATGCATAGATCAGTATACTTTCTCCTGCAGTGGTTTGCTAGCAGACATACAGAGACACTATCAGGACCCGAGTCTGCCCTACCCCAAGGAGGAGAACCCACTGCTGTTTGAGCTAGCAGGTTATCTTGAAGCTGCAGGATTCCATAATCCACTCCTGAAGGTAAATATTTGTCCTAGTATTAGAATGAGGAAATTTTGATCGTTATTACTTTAATGTCCACTGCATATATTTCACAGTTGTGATTTATTCTGTCCAGTATCCACACCAACAAGATTATCCTTTTTTCTTCCAGATCTACATCACAACACAGAGGCTTCCGTACTTTTCTCTGTTCAATTTTCTGCTGACTCTTTCTCAGCTGCCCAAACTTGTTTACACCCGGTCTCTTGGTGAGAATTGTTCTTTTGTCTTATATCCTTAAAATTGTCACTTTAACTGAAGACTTTTAAAAGTCAATTTGCTCAAGACAACAGTAAGAAACTATGTGTAAATCATTAAGCACTATAGTGATTGCTGTACACATATATACCAATGACTGTTAGTGTTCTATGAAACCAGAACATATATATATGTATGTGTGTTTTTAGATACAATGACATGCAAGAAAGTGACTGACCCCATGGATGCCCCTGCACTGGTTGTTGGCATTTTCACACTGCTGAAGCAATTTCACAGTGAAAACACCAACTTTTTCCTGGCCTTCCTGTGCCAGTATGTGCGCTCTATGGTTGAAGCTTTGGGAAGGTGAGTAAGATTAAACAAAGGTTTTGCTCCATCATCTAGAAGTGCCCTACACACCTCTGACTACTCCACTTTATAATTTTATCTTAAAGAGGGAAAAAAAACCAGTGGATATGCTTGTATGCATATGAATATTTTATTAGCCCTGTTCATACATTCATAATGGGTTAACTCGTTTAATACAGACAGAAAGTGACATGATTGAACATTTAGAATGGTAGTGGTGACACAAAATACAATATGTTTCAATATTTACACCTGTTAACCTACAGTATAAAACCTTCATTGACACACTGTCTTAAAGAGCATTTTTTTTTTAACGTTTATGTGATATCAGGATATATAGTTTTTCTTTTCTTGTATTCTCATCAAATGGGAGGTGGTAACCGTATGGAACAGAGAACTCCTGTCCCATGAAAGTAAATTGCAAGGCAGAAATTGTGAAAACCTTTCCATAATTTCAGTGCCAAAACTCCAGAATCCTCTCAGGACGTGCTCAGTGTCTTAATGTTTCTGGAAGACTTCATCTTTTATGGGGGACTGCCAAGAAAGGTATGTAACATATCTTTATTGTTGATCCAAAGTTTCTTTAATATTTCACATGTTTAAAACAGATTTTTCTCTTATGTGTATTGTGTCAAAGCTTGTTAGAGGGGAAGGGTTCATGGAGCGCATGTAACTACTAAAATTCATGTACAAAATTGCTAGCATAATTTTCATTAGAATATAGATCACTATAATACCTATTATTTTTATAAAATTCTCTGACATTTTCAGATGATAGAATCCTTCTTGCCACCATATCTGCTGGATGAGTGCAGGACACAGTTTTCACAGTAATGACTGAGTACTTCTCCTGCGTTCATTTCAGTGTTCCAGTTCACTTTCATTTACTGCCCTGCAGTGCTCAGTTCAATTTCAGCATTCCATAATGCGTGGGTTGAAAAGTTTTGAGTGACATGAATGTGTATTTGCCTGTATGTGTGGTTTGCAAAAGAGGAAAGAAAATAAAATCAAAATACTGACCATGTGCCTTTTCAGATTGTAGCAGAATTGACTGAAGATTAGTCCATTAAAATCTGTGTACATGTTTTAGCCACACAAGTTAATGTTTAAAGCTTTATGTTGTTATGAGTGTTATGAATCATGCAGTAGTAAATGAATATTGAAGTGCAATATATTTTAATGTGATTTCGAAGATTGTGACATATATTACAAGTACAGAAAAAAAAAAAGACTACTTCAGGATAAACAGGGAGACAAAAACTTTTCACATGCTAGACTTCTGAGGAAAACTTATATTTTATCTTTAGTTTGAAATAAATCTTTCTCTTTTCAGATGTATTAACCATATATTATTACATCTTTCACCAGCATGTATAAATAATGTGGAAATGACTTGTATTCAAATAATGTTCAATAAATAAGGAAGTCTTTGATCACAGTTGTTTATTATCATTACTTTCATATATACAAATCACATTTTCTTCACTTTACAAGGTTTTCTCTGATGCAATCAGTTTTGCAATTAAATTTTGTGGATTTAATAACAGGCACTGACAAATTATAGTCCGTATACATTGTTTTGATCTTTTTTTTAAAAAAAAAAAAAGCTGCTTGATCTTCAATGGTTCATTCTTCATCTTTTTTGGTATCCATTAAAACAGTGAAGTAACACTGCTACTGCTTAATATAAAATCTGGCAACAGCTGCAAGAAATCTAATAGGTTTAATCAGCAGTGTATTTCCCACTAGCAATTAAGTCTTGCCAAACACGTCCTGTAGGCCACTCGTAGTCATTCAATGATGACTCTTTCATGTCCACACTGTAGCCAGCTGCCTGCACACATATACAGCATGATTAAAAAGTAGGCAAATACTTTAACGCTTGGACCATTGGAACATGCAAACAGAAACCAACAGTTGTTTCATTCGTATGACTATACCTGTGGTGGAATGTAATTTCCTTCTCTTACAACACATGGTGCTTTGAAATGTTGATGCAGATGATCTAGATATTCTGTCATTCTGCAAAAGATAAAACATAACAATAAATAATATTTCAGACACCTAGCATCTCAGTTTTATAAAATGCCCTTTTCAGTAGTACCTCATTTCTAACTTATTTTTAACAATCTCCACTTAAAATCATCCTAATGGTTTAAAAAACTTTTCTAAAACCAGTTACCTCAGACAAAACCAAGCATGCAGATCTGCCCACCACTACCTAAGCATTTACAATGCATTGTCTATATGTACAGTTACCTGTTTTCCAAGGATCCTGACACACAGATGTAATCAAAGATTGAAAGATGCTGGACAAGTTCACACAGACCTACTCCACCAGCATGAGGACATACTGGCACTGAAAACACAGAAAATAGAGCATGTATCTTCCTGTCTCTATATCGATTCCTTTATTTTCAAACGGTGCACATTGTTAGATTAAGTCATATGTTAATGTACTTTGGCTGATAAGATGCTAAAGTACCAGTAAAAGCAGAAGTTTCTTACCTCTGAATTTGTGTGCCATAAGGATGACTGCAAGATTCTCATTTACACCTCCCAGACGGCAACTGTCAATCTGACAAAACTGCATGGCCCCAGATTTGAGGAACTGCTTGAACATGATTCTATTCTGGCACTGTTCGCCTGTTGCCACACCAATACCTAATGGATTAAGAGCCTAAAGGCACCACAGAAAAATACATCTGATCATAATGTGTTCCTATGCTACATTCATCAACTTTTTTCCCTCAATTTCAGCATTTGGGGATTATGTCAAAACATTTCTAGCACATCTTTTAAAAGATGAAAGCTTATTAAATACATGAAATCCTCACTAAAAGGATTTATAGGCAGCACTTTTTAAAAACCCTTCCTAAAAATCTTCTGGGGTGACAGTCCATATATAATCAAGCTGTTAATGTGGTCCCTAGCTTACCTTGGCAATTTGCAGATGGCCTAGAATATCATCAGGACTTGTGGGCTCCTCAATCCAGGTAATCTTGCTGTCTGCCAGTTCCTTCATCCAGTCTATAGCTTGCTGTACCTCCCACCGCTGGTTAGCATCGACTAGCTACACACATTGTTTTATTTATTATCTCCTTATGATAAATCATTCTTCACAGTCTCATATGCATAACACTTTATGATTATATGGGCTTTATCTGACCACATAGCTCCTAAATTGTTTCTAATTTTGTATATCATAGAATTCTCAGTTATAATTGCTAAAAACATCCAAAGTAGTGATTAGGACATTATGTACTGAATACAAAAATGTTTTTTAGTCTGGCCTTTCATCACCAGATATGTATCTTTCTATTGTAATACTTTATGATAAAACTTGGCAAAAAAAAACTGTGGTTTGATGTCATAATATGAATCATTGTCTGATGATTAAAAGTCAACATTCACCGGCTATTATTTTATGTGTGCTGACTAGATATCTTTCTGATTTACTTACCAAAATATTGTTAGGGCCTATAAGCTTTCTAATCAGACGACACCTGCGGCGATCATCTTCAATATCTGCACCCACTTTTGCTTTAAATCTAAAAGAAGTAGCAGGTGATAGCAGCTTAATAGCAGGTGATGAAAGACAATAAACAACACACAAGCCACAGTCCAGTACTACATTCAATCTTCAGTATAAAAGCACTCTATTCCTTTCTCTCATTTGCCAGTTGTTTATTCTTTCAGCCTGATTATTTTCTCGGATTTGTTCTCGCTTACCAATAGATTATGATATGCAGAGCTTATGCATATATGTATACTAACTAAAGCATGCTCTATTTTTTGTAGGCATGTTCCAATCTTGCTTGAGTTCATTTGGGTGTAACTTTGGATGCAATCACGCTTTAGTTATAAGTATATTCTTTTCTGATTTAGAGGGGATTCATATACGTTGAAAGCATTGTATCTATCATTAATGGATGCTTTAGTTACACACTGAATAACTACAGTTCTTCATCTGTCCTTTACCTTGTGAATCCTTCTTCCAGTGCTTCTCTACAAAGCTGAAAAAAATAAATCACAGTTACAACTATTTATATAGTGAAAATATCTAGGAATTTTTTAAGTGAATTTATTTTCTGCATAAACAAACCTGTTCTTCATTACATATTTTTGTTTTGGCAGTTGAAAAGGCAATGATAATCCGAAATCGTTTCCTTACCCGTTCAATTTTTTCATCTTCATAACCTAGCCATCCACATGATGTTGTGTAGCAAGGATACCCCTTTGCTAACATTTCTGCTTCTGAAATGGGACACAAGCACATACATGCAATTCACGAAAACACCGCATGTCTAAAGTTATATATCTGAACTATTAGCACAAGTGATTTTACACTGCATTAAAACAATATCAAAGATATCCGAACGGTGTTGTGTCTAGCCTCTAGAATTTTTAATCAAATATTTTTGTCTGTATCGTCTTCATCATGTCGCCTATAGAAAAACCTGTTGCCCATAAGAAAAACATGTTAGACATGTTGATTATTTAATAAGCATCACTGTGTAGTTATGCATGTCATATTTACCTCTTTCTTGTTTTCCAGCCTGTGACTTTTTCAACATTTCTGAAAGACATGTCATATACTGTCAAATTTTCAAATTTATAAAGTCAAATGAACATATGTTGAAATATTATGTGGAAAAATATTTTGCATACTTTTAAGAAAAAAATATTTACACACTTTGAAATCCTTTATATTTTCATAACATACTGTTTAGCTACTCCACTTTAAGAACAGAGGTTTTAAAGATAAAAAAAATATGTGAGAAAGTAAAAAAGTATATTTGATTAGAGAAATTTTGCGGTCAGTGTTTTACCTATAGCTTCTTCAGGAGTGAGAACATCATGCCTGAAAAATTGACATAAAACAGAACATTTCAAAATCATGCTTCAGAAATAGAGCCGTGTTTTGAAATGATAGGGAATCTATGCATGTGTCCAAGGGAGATTCCACACACTTGCAGCTGCCCCTACATTAACTTCACTCTCACCTGTGTAGCATGCACACCCATCATTCATCCTTATACCCAGCTTGTTTGATCTTCAAACTTTTTTGTGGTTTCGTCTTGCTTGGTTGTTTCATTGTATAAAAAAAAAAGAAAGAGATTTTTTTCCCCATCAAACCAACTCACATGTAACGAAAGTCTATTGTTGACACCAGCTTCTCTGGTTCCTGATCAAATGAAAAAGAAAAGTTTTTGACTCCAGCATGAAAGCTTAATATTTTTATTCTGAGATGCTTGATTTATCATTGTACTGGGAAAATGCATTGCTTACGTTTTCTTTTTTCCAGCAGGTTAAAATGAAGTTGTTTATTATTCTAAAATTGAGTTACTTTTTTCATTGTAGTAATTTTTTTACTACAATTTACTAAATCTTGCATTATTTATCTGACCTTCCTCTATTTGTCGGCTCCGGTTGTAACTAACTTACCATATCAGCTAATAATTTCCACAGTGGCTGAAACATAAAGAGAACATATCCTTTAAAGATGCACTTTTGTGTACAGGATCTTTGAGCTATTTGCTTTGTTTTTGGTAACAGTAATTATTACAGATAAAATGCAGCAAAATTACCAACAGAAAGCAAATATTGTAATACTGGTAAGAATCTATATTCTGATCTATCCAAATAGTCTGTCTTACCTTCCCTTCAATTTTGGCCCACAAATCCCACAGTGCATTAACGACAGCTGCCACTGCCAAATGCATCACACCTTTCTCTGGACCCAGCTGGAAATATGAGATAAATTTCACACAAATCAAATGTACAATATTTACCACTTCCTAAATCACATAAATTTAGTCAATTTTTTTTAACGTATGTTGGGGGAGTGGTGGTAGAAAAGGAGGGGAGGGGAGAGGTTGATGTTTAATGCGGAACCAGCAACTACGGCTATATCATAGCAATGCAGCCAACCCGGTAAACAGATAAAAGGTAAAGGTCATCCCCTAACCTTTTCAGGTCATTGGTGGTGGGGGGTGAGGTGTTAAAGACCTGACTTTTCTCAGGGCCAGCTTTTCACTTGAGGCTGGTGCCCATCTCCTCTCCCTCGGGGCCTTACCTTCCCCAACCCTTTAAGGCAGTGGTTCTCAAAGTGTGGTCTGTGGACCACTAGTGTTCCGCGTGCGATGGTCAGGTGGTCCGTGGCTGACAGTCGTCAAATGTCAGCAAAGTGATGTTTAAAGTGATGTATTCCTCGCATTAACATTTTAATTACAAATAACGAGGTACATAGTTTTATGTCAACGTATTACTATACTACTGTCACAAAAGGACATTTAGTTTTGAATTATAATGAAACAAATGCGACAATTTAAATTTGAAATTCATAGTACAGAGTGATTTTTAGGCCTTGGTGGTCCGCCATATTTTTTACTTAAGTAAAGTGCTCAGCGGTCTGAAATACTTTGAGAACCACTGCTCTAAGGAGTCAGGTACCCACTGCCACCAGCTCGGTCAACTAGGGGAAGTTTGCTGCACTAATCTGGCATTGAACCAGCACGATCTCAGATCGGATGCCAGTGCTCTGACCTCTAGGCTATCCACTTCCCTGTAAAGAGATGCCACATGCAGAGAAAGAAAAGCATGCCTGAGACGAGACCTGAACCCAGGACAGTAAACCATTGATGTATTGGTGAAGGCGCTAACCTTCACGCCACTGGACCACCCAAGTCATGATAGGAAAATGGTGGCAGAAATCATACAGTACAAAGAGCAGAAAGTCAACAAACAGTTTAAAGAGTAAATGTACTGAAAGTATATCCAAAAGTTAAGAAAAAATGCACAGCTTATTTGCTTACCCATCTCATCTGGTCTTCACTGGTCAAAGTTTGCCAGAATTTCCCAAAATCGCTGTAGATCTCATTCACTTTCTGGCCTACCACCATCTTGCTAAGAACCCTCACTGCATGACACACTGCAGAAAGAACAATTTCTTAGCAATCGTTTCTGCATACAAAGAATGTGTTATAATGGATACTGTTTCTTTATTATTTATTTTTAATTTTTGCATGTCTTCACTATGTTTATTTCAAGAACATGAAAATCTTTCGCAGCATACCTATTTCATTGCCCTTGCCCACAGTAAAGGTTATACCATGGCCTTCAACACCCACCACATCGGTAGTAAGCACAACGTAGGGACATGAATAGTCTGGTGCCTTGTTCTGTTGATAATTTTAAAATATGCAGAATCATTTGTAGGCTTTTTGCCATGCTTGATTTTTTTTTTTTTAAAAAAGTAAATAATGATCCAATGAGTTTGTTTTACATATTCTTCTTCGCTTTCGATTTCCATCACTAGGCATAGGCATCAAGCTACAAGCTCACCCTGTCCCATTAAAAAAAAAATTACATGATTGAATGAAGCAAGAATGTCATTAAAAAAAAAGACTGACACTTTAGTATAGCAGTTAAGTGCCTATACTGCTTAGTCCACGAACAAGATATAAACTTTTGTGCTTTTGTATCTAAAGTGCTATAGTTCAATATTTCAGACTAAAGAGCAACATCAGACTTTCGATAGGGGACTGTTTTCCGACTGATTACTTTTACTGTGTTTTAGATAACAAAAGTGCTGTTAAGACCTTTTTTTTTTTTAACTAGCGCAAGGTAAGCGGAAAAAAGGATTAAATGGCCGAGGGAGAAGACTGTACAAAGCATGCAAAGGTGAAAGTTTCAAAGGTGAAAGTTCAGTGAGGAATCTCCGTCTCATGGTATCCAATCAAACAATAATGAAACAAGAATACCATAGCATCCGATCCGTCCCTCTCCAGCGAGGTGGGAAAGCGAATATCCCGCACACTGCAGGCTGTGATCACCGTGGGCGCCATGCTGTACACTGTAGGACTACAAGAGGTTAGAAGGTGGATGAGAGAGGATGGCAGTTCCAAATGGTCATCGCTCGCGTTATCTAACTACGAACGCCCCACGGCGGAAACCGTCACCTAGGTCACACAGGTCAAGGCTGGGGACGTGCGCGTGACGGTGTGATGTTTATCAATGCGGAACAATAAGGGTTCAGTTTGATAAATATTTTCGTAGCCCCTGTCGTTCTACTCCACCTCGACCCCAAACCCCTCGACCTCTAACCTCCCCCCTCTCCAAATAAAAAAACAACATTTAAAGTTATGAGTTATAGTTTGTTATGACAAATTTCGCCTTCAGTAGAAGAGAATGATCGAAGGATCGAGAACCATAACGAGCACGTGTTGGCGGGACAATAAACAATAAGCATCTGTTGCTCAATTAAGGTGTTTACATACGTGTTTAATTGCGATGACGACTGTGCCCTCTAATGTCGCGGTTCTCAACCGGTGGTACGCGTACCCCTAGGGCCTAGGGGTACGGATCGAAGGGTTATATGCAGGGGTACGTAGTGACGTAAATAAGCACGCGCGCCATCATGCAAATAAGTACAGGTAGTCCTCGACTTACGACGGATCCGTTCTTACGCGGCGTCGTAAACCGAATTTCGACGAAAGTCTGATCATCCGTTCATACAGTACTGTAAAATAATAACAGTACAGTACTGCAAACACTTAGCCTATCCAAACACCTATCCTAACACAGTACCCTACATAATTATCAATAAACATAAGTACAGTAAAATATTGTGCCTCACCTGGAATGAGGCGCACGTACAGTTCGGCCTACGACACTAATAGACCTCGTAAGTCGGAATGAGCGTCGTTTAAAGCGTCGTAACCACGAAACGACGTAACTCGAGACCGTCGATCGTAACCCGAGGACTACCTGTACTTTTATGCGCGAGGGGTACCCGGTGACATATACTTTCGCTCTTTGGGGGTACAGTCGCATAAAGGTTGAGAATCTCTGGTGCCTGACGTCATAGTACTGACCTGCCGCGTTAATTGATGCTTTTCTGTGGTGTGAACATGCATGTATTATATAGAAATTGCGGTCCTATAGTAGTATGGAACATGGCACGCATACATGCACGCACACACACAGAGGGAAAGGTAACAAGTACAGGCTTAATTGCCGGGGGGTGGGGGGAGTAATTACTGGCCTGGTGACAACCCCGTGACTGAAGGAGAGCGGGAAGGGGTTCGACAAATGACAGGATGGATGTGCGGAGATGTTTTGGAGAGACGTCGGGTGAATTAAGAGAACGTGATTTTTTTTTTAATATATAACTGTAATGTTTACAATAAAAGAGTACGCTGGGTAAAGAGTCGTAATGCTTGTAATAAATCATGAAATAAAACAAAGGGCCCAGAGGTGACAACCTGTTGCAGATCAACAGATGTATCACCGAGATAACCTTCGAGGCAACTGTCTGGGCGCCAGTGGCATGGCCTGCATTCAGATGCTTCCACCGGGCGCAGGGCGTCCTCCGCGCGCCATCACCACGGACCCGGTGGTTATCGCGATTCGCTTGCTTGTCCGCGTGTATCTTCGTTTAATCAGTGATTATCGTGCGAAAATGTGATTGCGTGGAAATACGTCCAAAGTCTTATTCAACCCCCCTATGCGTTATCCCACTTCTTGAAAGAACCATAAGGGCCGTTCTCTCGGGCAAAGTTTCGAACAGTCAAACCTCAGGAGTTCCCCAAAGTACCGTTGTATTCGCAAACAAGTTAAAGTCCTAGATAAAGAAAACCAAGAAGCACGATCGAGTCTTCGTGAGGGGAAAAGGGAAGGGGCGATCGAAATCAATTATGCAATGTGAAGTGTTTGCATATCAAGTTTATCTCGGTCTCAGATACTTTCATGATGTGCGCCAAGTCTATACCAGGTGAAACACCGCTCCCCTCTTGATCCCCGTGAGTTTATAACCCAGGAGGTGAACGGTCATGTTGATATCAGAGTTCTGGCACAAGTGCTGCCTCTTGATCTTTACGTCCCTGGGTTTGGCGACATGAGGAGTCATTTTTCCGCTCGGGAGCTTGAGTGGGATTTGTCAGCTTACACCGAAGCACCAGGTAGGGAAGTTCTAGAATCAAAATTCGCAGTCTCTATCAGCTTTAGTGGAATAAGAACGCCAGTAATTCTGCCAGGAGTAATAATGTCGGTGAAGCAGGAAGTCTTTATTAAGTCTTACAGGGAGTCTCAACCCCGAGGGGACTTGACTAAGTCGGAGCCGGACCCCAACAGCCCCAGACACACCCAGGTAAGGTTTGCCTTCAGCACGCGCTAGTTATCGGCGCTCACGTGCGTTGTGTTCAACAAATCCACGACACCCTTCCCCCAAAAAACAAACAAATAAAACAACAAAAACTCGCAGTTGTACAATTCAAAAGGGAAGTATAGTACTTGTACATGCTTGAGGTACTGTCAGGCTGGGGAGAACACCGACACGATTTGCGTTACAGGGAGTACAATGCTGTTTGCTATATAATAGGCAGAGCTGGGGAACATATCATAGTACATCATATGAGATATAGTACAGCTGGTAAGTACACAGACTTGGTTTGGGGTAATTGTAGAGTACACCATCGGTTTGTAGTATATTACAGGCTGGGAGTGCATTATGCGAGTAAAGGTACATGCTGGGGAGTACCCGGTGTTGCTGACTGTACCGTATCCACGAGAAAATACATCTAGTACGCGGTTTAATTGTTGTATTGTACAGACCCCCCGGCGACTCAGTGTCAGTTCCCAGTCTTCGCTGGACAGCGAGGGGTTGGGGTTCGTGGACCAGCCTAGCCACTGAAAGGAAGTAGACGACGACATTGAAACTCTCCTGGACACATCTGGTCAGTCTCATTGGGACCTCAGCCATTGCTGCACGCGGTAAAACTGTCTTCAGGATTTTCAGAATATCCGCGTTTTCTTTTCTCCTCATGTACCATTAAAACATTATTTAATCTCGACTCTCTTTTTACAATAATTTTCCACATGTTTTCATTCATGTACTTGTACACAATCCTTCCTTTCGCTCCTTTCTTCATGTGTATGTTTTTCTTTTCTTCACTTTTAATAATTGTAATTATAAAATAATACAAGAGACACATCATAGAGAGCATTTAAATTCACGTACTCTCACGTCCTGGCAATTACTTGGTAATTATTTGTCTGAAATGGTGTTCACATTATGTGTAACGGGTGAGGTGTTTATAAATAATAAGAGAAAACAAACAAACGAACAAACGAACACACACACAAAGAACAAGGTATCAAGCACTAATTAATCCCTGAACTGAGGTGACCTCAGTCCCTGTTCACATCGCACACTTTACGATGCCCATCCGCTACCAAACGTTCACACCACACACCATGTTCACACGCAGAGTCGATACCGCCGTACGACGTGACGGGCAAAACAACCTACGAACGCGCGTGCGTCAAAGTGGGCGTGACCCCCGCACGATGCCTGCTGCGGAAACTGGACAAAGGGCGTGCCCTTGACCTCAAGCACTATGGCCTTGGACCCCGCAGTGTCATCCCCGTCACCATGGCATTGATGGTATGTGTGCTCTTCCATAGCGACTTTTTCCCGAACCTGTCCACCGTCTTTCCTACTCTTACTTAAGTTATTGTTAGTTATCAAGAATAAACGGAAATATTTTATCCCAAGCGAGCGACAAAATACAACTTGCCGACAGAAAATTAAGCTTTATTTCTGAGTCAACTAGACCTGCCATATTCCACTGTATCAGCCAGTCAAGCCAACTTTTTATTTTCAATACCGACTTTGTGATCAATGTCGTTGACTTCCATTCAACACACGACCTATAGTAGATTACCCAGAAATATAAGTAAAAGCTACCGGATTCAAAGTGATTTATAAAGAGCTGATAACAGCCTTAACTGAAAAACTGTTCAGATGGCTGGCGTATAATTTAAGTTCAAATTGATCGTGTGCTGGTAGGTCCGAATAACAACTGAGAGTTAAAGATGCTTTATGTGTGTAACAAATTACAATCTTAGACATGCCATGTGTATAACAAATGATCGCGACAGTCTTAGACATGCCATGTGTGTAACAAATGACAGTCTTAGACATGCCATGTGTGTAACAAGTGACAATCTTGGACATGCCATGAGTGTAACAAACAAAGGGCCCAGAGGTGACAACCTGTTGCAGATCAACAGATGTATCACCGAGATCAACCTTCGAGGCAACTGTCTGGGCGCCAGTGGCATGGCCTGCATTCAAACAATGATGGAGGACAACAATACGATAATTCATATTGTACGTCTACAACTTGTTTTTGTTATGTTTTTACTCACATCCGATTTAAAGTATAAAAGTGTCGGCTAATTTGTACGTGACTTCACGTTGAGGTAGAAAAACAACGTTAAACCAATTAAGTAATGCAAGTTCGTGGTTATAATGAGTGGCTCATTAAGGTTACGACTGGAATTAATGTCATGTATTAAGTCAAATATACATACGTGTCCGTGTCAGTTAATAGGATCAACTTGTGGTCGTCGTCAGAATTGTTTATTGCTCATAAGAAGAGAAATTACCGTCTCTCTACAGTAGTTCTTTGATTAACAAGACGCTTATTTTTTCTGATCTGATAAAATTATTAATGCTTAGTTCAAGATTCTGTTTCCCCATCTCTGGTTGACAACATCCCTTAAGTTCTCCAGATACATGCCTACCCACATCACTCCGCACACAAAAGGGTCAACATCATGACGTCACGTTTGTATACATATCTAATTAATGGTTGCAGCTCTTCCACTGGCCTTGACACAGGTCTTGATAACGTAAATTTACCCATGTGCAATCGTTATGATCGAGAGAAATATCTGTGGGTAATCAGTCGCTGTGCTGTGTCAGCAGAACCTGGCCGCCAACAACCTGCAGTCGGAGGGCGCGACGCACGTGGCCAGGATGATCGGCACCAACAAGACGCTTCGTGTGCTCGACATTTCAGGTCAGCCGTGCTGCTGCATGCATGTCATGATAACATCCTTTATCTGGGGCACAGATATATATAGTCACCTAGATAAAGACATGCCAGGTAAAGCAAGAGGCTTCATTCCTGTCAAAATAAAAATCACAGGCATGGCATAGCCAAGAAGTAAAATAAACGAAAAAGTATGTCTCTCATATTCTCTGAGTGCACTTAATTACACATGCGCGCGCTTGTGTGTAAAAGAGAAAGAGAATCAAAGATTGTTATTTCAAGGGATTCTGTTCACTATCGACCTTATTAGATATCTAATTTCGCATGATCAGTCTGCATATTGTGATTATCTATTCTTGAGAAATTGTATAAGCAAGTGAAGAGCATCTGGTCTGACTTGATTTAAAGAAAACTGAAATTCTCTCATCCATATTCTTTCAAGAGCTAACAGTCTTATCGTCCGTTGTAATCTCGTCACTTCAGACCTATCTTCTCATCTTTTTGTCCCTTGATTTTTATGAATGAATAAGTAAACAGTCTTTTCAAATAATAATAGTATCATCAGTTCATCATGTTTCCCCGTTGTTTGCTGCATATTAACAACGATGTTGTTTAAACGCAGAAAATGGCTTTGTGGATGCTGACGCAGTCTGCCTTGCAAGAGCTGTAGAGGTGAGGCATCTGAATCGTCTTTGTGAGATGAATGATCAGATGACAATATCTGACGAAAATCCAGTGGTGGAGAGAGAGAGAGAGAGCAGATGACAGTGGGTGGTGCTTGCTTGTTTATTGTTGCGTATGAGAAAGAAAGAAAATGGGGGGAGGGGCAACTCAACAGGCAGGCAGAGATAAAAGACTGATGTTTAAAATAGCAGCCAACAGGACTACTTCAATGGACACTGATTATGAACTAATCACACTTTGACCTGTGTGCAGAACCACTCTCGATTGACTGTTCTCAACCTGAGTCACAATGCCTTTGGTGATCCCTCAGCCGCATGCTTCTCACACATGATTGGTATGTCTGTCTGTAAGACACAGCTGAGAGATAACAGTTTCGACTCTCTGATTCTGTCCCAAAAAGAGACCCAAACATCGACCCAAACGCTTTTCTTCGTGCAACTGCTATATACTGTTTGCTACATGCATGCATTTTTTCTTGTAACTGCCATTCTCACCTGTCGGTGTTGATCATAACCAGTAAAACTGTAGGTGAGAAACAGTAAATGATAAATGAAGGAGGCCAGTAACTACCCCCACCGCCAGCCTGTACCTGTTACCTTTCTCTCTGTGCGTGTGTGTATGCTAATGCGTGTCATGTTCCATATTACTATATAAACACTAATTACTTGATTATATTTCCCTTTGTTTTTGCGGATAGCTTAACTCCAAGTTTTTCAACCTTTTACTTGTGAGACCCTCCCCCAGACGAAAACAAGTACGTCCCAGCTCCCCAACCCCCTTAGCCAGCTAACTTCACCTATATCTCTAAGCTTGGCAATTTTCATACCTATCAATATCTAGAAAAATGTGTGTCCAATTTGTTACAAGTATAAAGTATTTTTACTGCTGCCTATCAATACTTCACTGTTTTTATCAAGCTAAGGACACAGGACAATCATCTATGATCGAACTTTATAATTTATAAATGCATTGTCACTAAATGAAGATTTTACAGCAGAAAATGGTGTCTTGGAGGACTTGAATTTAAGCTGGAATCACTTCCGAGTGAAAGGTGCGCAAGAGCTGGGAGATGGGCTAGCAGTAAGTATATATATAAACATTTAAATATGTTATCACAATGCTATCACTTCGTCAATATTTTTCCTTAAAATCAATAATTTTTTGGCAGATGTTCCCTGTTTTAGAAGTTGGTTGGCCCAGCCTTCGAGCATCCTTTAGCAGGATGCTGTGACACTTTTTTTTTTACAATCTGAAAAGAGACTGGGAGTGGGAGGCGGGGTTTATTGAGGATTAGGGTTAGGACTAAGGGTTGGGTTAGAGTTAGATTTTCTGTTTTAGGGTGTAGATCATGGCGTCCATAGCAGCCTATGCCAATGTCTGATGAGCTTGCCCAAAGTACATATGCATACGGCAGATGCAGAACATATGCAGGCATACATGTATGACGACATCTAGTCATCTACAATGTTTCTAAGTTAACAGTTTAGTTGACTGTTGTATCATCTAGCTAATATAACTGTGCACCTGGCATTATATCACAATGCACACTTACATGTAATAAGACAATAGACAATTACACTGAACAGGAAAGGACATTCCATTTACAGTTACACACACACACACAAATGAATAAACATTATCACACATACTTGCAACACTAATACACAAACAGGCACACACACACATAATTATGACTATATGTGAGCATACACGTAGCTGTAAATTACTCAACACGTTGGTTCTTGCTTAGGAAAATGAGTCGCTGAAATCATTCAACATGAGTTGGAATGGTGCTGAGGACAAGGGCATAGAAGCTGTGGGGATGGCACTGAGCCAGAACAGCACACTACAGCACATCGACCTCACCTCCAACCGCATATCTTCAAAAGGCTTCCTGACACTGCTCAAAGCCCTGCCTCATAATGAGGCCCTCAGGAGCATTAGGGTACACACGGATAAAATCGAAATATTGCATTAATTTTTTTTTCTTAAGTATATACACCACATACTACAAATAATATTGTTACGTAGGTCGACTACAGTAAAAATTTCTGCACATCTGCAGGGTTAAAGTACTTTTTAAGGGTTTACATCTTCTAACAAGCTACAAAGATTTCATTGTTACCAATCTAGAAATAGATGTGGATCTTCATTGTTTGAAATAGTTTGTCTTTCAGCTTTTTAATGCACAAGAGCTTGTAGACTTTTTCTGGTAGAAGAGGGTTCCAGGGCAGCAGAATCCGAAAGTATATCGTCTTTAAAATTTACTGGACTCATCATTCTGTCTGCAGGTTGGGAGGAACAATATTTCGACTGAAGGAGCAAAGGTTGCTGTAGCCTTCTTAAAGACAATAAGAAACCTTGCTTTACAGTTACTGGATCTTTCAGTAAGTCTTCAGTTTCCTGTGAAAATTGTAAAGAAATATTATTTTTGCATCATTGAATATGCTGATGTCTACCTCACTCATTTTTTTCCTAAACATTTCACATATTCATTGATATTTTTATGTATATTAAACATTGTGGTTAAATGCAACTTTAAATGAATGAATGCTTGTTTTCTGTATGTATATATAGGACATCATCCTGAACAGTTATATCAAACCCCTACTAGAAGAATTGAAGCAGATGCACCCAGATCTGCAGATATCATATGGCTACACAGATTCCTACGGCAAACACAAGATGCGCTCGTATGACATGGTGGCTGAAGCCCTCAGCACTATGAAGTCCTTCTGTCAAGAGAACAAAATCCAGCTGGTAGAGATGTTTGCCAGATTTGATGCCGATGGTAGCACAAGCCTTACTAGGGAGGAGTTTAATGTTGGTCTTAAGGTAAAAAGACTTAAGTACAGGAGAGTATTAATAATCATTATTAATAAAATAAATTAAACAGTTTTCTTCATAGTCTTTGAAGTAGTGTGTGATGCTTATCTGGGTTTTTATTTTAGGTCACATTGGAAGGATAGCTTTCAGTTCAGGTACAAACAGCATCTGCACATAGCATACTCAGTCTTTTTCTCTTTTCTGTCTGAGTTGAAATGAAATGGTTATGTTCATCAGGAAGCCAAAATCCCACTGACTACACAACACGTAGACAAGCTGATTGAGGAACTTGATAAAGATGGAGATAAGGAGATTGATTTCAGGTAACCAGTCAGATTTTACTATTTCTTTAGTTCAAAATATTACCAGTTGTTTCCCTGCGCTGTATGTTAGATTACAAGTAGACTACTTCCCTAGACCATAACCTTAGAAGGCAGTACACACCTTTAAGCTGGATCCATCTGTAACTGATCAATGGTTAGAAAAGAAGGGATTAATAAACTATGTATTGTACATTTTTAGAGAGAAGTCAAAAGTTGCCTGTGTATTGATTTTACTGCATATGTACTGCAGTGAACTTGTGATTGGAGCAGGACAAAAGTCAGAAAGAAAAGCCAAGAAGTTAACCATGAAACTGTAGTTACCTGCTTACTGATAATCGGCTACAGTTTTTGTTTAGAGAGACAGCCAAAGCAAAAACAAAACCTGAGGTAAACAATTATATATTTATATATTTGATCGCATCTTCATAGTGTTTACATGACACTCCCTTCTTATCAGGGTAACCTATACTATAGACATAGTACTTTCCTCACTTTTTAATCCTGTCATTTTATTTCTGCATCCTCTTAAAACTAATAATTGTCATAACTGCGATGTGCACAGTTAAGTGTAAAATAAAACCTTGACATCATGTAGCATCTATTAATTATTCCTTAAGAGCCTCCCATCAGTGCTGAAGCTGAAGATTGAGTTAAATATACAAGCAGTGTGAGGATAAATAGACCTGAGTGTAGCTTGAGTCTCAAAGGTCTTACAGGCTTGCTTGACTGTAAAGATTATAAGATCAAAGAATTAGGTGAAAGTTGTATAGTTTAATTGTTTTGCAGGCCAGAAATGCTGTTAGAATTAGCTCACATGTGGTTAAGCTAAGTTTTTAGATGATTATTCTGCCTAACCTCGGAACTGAGTTTAAGATAAATATTGCCCAATTTTGTGTGTTTTCTGCTATGAATGTTGATTTGTGCATCACATGTGACAATGTATATTATTCCATCACCTTTTACATCCTAAAGCATTCTGCTGTTTCTTGAGAATCACCCATACTTTGTTGTTAAAACATATTCTTTACACTTCTGTGCTACAAAATTTAATTCAGCATTGATCCAGAACAGAACAATTATTATAAGTGTGTATTAGCTAATTATTTTCTTTACGTTATCTACCTACCAACCCACAGTACACAAAATAACATCAATTTGTAGCTGTCAATTTACACAGTGGTACTGGCACGAAAGCAACAAAGCTTATTATGCTGGAATGAAAATATGGCCAAACCAAAATAAGTCTATCAATCTCACCTTTTTTTGTCATGGCAAAAGGTAAATACCTAATAAAGGTATACAAACAAGGAAAGCTGCAAATACACATCTAATTCTTGGTAATATCATCCTAATGAATTTCTACAATGTCTACACTGATCCACTTGATGTACACCCACATCAAACAACCTGAAAAACCATTAAAAATGTTCCCCTAGCCTTCTTAATCATTGTAAACATGTCTAACAATAGCAAACTTAAGAAAATCCTTTGAAAAGGCTATGAATATAAAAGACACATGACAAATGTAAGAAAATTCACTGAGCTCAACCAAGGGACATATATTTGATCCATCACATTATTTAACAACAGCACTGATAAAATCTATATGATTATTTAAAACACCCATATACAAACACATACACTACTAGAGCAGTAACAATTTTAACCCATTTGTACATGCTTATGATGCACTCACCTACCTAGCTACTGGCATGCTTGCTCTCTCTCTCACACACACAATATGTGCATAGCACATTACAGTCTGAGCCAGAATAACACACCTGACATACACTAGAGAAATGAAATTGTGCTTTCTACATCAAGAGAAGATATAATATCATTTTTGGGAGGGGGACTCCTAAAAAAAAACAAAAACAATGAAGTCCAAGAAGAGAAACTGAAAATATAGACATTGCACAAGCATTGACTTGCTTTTTTGTGTATTTGATGTGGTCAACAGTGTGACAAAGTTACAGTCTGAGGGCACCAAGGGTCTTTTTCAGCATTAGTTACACTCATGGGGTTGTCATGCGTCTAAACCAGGGGTCTCAAACACGCGGCCCGCGGGCCGTATGCGGCCCGTGAAACATTTTTGTGCGGCCCGCGGTCACTTCCGCGGTGTATATGTATGTTGTGCTTGGTGTTTTTTATGGGAACTACAGTTTCTGCTTTTTTATTAGTGACAGAGACAACGTCAACTTATTTTAATAAACTAAACTGCCTGTGCATGTAATAAACTACACTAAATGTAATTAATAATTATAAAAACTTTATTTTAGAATTTAACTGCAGTGACAGTAGTGTTCGTAAAATTTAATGAAAAAACATTTTCTTTTCGTGGTGCGGCCCGCTGACTGGCTGTTACTTTCCACTGCGGCCCACATGCTAATATGAGTTTGAGACCCCTGGTCTAAACCCTTCAAATGAAAAGGGCTGACTGTATTAACAAAATAAATTATACAAAAAAATAATTTTAGACAAATTTAAGAAACATCAACAGATGCAAATTCCACAAATAAGTCTGTTCTAACAAAATTAATCATACAAAAAACATATTCAAAACAGATAAAGATAAAAATTTTATAAAGACGCCTTTTTCTTGTCTTTAAATCCAAAATAGTTAAGATGAATGTGATGTAGACATTGGTATTGAAAATTTA
>SRHC01002650.1:60110-94902 GCA_004794325.1 Pomacea maculata
ATAAGTCTGTTCTAACAAAATTAATCATACAAAAAACATATTCAAAACAAATTTCAAAACAGATAAAGATAAAAATTTTATAAAGACGCATTTTTCTTGTCTTTAAATCCAAAATAGTTAAGATGAATGTGATGTAGACATTGGTATTGAAAATTTAAACATGCAAATGAAATGAAAAAGTTGCTGGTAGTAAGTAGTTGAAACCTCTAAAGCAATTAATTTTCAGTGAAAGGACTTGAAGTAGAGATGGGTGATAGAGAGAGTAGGACAGGATAGGGAAGCAGAATCTTCAGTTTTCATGTATGATTATCACAACTGGTATGTGTGAAGCAGTCTATATATCTCAAATGGCCTACAATGATGTGGTTTTCTGTATCTGAAGATGTGTTTCACCACCTACGAAAAATTTACTATCTCTCACTCACACACAAAGTGAAAATAAAACAAGGGAAGCTACTTTCTTGTTTCCTTTAAAAATAATACTTTTTCTTTGCTAATTCTTTTTTAAGACAACTGTTGGCCATTTGTGAATGTGATGAGTCTTACTATTTAAAAAAGATAAACATTCCATTTCTGCATGTTATATTAATGCTTTGAAATACATTACATTTCTGTTAATTGCTTTGGCAGGTTGAGGACTGAAAAAAAAAGTTTTACTTACAGACAGATGGAATGTAACTGTTTTTGCCAATATCATAAAATCATCATAAGAAAAAGAAAACCTTAAAAATTTTTTTTTGATAATGAGAATGTAAGAAATCCCTCAGTGATGCTTAAAACTTATCACTCTGCTTGCAGGAAGCATACCGTAGCACAAAAGTAACAAAATAAAAATCAAATCATTTGCATGCACAAACATTAGTTACAATCTTTAGACAAGTATTTTATGATAATCTAGAAAGCACTAAAGAAGCATGCAGCATGGCCTACTCTGAACAAAATTTCTGGTTGCGCAGCCATCTATTTGAAAGTATTTCCTTTCAAGTGTGAAAAAATCCTCCATGATTAATATATTGTCAATTAAAGCCAATTAAAACATGGTACCAGCTCAAAACATTGGGTTCCTGAAACCTGTATCAATGCAGTCAAAGATAAAATGATTTAATATATGTGATAGAAATGAAATTTGAGGGACTATCAATACAAAAGCTCTGTGAAACCCTACAGGATCACTGACAGAGGCCTATATATATATTATAAATATTATTACAAGCAGTACAAGTATCACAAGTCATCAGTATTACAACCATACAACAGGGTATAGTAAAGTGGTTAGTGCTCCCAGCTGGCTTTCAGAATGTAAACATGTTAAATAATTCTTTAAAGATCACAGATGTACATATGTGGGTGGCTGTCTGCACACTCTAAAATTCTGTTTCAAAGTTACAAAGTAGTTTATATATATATAGTTGATTCAGTGTTGTCCTTACTGTAACTGTAATGAAGCTTGCATGAGCATTTATTGTTTATGCCATGGTGAATCTAGGCAACAATTATTGAATTTAGCAACAAAACATCTTTTTTTCAATAGAATTTTACACAATAAGAAAGTGTACTTGCATAAATAATTCCATTGTTTTACATTAATCACCCACCACTATAGAAAAAAGCTGACATGCATATGACCCTGCTTTAATTTTGGGATTGTTTATGTTGACCTGGGTCAACTATAGTCAACATAAATTTGTGATATTGACATTATGTTTGCATTTCTTGCAGTAAGTAGATAGTTCACAGGCAGAATAAACTTTAATATTATCTTATGCACACAATCTCGCTAGACCATCCCTACCTGTGTACTGAGCCACTCATCAGACAGCTGAGTATGATCAATCACAATTCACAACCAAAAACTTCAAAAAAGAAAAGATTCCATTAATAACAAAAACAATAAACATTGCACAGTTTACTTTATGATATAAATGGCAGTGTATTTACTATGATGACCTAAAAATGTTAAATGCCCTCTAGACTAGTTTTTTTTTCTAATTGGGGGTTTCACAAACCCCTAGAATGCAGCAAGTGGTCACAAGGGTTTTATTCCAGAAGAGATTCTGATTAAAATAAAACAAACGTAAACTTTTTTCCTTAACTTTATGTGATGCATGATAGCACTCAACTATCAACTGAAGTAATAAAGATTAAAATCGGTCATGTCACTGCACTTGTACAACAATAAAAGGCTGTCTCTACAATGAAAGTTGCTCATCACTGAGTAGACTGATTTTGTCTTACTCCGCTGCACAGCAATAGTTCCAGCAAAATGATATAGATTACTCTATTCACAAAGTCAACATCTAAATGCTGTAGATATTATAATTATAAACCAGGTGTTTTCTTAGACTTGAAAATTACCTCAATGCCTTCTCATCTACAACAAAAACGTTGAAAACGGTTGATCTGGTCCACCTTCTTGTATGTAAAAGATATCAAGATATGTTATTATTTTAGACCAGTGATGAAGAGAGGGTAGGTAGAAAAGAAGGGAGAAGATAATCCACAAAAGGGCTGCAATAAGCAGTAAAGTATAGAGTACCTGAGACAAGATCTGAACCTAGGACAGCTTATCTTGGACTGAAAGAATTGTGGAAGCAGCAATGCCAAATGTCTGTAGCACATAGTTAAATAATGATGGTCAAGAGATATAATATATATACTTTAAACTTAGAAGAAAATTTCAAAATACATCTTGTATTCACTGAACTTTTCTTGAATATTGGTGGTCCCAAGTATGGTGGATTTTAAAACAGAATCCAGTTTATAACAAATAAATGTATTCATAGGGGCTGTCTGAATATGAACAGGAACAAATGAACATGAATAACATGCACATTCTTTTCATTTTAACATTCATCTGATCATCAAACATCATCAAAGATCCCTCGCAAAGGCATACTTGATGATGTTCTCGAAGCACCAAAGCGAGATCCTTGTGACTGGTAACCATGGGAACCAGATTTCTCCTTAAGAGAGCGAGTGTATTCTGCAAGAGGGTCTGGACGATCTTCTGTGTAGTCAATAGGCTCCACCTGGCGTAGAAGTTCTGTGCGGTCATTCTCATCAGTACTGCGTCCTACTGGGTATTTGTCTGCAGAAGAAAAATATCACTGATGTATCCAATATGTGTTTCCCAACACACAAGCAAATAACACTCTTCAGATTATTAAGATAAAACCTGAGACCAAATCTACATGTAGGGAATGCTTTTACTTGAGTGTGCAAACAAAATACAAAAGTCTTCTAGCTAGAAGATAATTTTATCCATAGATTAAAAATCAATTTTTATTATTATAGCTCAGCAGTAATTTACTATAATTCATCATTGGGTTCTCTAATATTTTCACTTAAATCCCCAAAAGCATGATTTACTACAAAAAAGGGACAAACATATGAATTTTTCTTACCTTTTCTTTCACTTGATGGCCCTCCATCTTTGTTCGATGGTGAGCCGTTACCAAATCTTTCAGTCCACATCTTCCTTCTGTTGTCCCCCTCTGTCTTGCGTTCAATTTTCCGCCGTTCTGCAAGTATTTTTTTTTGTTTTAAGAGAAAGAATCAAAAGAATTAATCCACTAACAAAAACTTTCATACAGCTGTGAATCTTTTAGTGAAGTCGTGCTTTTACTAATGCTCAAGAACCTAGGCTGAATTATTTGTCTCTATTTTTGTAAAAATGTCTGTGAATCTTTTTATTTTCCTTACAAAGCATTCACATTCTGATTTCTAATACATTATATTAAGTCTTATAATGAAAAACATACTGTTTCATTTGGTCTCTCATCATCTTTATTTTAATGTATTATTGGCTTTTCAGAGCTAGCCAATCTAAAAGGAGTGTGTTACAGTATATCAATCTGTCTCACCTCTTCTGACAAGCTCTCGTCCTTCGTCTACAAGTTCTGTGGTCATATCATCGTCACCAATGAATTGTTGGAAACCAAGAAGGGAGAGCACACGGCTGCCCAGGCTGAAGTAGGTGCAGATGCACAGCAGCACAATCAAGATTGGGAAGTAGATATTGAAGCCATCAGAAATGATTGAAATCACATCCATGTGACCCATGATCTGACAAAAGAATTTATCTTTTTACACTTTAATAGAAACTTTTATCAGTATGATACAATATGGTATTCATAATTATAATTGTATTAATTGTCTTTAGTGTACTGAACTTAAAAAAAAATGTTAAAACCCCTCCCCGATAATCAGCTCTGTGGGTTGCACTAATAGCAGCTTAGTTAATAGATCAGTCCTGTGCTAAAACAAACCTTGGTATAAGAAGTCTCCACGATGTTGTAAGCATGAGTGATGTGACTATCCAGATGAATGAGGCCCAAAAAATTCAGACACATAGGTGGTGTCAAGCGACAAAGCATCCTGCATCAGATGGACATATATATATACACACACACTATCCCTTTCATATCTTATATACACACACACCCTTTCATATCTTTTATTTATAGTTTTCTAACCAGTTTCTTAATATATAGCACTAATACTACAACACTCACAAAGTAGGGGATTGGGTAATGCAACTATATATAACCTATTAATGAATATGAGCGAGTCAATTTTTCACAAATGAATCTACTGTCTTCCAAACAAAGGAAAAGAGTTACTTACATGCCAGTAAATATAAGGCTGTGTTCATTGGTCTGGTGATGTGGAGCAATGTAGTGGTAATTCAAAATCCGAATCTTGAATACACTGGAGTATGCACAGAAACATAGGTAGGCAATCGTCAAGATGGATGCTAGCTGCAATAAAACAAAGGGAAAACAAAACAAAAATATTTAAAAGGAATGATAAAAAGTCCTAAACGGCAATGTCTCATGGTACTTGTTAAATAAGAGTCATCTGACTCTAACCTTTTAATTATTCAAAAACCTAATTCGCTTCCATGTCCATGCACATTCTCAGTCGTGAATCAATGATAGTGATCCTTCCAGCAAGAACTTCATAAAATATCAAATGCACAGCAATTGTGAAGCATTTCTCACCTCTATATAGGCATAGGCATAGTTTTTGCGAGCTAGATCAATGAAGACAGCAAACAGGGAAAGCGCAGGGGTCTTGATGAAAAAAAGACATTCTGACCACACCACCATGAAAGACAGCACAATCAGCACCAGAGCTATTCCCATGTACACCCATGGCCGAATGACGCATTTCCAATACCATTCTGAAATCAATAAGGGTTCTTTTTAAGCACTTATAAAGACTGAATCCTATAAGCTCTTGGTCAGTCAAATGACTTGCTCTCATGCATCTGTGACGATATAATCTGTGATGACAAGATGGCAGAATAAAGATCCTTATTTTCAAATAAAAGAATATGCTTGAATCATATAAATCAATAAAAGGAAAATAAACTGCTCCCTTGCATTTCTCTGTCACACAAACTACATGAGACTAAGTGAGACTGCTTTAAAGAGGCAAATGCTGTTAAACTACGGCAGTGAACCATGTTCATTACCAATCCTAGGTGTGTATATCACTCTGATTAGTGGGTGGACCAGCTCCTGACAGCCCTTAAACTGATGGGATGTATCATGCATGTTCTCTTCAACCTCTTCAAGGCAAAAAGCTGTGGCCATTAAGTTGTTCCACTGGATGTTTGTACGCCTTTGTAACTGCAGACTTCGAATCACCTTGTATAGGAAAGAATTACAAATGAGAAAGCATTTCACAACACAGAACCTAAAATATTTTTTAAAATGCTTTCAATTGTAGCATTCAGCAATGAATATTATGCAGATAAATTGAAAGATTATTTTAAAGAAAGGAAATCGCAACTGTCCAAGCGGTTAATGTTGTACCCGTTTATGCAGCTTGACCAAAGAGGGCACCGACACATCAGGAGAAGCAGCTGATGGCCCATAATCTTCATAGTCATCCAGGTTAGTCGTTCGCAGGGACTGATGGATGCTTTCAGGGCACTAGAGATCACAATGGTAAAATTATACAGTACCAAATCTGTTATCTGCAGGAGGTGGTTCTGGACAAAGCAGAACTATTATTGTTGCACTAACTGCTTCTTAAAATAAAAGCATATGATGATGGACAATATGGATATGTAACCTCTCATTCTTTCTTACACACCACCATCTCTACTGCAAGTTATTCAATACTGACCACAGCCATGCTCTTTAGACAGTTTTTCACTTCTACTTTTCTTATTCCATATTCTGTGATGATACCATAAGGACATTAATTTAATTAAAACAGAGTGTTGTGGATTTATTTAATTTTAAACAGACTAAGAAAGAAAAAGTTTTATAAGAAACAATATTAACTTTAAATTTATCTTCATGTCACTCCAAGAAAAAAACAGTTGGCTGAAATCTACCTTTGCCAGAATAGTGTCCAAGTGTTTCCGAAGTGGATGATTGTAGCGAATCTTTTCTGTACATCTTCTGACCTCCTGTTTGACAAATGCATTCAGTGTAAGCTCCTATTAATAAATTACACAGAATTGGTAATAAAGAGATGGCAGTAACCCAGAGTGGGTAGTGTGAGGGAAGCGTTTTTGAGATTTGGAATACAGAAAAAAAAAGACCTAGGTAAATATCTACAGTTTGGAATTAGCTGAAGATTTAATCCCTCCTTTAAAGCAAGTTCAGCACTAGGTTTAAAAATAAAGCTTCATATCTGCAAGGACACTGCAATCTACTTTTCTGAGAAATATTAAGACTCATTTGAAGGCTATATAACAGAACACATGAGAAAATGTTTATTTCTTCCTTTATCCCTTTTGGCATTTGCATGTATGTTATCTATAGAACACATGTTTCAGTGTTGCTGTAAATTTACTAGAGAATTTGTTGTTTCCACTGGTAAGTAACATGCCATAGATGAGACAGCATACTCAGACAGACACATGAATGTTGATTTTTAAATGCTCACTTCCATATTTACAATAATGCTTGACAAATTACAGAAAATACTCCTTTTCTAAATGGTAAATAGTGGTCTGACAAGTGCACTCCCAAAGTAATTTATCAATATATAAGCTAGTCAAAACAATTCAGATATGAAGCATTTTAGGGCAATGCAGTGACAACAAAAATGTCATACAAAGATCAGAAAAAATGAATGTTTAGAGGACTAATTTACTCTTGACACAATTTCCCCCCCTACTAACCCTAAACATTTCCAGAAGTACTTTAAAATTATGTACAAGATCAATATTATGCTAAATATGTGCAGCATTTTGCGAATAGGAAGTCCACTTTTATTTACACAGTTTATGGTGTCCAACCAAACAATCCTGTTTCTCTACTTAAAAGTAACCGTAAACTGCTATAAGAAGTTTATTCCTTTGACATTTCTTACTTCCAGGACATCTTCAAGAGCTTCATTGGCTTCTGTCCTTTCAGTACTTAGCTTGGCAATCTTGAAGTAGGTCAAGGAAAGCTTCTGACCACGTTTGGCACTATTCCAAACAGAGCGTGGCACCTCTACCAAGCCATAGCCAAGCATAAGAACTAGCACAAATAGTCCCCAGGTGTTGCTGGCTGTCACACCAATGATTTTCAACTTTTCACTGTAACATTTGGTGGATGAGAGAATGTAATCGGGTTTCTGAATGCTACATTCAATGATGACAAGACATTTCTTTATTTAATGGCACATGAAGTTTTGTAGAAAAATTTATCATTTTAAACAATGCAAAGAAAAAAAGTGATGAAGTAACAAATAAGTTACATGATTAAGAAAGATTAGGGATTAAAATTATAGTAGAGAATAAAATAGAACTGCAATATTTGCAGTAATGACTTTATATGGATAATTGAGTTCTAAAAATCAATTTCACCTTAACAACTTAAAAAATAAAGACCAGCTGCAGTTACCCATCAATATCCACATCTGGACGAGCAGCAACATATATAAGGCATATGCCAAATATAAGTAAGTAGGTTCCATAGTATATGGCATTCTCAATAAGTGCTGATTTTATTTTTCCTAGAACTGTAAAATCCCCAGCATTGGAATATGACTGCATCATGGGCAAAAGCAACCTGTTTAGAAAGAAAATCCTATGCTGTACTTTTACAATGCTTCACTCACAATTAAAAACCATTATAGATTTTACTAGGATTTACAAGGAAAAGATCTTAAACATTACAGTTCATGCCATTTGTAATCACATCTGTTATAAATGAACTCTATTTAGGTACCTGGAGATCATACGAATTTGAGAGATGTACTTAAAAGCAGATTTAAAACTTACTTTCTTTGTTGCCCAGTCTTTGTAACAAATGTACTCAGCATATTTTTTTAAAATGTCTCATGTTTGTAAGAAAAACAAAAACTGCCACATCATCATTACAGAGTAATTTCTTCTTGCAACACTTTTCGGTCAATGCAGTTTCCACATATCTCAATAATTTATCATGTATATGACCAGAAAAAGCTAGTGCTCACCATGTCAAAACTTGTGAAGTCCAGTAGATGACACGCCAAAGTGCAGGTAATACATAGTCAGGGACATAGCTTAATGGCTGTTCACAAATGTGATGTGCTTCATTATCAACGTCTTCAAAAAGTCGTGCTGCTTCTCCAGTATTTGGTAGTGATTCAGCATCACTGCCGTTAACATTGCTTTGAATCAAAGATGCTGGTAAAATTGTTGGAGGAATGGAGATTTCCAATGGCTGAGATATATTACTTGTGACAAGTGTGGTGGTAGATGGTGAAGGAGTGTTGTCACTCACACATTGACGGTAAAATGTCTGTTAAAAAAAGTTTTTTGTCACTTTCTGTTACTGCTGTTCCAAATTGTACAAAGTAAACCATAAAAAAAAGATGATCGCGTATTAATGTGTAAATCATTAATTTCAATAAATTTTTTTCTCAGGCATTAAACCTGTTGAAAACAGCTGGCTAAAATTGTGCTTAAGTTGACAAGCATTTTTTAATGAACAAACACAATAATACACATTTTGACAGATGTCTGAAATCGAACATTCTACCTTCCAATAGAAATAAAAATTTTTGTAAGAAAATCAACAGCTAAACCCTAATTCCTAATCAAAATGAATTGCAAAATCCCACCACAGCATAAATTATTATAATGATTATTTTAATAACAAAAAATTTTGAAATATGCCTATTTTTGCTTGTATATTAACATGAGATGTATCTACACAAATTACTACAAAAGGTCATGATGTCTGTGTTTTCTTACCAGTGAAACATCCAATGGGAGAATAAAGATGATCATCAGAGAGAAATACCAAGCAATGAATGTAGCAAGAGTTGTAAAGATGTGCTGCTTCCTAAGATCGCCATAGCGATGTAAGAGGTAAGCAGCCAGAAGACAGGTACAGATGATTTCAACAATCAAAGGCCCAGCAGTCATCTTGTATTGCTACTCTAGTCACTTTTAATAACTCATTTCTGTGAACATTAAAATAGAAATATGTTTAAGCAAACATTATCGCATGAATGACGACCGTCTTCTACACTTTTAAAAATATCCATTTAATACATTCAATACACACACGATCTTTCGTTAAATGATTATTCAGCAAGTCAACTTCTTTCCAAATCCCTCCTCTTCATATTAAAATTGTAATACTGGTTTAAATATAATTCTTTTGAAAAGGATGTTTCTTCCTTTTAAAAATTCCATTGATAGTTTAAGACTGCGTCGAATTTTTTTCGAATTAGAACGAAAAGTTTAATAATATCTCTGCTTCCAACATTTCTTCAGAATGGACTATGTAGGTCAAAGACTACATGAAATTAAGACTAAAATGTTAAATTCTAGAACATCAATCTTTTTAAAAAGTACCGTCAACACCTGTAATATTTTATGTGGTGGAATAAGAAGTAAATAAAACATTTTCACACATACTCACGTATGCCAACAGACTTTCTTTCAGATGCTCCACGAAGAAGAGCTTCAATGACAGTGATGCGTAGCCTGATCCTTACATTTATAATTAATCATAATCAACCTTCCACACGCTTTGAATGTATGCAATCTCCTTTTTGCTGTTAAGTCATATGTGATCAGATACAACGTTTAAAATACTCGCTATGGTTCAATGACAATATAATTGGTGTAAATCGCCTAAACATTAAAACAAAATTTGCTTTCGCGTCTGCTAACGCCACTGATCATCCAAGTGATTACGTCAACAATCAATACGTCTGTAAGAGTAGTTCCCCTTGCTGAACTCTTCCAGCTGAGATCGGTGTATTATTTCCCTGGGGTACATCACGAACTAATATGATGTTTAATCGTTTGCTTACTTTCTTTCAGACGTAAGCATGTCAACTCTTAGCAGCAGTTTGTGGGTTTTCAGCAAAAAGAGTACAAACAGAATATTAAATTTTGTAAGTATTTTATGCTAGTCCTGAGAGCTTAACGTGTCCGAAGGCGGTATAACGTGACAAAACATGCTTGATTATTTGTATGCACCAATGCGGCAATGTATTATAAAGTTATCCATTGTATTACTTTATACATTTGATAGAGCTGTCAGAAATAAAATGTGTCTTGGACAATATTGACGGAACAAGCCCTCGACAGACTGCCCGATATGGAGTTTCATTCACTGGAGTTGGACATTCGATATCAGAATTAAGACAAAAAAAATAAGTATAATAGTTCTTGTAGGAATTCAGTCACGCGTTATCTTAACGCTCGAAATAAAAATCAGATTTTACATTTTCCGGCTTATTTAGTCATAACAGATTTTTGGCTTTGAACATGAGAGGAAGTTTTTCTTTCCTTAACTTAAAAGAATCTTACTGCAAAGATAGCAGCAATCAGTCTCTCCTTTAAGGAGGAACGTTTCTCAAATCACAAACTGTGATTTGTTAAGTTTAGACATTTACACTTAACAGTAGCATAGTATGTAAACCTTATGAAAAAAAGTCTTATCATACTTTATTCATCATACTTGGAAATAATGAATTTCATTGCTGCCTCTTTATTGCAGCTACTTTTTGTTTTGGTGTGCCTTGCTTGGACCTATGTCATCACAGCAGGAAGGTTTGCATCAGTGCAGTACATGCAGAAAAAACTTCTCTAAGAGCATATTTCTTTGAGAAACATCTACAGAAAATCTTACATAATCCCCAGAATGGAAGTAATTGCAGAAAATGCTGGTCTGCTGAGCAATTTGGAAGTATATATGCTTTTAAAAGACATAAGAGCTGGTCAAGTGAACAAACAGAAGCTGCACAAGTCACAACATAATCTGGCCACCATCACTTACGAAACTGTCAAGTACTTAGAGCGTTCACCATGTGGACAGCAAACCCCAGAGAATGTGGCCTCATTTATGAAGGCAATGAAGAACTTCAACCTGACCAAAGCTGAAAAGCTGCAATTGCTCAACCACCGGCCAACTAGTGCAGTCGAGATCCAGCTTATGATTGAAGAGAGTGAAGAAAGACTAACAGAAGAGCAGATTTACCAGCTTCTCAGTGTTATTGCTGCCAGCCTCCCAGGTCCAGAACCAGAGCAGCCACCTGTATCTCAGGAAGCCGAAGGAGAGAGAATGGAAACTTATGATAATGACTATGAGGCTATATAAATATATCATTTACCTTTATTTGAAGTATATATATATATACACACTAATTAGTGATGCCTTTGTAAAAATCTTGTTTTATTAAAATTTGATTGATGCTTCAGAAAGACAAGATTTAATTTTTTTTATGTACATAAAGATACACTTAGGCGGCTATGTCTTCTGTTTTTCATACTGTGGAGCTTGCAATCACCATCTTTTTAGCAGATTGAGGCCTAAAAACTTTCCCATCCACAAGAAAAGCATTAATGTTATGAGCAAGTTCCATAAATGTTTTAAAGTTCTACCAGTCAGCTAGGGTCCTCTTCCTCACTGAAGGTGAGATCAAAGGCCAATGAACAGGTTCAAGGGGTGAGAGGTTGGAGAGTATGAAAATGGGGCCTCTCCCTCCAGAAAAAAACAAAAGTCATGGCTACCTTTGAGAAACCCATCGTGTCTCGTATAAAAATTTAAGGACAGAAGACCAGGATCTGAAGGCATAAGCACAATATGTTTAAGTTAATATAATGAAGTTTAGTAATATTTTCGTGAGAGCATCAACTACTTACTATTGTAAATGAACAGCAAATAATCTGTTCAATACAAAGATTTTTAAAAAAAAGATAATGCAGAGGCTGTGAAGTAATAAATCATCTGCTTATTAGAGGTCAATGAAAGAGAACTTCAAAGTGAATTTGACATGGCTATGTTAGGCACAAAATAAGGAATTAAACTGGTAAGAATAGACTGGAAAATTTTTCTTAGATACCAAGAAACCTGGTTGGATGGAAGTATGATGTAATGCCAGTAATAATAAAAAAGTAATCTGCATATCTCATTAATTAAATCTCGCTTCATCATAAGTATTTTGTTCAACAATAATCACTCATCTAATATGTTTTATTTGTATTGATTGGCTCCAATGTCTCTGCATACATTTAAAAATTATCTCTTTGATTAAACTCGTTCTACAGTTGATTTTTGTTGTATGTGCTATTCTTTATATCCTTGTGGCCCTCAGGGGAGAAAAAATGTTGGGCACCACTGGTTTAAGACCTCACAGGCAGGCACAAGGCGATGGTGATAGCAAACATGAAAGATACATTGCACACAATACACACTATTATTTGCCATATGCAAAGCCCTTCGATTCTGAAAAAGCACAGACTTGTGAAATATGCAATTTCTACTAAAAATATTTGCAACAAATTTATTGATAAGATGACACAAAATGTAGATTAAAGACATTGCTTTATTCACTGCACTTGTAATGAGAAGCAACAGTAATTACATTAGCTGTACATATTTTCACACTTGATATATTTTTTTCTATTTGTATTCTGTTACAAGGAAAACTGTTCACAAGCTACTGATTTCTTCAAATGTCTGCATGCCTGTAACTGTATCACTGTCTTTAAATTTCTTAATCTTTTTCCTTGTAAAGAAGGGCAGTTCTTGCCTTGAATCCACGATCATAGTAATCATCATGCTTTTTCTCCGGCAGATGAACTGTACTCTGTTTTTAAAAAAAACCACAGATAATTCATCAAAGTATAATTCTGAAAATTCTTAAGACCAAGAAAAAAAATTCTTCTACATTTTAAAGTACGTTTCACCTAGTTACAAACAGAACGTTACTCTCATATTAATGAAGTGCTTCGGTGTCATAACTGTGTGTACAACTAACCTATTTGCCGCATGATAAAAGTCTAAAACTTACTAAAAGCATGCTTTATGATACTTACTGTTAGGATCATAGGTTTGCTTTCGAAAACATTTAAACCTCCTGCCCTTGTCCAGTCCTTTTCAAATAAAAAATAAATCATGTTAAACACAAATACTCTTCTTTGAATTAAGATAAAAGTGTAAGTGTCTTAGGGAACAAGTTTAGGGCTTTAGATATTTAAATCTCTTCCCTAGTGCCATATTTATCTTAATTTGCCCTTCTATGAAGCAGAGAAATTTTGCCAGTAGGTCTTACAAACGAGAACTGCACATTAACTATGCACATCAACAATATGTTTGTACGCTCACATTGGAGAGGTACTTGATGTTGTAATAGAAAACATAAAGACCAGACAGTCCAAGCAATGCCCTTGGAATCACAATGCGGAGCATAGCGGCTGGAGTTTTTCCCTGAAAGCAAATCAACATGGTAGTGTATGTACTCAAACTCTTTAATTCATTTAAAACTTGCCATTTCTTTTATAGATATCTTATTACTGCTATAAAATAACATCCAGTTGAAAGCTAAGCAGGAAACTGAATGAAAATATGAACAGAACAGCCTGAGTATGGTAACTGTTATGGTTAATTAAGAGGAAGCAGTGATACTAATTTAAATGTAAACCAAAACTTATTTGCACCAGTAAGAATTTTTAGTAACTATTATATATATATTTTTACAATTGAATGTAAGCATTTATGGTAGACTCTTGGATAATTATATGAAAGATAAATCAGGGCACATGACTGCTTAATTTTCACTTGAATGAAATACAATTTCGATAAAATGTATCTAAGGTTTTGTGTAACCTCAACGAATGCTACATGCATTTTTAATAAGGTGTACGATAACAGCAACGTGCTGTGATAAATAACGTACAATCAATGGAATGAAGTAATTGAAGAAAGCATCAGTTGGGTTCATATAAAGCCGTCGAAAGAAATTTCTTGGCTTCAGCTCTTTCACAAAACGCGGTTCGTGGTGCAACTCTTGGTCTTTAATCCACTGTCTTCGAAGTGCACGATCCTCATCTGTCATTCCAGATCCAGCAAGTCTCTGTCGCTCGTATGGCAAAGGCTCAATTGAAAATGGAGGGTACTGGGATCCACGATAAAAATTCTGCTTTTGCCATTTTTTTGCTATCTGCCAAGGCTTTTCAGGACACGGCTCAAGTGAGTTTTGGTCCGCCATGGTGTTATTGACCTTCAACGAAGGGAGGCTATGCTGGTGCATTAACAAAGGTGAAATCGAGGTTCCTGTCACAGATTCGTATACTCTCCCCTTGATGGCGACGCGAAGACTTTCAAGTCTGCTTTATTCTGGACCTGTTGCATTCTGACCGCGCTCGGTGCTCCTAAAATACTATTTAAAAAATGTTACTGCGCGCTCACACACACACATACAGGCATACACTCTGCAAACAAATAATCGCTCTTATTTGGTGAAGTTAACTGCATTTTTAAAAAAAGGCACAAAGTAAAAATGCCAGAGCGAATCTGCAAATGAAAATAAAAAACAATTAAATCAGCAGGAAAAAAATATATAAATGTGAAGAATGTGAGTTTTATGTCTGTAACTCCGTGATGTGACTTCACGTTCCAGTGACGTCACTAGTCTCATTTGTGTATACTTTGCACTGACTGCAAATAGAAGTCAATGGGGGGGTGGGTGGGATAAAGCTGTGGGTGTGGCTTTATCAATGTAATACGAACGGAACTCTACACCACACATGAAACTGAAGTATTTTAATGCAAATTTGTTACAACATGCTCTTTAAAATATAAATTGTAAGGCAGTTTCTTTATTATTTGGTAATGCAGACAATTTTCATTAAGATCGAATCGCTTTACAATTGTTGTGTCTCTTTCTGTTGCCTTGAGGATACCAATTAGGGAAGCCATAAAGAGCTTATTGTCAACATTAAAAAATTATTTTTGTCGTTTTGTCTAGGTAATCTGGTTTCCTCCCTCATCCCCGAAAGTACAATTAACATGGAAGCACTTTAATTTAATTTTACAATTACGTAGAACACTCGACCAAGCAGCACCAGCCGACTATCATCATTGAAGCAGCTGCACTATATATGGCCTGGAAGTTTGCAAAATGTACAGATTTTGCTAGAATCTGTGAAATCTGCATCTTTAAAACCAACTATAGTTGGAAGGAGTAATGCTTGGACACAGAGGATACATGATAAAAATTAAGAGAGTGGCTGATGATATATATCCTTTCTTAATCCATGCAACCACTATTAAAATGAAGCACAGATCGAGTTCTACATTCTTCTGATAATTAAAAAAGAGTGGATATTGAATAACATGATGAAAATAATAGTGACCAAACATACAACATGTTTAATGACAAGGCGCTTGTTGTGTGCTGGATTTTGTTGTTGTAATTGGTTGGGGTTGTTTTTTTTTTTTGGGGGGGGGGGTTAACTCCATTTCATAATTGTGTTTTTAGGTCCCTCGATCCTCATCGAAAGAGACATTTGATCATGTACTTGGATTCATTTGAAGTGTATTTGCATTTCATGTAAATATTGTAAAAGCTCTCGATTTTATTTATAATTCGTTTCATTTTGCTCTTGATTGCATTGAGTTGGTCATTGGTGGAAGCACGCTGGGGATCGCAGTTGGGTTATTTTTAGTCGCAATTTAGTGTTTTTGACAATAATTTTGCTAGTCGGGCGCTAAGTTGTGCAGAGAATACGTGCCAGCTTAAAGATACCAAATGAAAAGCATGGATATAATCTTCCGATCTGTCGTCTTGTCCCTTTTTAAGGTCGTTATTATGAGAGAATGAGAAAGAAAGAAAGACTCGAATTCCCCTTTTATTTTGGTGTTAACTGAGTAATCATTTTAAAAAAAAAGTATTTTAAAAAATCACATTTTTGTGTTTGTTTTTATTTTTTTTCTTATTATTTTAGCTGCCAGTCTGTTTATAGTTTTCTAAAACGAAGGAGAAAGGGCACAGTTCAGTTTAATATCTTCATTTTAACTATCGTGCATTAAGTGAGCACTAGGAGAGATACTGTTAAATATACTTTAGAACGAACATGTATGATAGCTTTGAAGATGTCCTTTTATTTTTCTTCCCAAATCACAAAACAACAAAGTGTAGAATCTTCTAACGACGTGTGAGAATCAGCAACAGATTTTGGGCACTCCCTATGAGGTTTTGAGACTGACCATAACAGAGGTCAACATGAAGCATGTGATGTATCTGGAAGAACAGAGGCGCATGACGACGTAAGTAATAATAATAATAACAATAAAAATAGCAATAAAAACCCGGCTGATAACAACCGCACAGTGACAGAGATAGGTATAGTGGTGCATCATCCCTTAATGATAATTGAGATAACAGTACTTTTTCGTACGATCGTATATGGTTGTGATGCTGATCTGTTTTTAATTACTGACGCATACCTAACCAATCGACAGCCTCGATGTCAGTCTACTTTGGGGTATAAAGATTGATGAAGTCCTTTTCAGCCTACAAGCGGCATCATCCTTTCGAAAACAGAACGGGCGTTTTCTGCTTCATCTACCAGAAAATTTATAGCCTTATGGTTTGAGTTGTACCCTTGACTTTATTTGTGCACAAATGATTACAAAGCATATTGTTTTGTGTACATAAAGTGTCACATGCGCTGAGAGACTGCTTGATTTTATGGAATCTCCCAGTCGAAAAACAGGAGTAACTAGCGTAGGCTGGCTCAAGCACTTTTCAAGGTTACATTTCTGGCGTTGAAAAGCGATTTAGAGATGAGATTCCATCAGCCATTTCTGTTTATTGGCCCAGAGGGAATCGCGCTGCAGGAAACTGCAAGAAAGATCAAGATTATTAGAGATGCACTTAAATTTGCCCTGAAAATGATAAACTTATGAGATTTAAAGAAAAGCAAGAACAAGTTCGTTTCTGAAGACATATCAGTCCTGAATCATGTTACCTTCCTGTCGCTTAAATCTTAATCTCTTTCTCACAACGAATAAGCCTGGAGGGGCGTAGTAGTACAAGTTTTCCCTACGCGTCGTAAATCTCAAACTCTCTCATATATCAGTGAGACAGCCCTGCGACACAAAGAAAACCTTTGGACTTACACTCATGGTTGTTTTCTTCAGAGATTTTTTAAAAGCAAAAACTCCATGCATATCTTTGACCTAAGTTTATTACACTTGCAAAAAGTCCTCATTCCAAAGACTCCTCTCATAACTCAGACAATAAGACAAATATTTCATAAGTGTCCATTAGAACGGATAAAGTTAACCCACAGCAATTTTCAGTCTTTTTGTACAAACTAACCAATGCGTTAACAAAACCGAAGTGGGAGCTGGGGGGTTACCAAGATCCTAGAATCCACACTCAGGCTTTTTGTTCAATCAAAGAGAGTACACTGTCCGGGTACAGATTCTCATTCATATGAGGCAACGATTCTAGTACCGGACTGTATGTGTCTTTAGGCCTGGTTCACACCATCTCTCGAAGACATCGTGGGAAGTTTATCGCGAGCTATAATCCTGGTGAATGAGTGTAGCCATATAGGCAATAATAATCCGGTGGTGGTACATTAACTAAAAAAAAAAAAAAAAAAAAACCAAAAAAACCAAAAATCACACACACAAACAAAAACTGCAAGATAGATTTACGTTTAAGATTTTCTGAGGCTGAAATGCACTTGTCTGTTTCGAGTTCAAACTCAAGAGCTTTGAACCAGTAAATATAGTACGGTCGCTGACGTTTGCCTGGCAGGAATATTACTAGTAATATTTCTATTATTCCTAAAGTATGACATTTCATTTTCACGACCTAATATGCTTACAAGGGGGGCGCGAAGGTGGTCATTTTTTAAAAGTTTCTTATAATGGTATTAGTGAAATTAGCTTACATTGCTGGCTAAGGGGGGCGCGCGGACGTACCTTTGTTCGTCAGGGGCTGCGTCACAAGTAAAAGGTTTGAAAAGCTGTGCCTGCTATCAAACAGTGGTTTGGAAATGTTTGCAACACCGTGCAAGTATTGGCGGTATAACGCGAACTACAGGGCTGTGAGCATTCCACTCCAACTCCCCATACAATGAGACTCTCCCTTTTGAGAAAACAAGTAATGTCCACATTCTTTACGTCATCTGTGTCTGCTCAAATACTGGGATGATAAAGTCAGGAGAAAAAGTCGGCCACATTCTTTACGTCATCTGTGTCTGCTCAAATATTGGGATGATAAAGTCAAAGTCGGCCTGGGAGTTTTCCTCAACGTAAAATATCTGCTGACCGTTTATCCTACTGCAAACGCACGTACGCCACCGCCACCGTTAGATTTCCTCTGAACGGAAAAGGACGTGTGTACGCTTTCACCGAATAATTTTCCCTGTCGTTGTGCTTTTGACTCAGAAGTGGTTGGTCAATGTATACTTAAAAAAATTAGATTAAGATTTTTCCTGACACACAAAGTCGGTCAGGATGTTTGCTACCGGATCTGGTTTGGGAAAATCGGAACTTGTTGGTTTGCGGGCACTAACACTTATAATACAAGGCAACCGTTGTCGCAAACTTAGGTCATTACACATGTATACTATGTAAACAGGATCTTCTCTGTTTGTTTTGACAGGTCAAAGAGACTGAGCAGTCTTTTCTTTCTGTCTTGAAAGGGGAGGGTGGAAGAGCACGGACTGGAGGAATTAAGGAGAATGGGACCGGGGAGGGTTGCACGAAGTGACATTTCTGCGTCAACATGATGTACGTGTAGGCTGTAAGTGTATTACTGGTTCACAACGTTACGGGGCCAACAGCTAGTACTCGCTACTGATGCACGATTGGTTGTTGCAGTCTCTCTCAACATGTCGCAAAATGCACCAATGCATTTTCTTCCTTAAGTACGTGTGACTGTCATTCGATCTGTCATCTGAAGCAGAGACAGGATAATTCTGCCTTCTGACGACGTCAGTGTGAGTACTGTATCTTTATTTGAACACTATGCCAGCCAGGTTTATGAAGTCAACAGTAGAAGCGCAGTTATTACGTTTAAAAGATAACATATGGTGTACGATATGATAAAGGCTGCAACATATATGTGCAATGCAATATTTGAAAAGAGGACGTTACATATTTTGATTATATTACACGAGGGGGACAGAGAATCTTTCTTTCCTCCCACCAGAGTAGCCTCATATCATCTTCACTCTCTTGCACACTTTACGTGTTATCAGATGAATAGCTGCTTCAGTAGCTCAGGGTGACATCCGCACAAGCGTAAAGGAGTAAGAGCCTAGGTGCAGTAGTGGTAGGTGATGTGGTAGGTGATGTTCACATGTCTGTAAAAGCCAGCTGAGAGCCGACCTGTCCACAAAAACTGTCCTCGTAACAGAAGACCTTGTTTGGGTGAAGTTTGGTTTCAGTCTTGTGAATACTCCGGATGTTATATTCCTGCCTTCGCTAATAAAGAAGAGGTTGCAAACGTGTTTTTCAATCCATGCGTGTTTTCTTCTTTTGCTATTGTCACAGTAAACACGCGTCTACAATACACTACACGGATGCACCTCCCTCATGCAAAAAAGCTAGCCCCGAGAAAAGTGAGATCTCGAAAACCAGTTTCCAACGACCTAACAAGATTAGGGAACGACCTTTTCCAATCATTTTTGTCATATTTGTAATTGTAGGTCATGCTTGCAGCAGACTTGATACAGGCATCCATCTCACTTGTTGCCTTTGCATATTGACAACAAAATATTGCACAAGGGGGACAGTAACTAACACAACTGATTCACTCATGCACTAGGTTGTGGCTTAGGTCACGGCAGTTTATAATGACCATATTTATAGTCGAAGTGGAGAGGTTGTCAAGTTCCTAAGTACTTTGTCGTTAGTTTTATCAGTTACCCTATCCAGATGCACAGTTCCTATCGGCCACGACACTGATTCTCAGAGGCAAGTGATCGTCGCTATCTCAGCGATAGGCAAAAGGCCTTGCTTACAAACAACTGGGAATAAATTTCTCTGTTCCCTTCGTTTTCACAAACTATTTTGACAAATGATAATCTCGGCTTCTTGCTTTCTTTAAAGACTTAATGATGCGATTGATTTGCTTACAAATTGGCATTATTTTTGTCTCAGTTGTGAGTTCTTTGTCATTTGCTGATGGTGTATCTCTTCTAGTGTGATCATAGACATTATAAATACTCTTATCCGTTCGTGCGACAGGAGTTATTCACACCTGTAATACGTAAGAGTGAGGTCAAACAGTTTTATAGGCCGTCCACTTTGCTAAGGTCTTTTACTATGTGAGACCGTGGACTGCAAGATGTCACGTGATCGTTGAGGGTTATTCACAAAGGTATATATGCTGCACGAAACTTACATCCCCCCCAACCCCCTTCCGAGTCTGAACAGAGTAAGATCTTTTTCATCCGCATTATCTTTGAGTACGCATAAAGTGCTCAGAGTCCACGCTGACAGTGTTCTTGTTACTATGACATAGTGACAAATCTGGTCCATCTCTTCGAGTTAGGAGTCATCTTTCGTCGCTACCAAGCGCCGGTGAGCGAGAATGTGTGCTTTGGTTAAGTCCTGTTGACTCAGTGATTAGGGCCAGGTAGCGAAGACAACTACGTGGAAATGTCTTCTTTGATTGTTGACTTAAATTTCACGCGCGCACGCACGCATACAGAATATATGTCCCCCCACCCCTGTGTGACACCCAGGTTAGTATTCGACCCTTGATGAGCTAATGATTTGGGTCTTTTCCCCTGCAGGCATCCAGGATGGGGGTGGGAGGTGAAAATGGGGACAAGTGCGTCCAAAGTTCATTACAACTTTTTTTCTGTTTTATCTTTTGTGACTCGGTAACACGACAGGGTTTTTACAAACTTTCTCTTTCGTCTTCAGAATTGGATGTTGATGCTGACATCAACGGAGACCACCCAGAACGACCGGTGACCAACAACTCACGGTGCAGCCATGAAGAGATTCCAACTAGGGGTATGATCAGTGCTTTGCTTCTTTCTTTGCAATAAATGCTTTAACAAGTATTATATCAAACATAGCACAATAATACAATAAATGTAACCAACTACATTTAAAACTATCGTGCGTACATACATGTAAATTAGGTAGTGCGAATTAAGGTAAACGTATTCGTTCAAGGCCTCTAAAATGGGAGGAACATCATATATATTTATTTTTTTGTTTGTTTTTGTATGAATTGTTTAATTTATTGGTATGCTGGAGTATATGGCCCAGGAAGACAACGTCTGACCCCAAGAGGCAGCGTTTGATATGTTGAGAAGAGTGGTCGCTCGTCCCCAGAGACGGTGACATACTGAGTTGTGTGATCGCTCGTTCCCAGAGACAGCGTCATTAAATGGATAACGTCTGTCCCCAAGTAGAGACGTCAGTGTTTTGTGTCTGCGATTGTTTTTACGATTTAAGATAAGTTGTGAGTGTGGAAGATATATATATAGAGATTTATGAAACATTAGTCCCCAGAGACAGTTGATACAGTGAAAGCAGTGTTGTGCTAAACTTTACACTTTATTACTCTTAAGTTGAACATCAAGAAAAGGAATTTTCTCTCTGGACTGATTTTAACAATTAGATATCATTGATAAGTAATAATAGCATACCGTAGATAGTAGCAAGGATTAACTGATGTATGTTTACTTGGGACTTATTTTTAACATTTTTGTGTATTTTTATTAGTTAAAATTATTAAATATCTAGAAGCCTACAAAAGAGGTAGAGTTGTTTGTGTAGAAAGGAATGCGCAAATGTCCAGGCGTTTGTGGGAAAACGAGTGACTGGGACAATGTCACTGGTAAAGACTTTGGAGCAACTGTCATTTTTCTATTTAAAAGGCATTCTGTGCAAGCGATCGATGTTTTGATTCCAAAATTTTAAAACATCTTCTTCCTGGAAAGAACTAAACATGCTGAACGTTCATTTTAAGCGCTGTTGATTTAGGACTGCAATATATTCATCAGCTTTAACAACTTCACTGTCTACATTCAGGTAGAATATAGAGCTACAATATTTTTATCATCAGTATTTTTACATTTGTATTTTTGGGGTTGAATTTTTAAGCGCTGTTTATACCTTGAACACTTTTATCAGTTTATCAATGTATATCAAGGAACAAAAGGAGTAAATTCTAGAGCTGAGTGAGATAAACGAGTTTGAAATGACAGTTATCACCTCTTACTCAACGATGCCTGTCTCTGTCCGCCCGCATTTTTTAAAATCTTTTTCTCTCACTCTTTTACTCCCCCTTCTCTCTCTCTCTCTCACTCCTTTCTTCTGCCATCCTTTCGCATCGCCATCCATCATTAGTAAACGATGCTCAACGACACACATTAATAAATGCCATAAACTTTTCTAGAGCTGCTTAATAACTCAACATACACAATCTTCCTATAAACAAGAGTAAATAATTACCACCTTTCTTCTCCCATCCCTTCTCTTATTTTATGTCCTTTGGTATGGTACTGTAGTAGGTAGGAGTTTAGCGTATTCTTCCCTCTTTATGGCGAGGGCGATACGTAACGAAAAAACAAACAAAGCACGTTGGTATGTTTGTCATATCGACATCATAAATAATTGTCGTCGTAATTGCTTTATTACTTTACGAGCGAAAACCTTTTGCTTCTATAACAAGAAGTCACAGCAGTGATAAGTGACGTAGTCCAACGTTATTACTTGTGACCAAGGGCCCAGAAAACATACTACAATTACAATCACTACCCCCAGCGTTTTCTCTTCTGTTATTTTACCTACGTTTTATATTTTATTTTGACAGGATGACGACAGTTTTGCTACCAGGACCAGACCAAATAAAAGGAAGAAACTGGTCATCGCAGGAGTTGTGGTAAATTGTAATTTACAGTTATCCACTCGTATTCTGTTTGTTGCACGACAGTAAGCCCTTCTACATCGGAGTGGTTAGGGGCGATCTGAACAATCCACGTAGACTTTTTTTGGCCATCTTTTTTCAAAAAATCTCTTTTTTTTCTCGGGTGTTAACAGTATCTTATTTTAAAATTATGGATATTAATTTATGTTATTGAAAGGCAACTATGTTGATATCATGCAATACTAGACATATCTTTTAACACGTCTAAGTTTCTAAACAATTTGTGTTGACTGATGGCCTTCACATGTGTGAGACTTCTGCCTATACATGGTCCATTAGTTGATGTAGCTTTAAATTAGTGGTTGATCCTTATGACAGATGTTTTCTACGGATCACATAACTATTAGTGATACGTAATCTGGTTAGGTTCAATGTATATATCCTGGTCAATGTCTCCACCATATTCTTTATTTTAATTTAAAGAGTCTCAGCTTTTGGTTCTTGGTTGTCTTTGGCCATCTAGGGTGGCGATTAGGACATTAATTATATTAAAGGGAAAGAACGAACGGGCAATAATTGGTTGACATAACGACAGCTTTTCTCATCATACTTTGTCCTTGGTGTGCAGCTGCTCTTGCTAGCCACGGCCTTGACAGTGGGTTTGGTCTTGGGACTAAGATCAAGGAACTCAACATCGGAAACTAATGGCGACAAAGGCCAGTCGACGAGTCAAGAGGACGGGGACTGCCCCTGGAAGTACGTGACTCGATCTTTGCTGATTTATACGTAGACTGATGAATAATCTGTTCTAATGCTCCCCTGCAGTGTCTGTTGAAGTACACAAAGAGCCAGACTGCCCTTTTGGATGTTCAGCTGGTCAGCACAATTGCATGCAGACGACTGAAGGACATGGCCATGATTCCAGGTCTAGCAGGGACGTGGGTAGGGCTCAATGGTGACAGTGGTGTTCACTACAATGATTCGTTGACCGTGTTACAAGCTTAGATATCATTCACCATTTTCTAACCATCTCAACAGAGCCGCTTTTAATAAGCAAATAATTGTTGATCACGTCTTGCACTAAGGCTTGGAGTGGCGTTGGAGGCACGCTGCCTGTATGCCTGCCTCTGACTGTCCCTGCACAGCTTGCCGCAATCTGTTGACAGTGAAGAGGGAAGCTAACCCTTGATTGAAATATTTCGCACAAGTTTTTCTGTATTTGTTGTCTGTCCGTCCACTAGTAATTTCCCTTTCTATAATTTCTTATCGTTTTGGCTAAGGGACTGCTGGTGATGATGACGAAAAGATGACGATAGATTATATGGTGTTGATATTGTCGTTCAAATATTGTTTGATATGAGTGTACTCGTCAATCAACTGCTATTTACTTGCTTGTCTGGTAGACGACCACCACTTATTCTCATCTCGCTGGACGGATTTCGTGCCGAGTACCTACGGCGAAAGGAGACGCCCACTATCCAGCAGATGCGGGAGTCGGGTGTCCACACCCCTTACATGCGTTCCGTCTACCCGACCCTCACGTTTCCTAACCACTACTCAATCGTCACCGTGAGTATGAAACGTACTTTAATTGCTGGGACTTGAAAAATAGTGTAATCACGTTACATATTCAATATATAACCACACACACCGACGCGCTTAACAGAGGGCCTATTTATAGCTGCATAAAATAAAATGCTTTGTACGGTCTGTTTAGTTAAAATGGATGACCACGTGGTTCATCAACGGGGTTGTGATTGTTCGATATACCAGCCCTTTCCTTGATCTTGAGCTCTCTTTCTCTCTGTCTCTGTCTCTCTCTTGTGATCCCTTATACGTGGCTCTTTTGTTCTCATATACCCTTGATAACGATCGATGGTCTATGACCATTCAAATAATACAAGAATCATAATTAATTTCTCTCTCTCTCTCTCACCATTTTATATCATTTGATTTTAATGCCCAACTTTTATCTGGAAGCCGCAGATATGACTTTCTTAATGGAAATCGTTACTAGACTGCTTTGATTTTGCTATTATGTTTTGTGTTTCGCATTGTTTGGCTAATATTAATTCTTTGCGGGGATCGAGCATCGAGTCATCTGCATATGGATAAGATTCACTGAAAAAGTAAATAAAGTGTTTTTGATTTATTAAGGGGGTGCTCTTTAAAACAGGTCGTCAAATGCTAGTATTTCATCTGACTACAGCTAAAAAAGTTTATTGCATTCTTCATGAGATTTACACTCGACCTTCTATAGCCAAAGAACATAGCCTTGGTCTGTCGTCTGTCGCGGAGTACCGAAGATAACTCTTACAACCCAACTGTAGTGCTTTCCCTTTAATCGCACTATCTTCGCTCAAAAGTTTTAAGCAACTGGCAGACAAGATGTCTCAGAAATCTCAACTAAAGATCATAGAAGACTTATGTTTGCAACACCTACAGCTCATAATCCTGACGAGGTTTTAATCTGTTCATAATCACAAAACTAAAACTACTTGCACCTACATACATTTCGAATATGTTGACTTCACTATTATAGAAGGCGTTGTCCCGTCAAACTCGAAGATTGGGTTGACTTTATATGTTTTATACATAAAATACTGTCGTCTAGCTATGATAAAAATCTTTAATTTGTGAAAAAAGCACGAGTATAGTATGATAATGGCATCGAAAAATTGGGTTTTAGCAGAGAATTAGATTCATGAGAATTTTTTATGATTCATGTAAGGACCAATTCTTTTCCAAAGATAGTAAAATATGTTTACTCAAGAAAATTGTGATTTTGCAGGGCCTTTATCCAGAATCTCATGGAATTGTCAATAATGTTTTTTACGACCAGCATCTCAATGAGATTTTTACACTTGGTCGTCCCATGACCTTTGATCCACGGTGGTGGGGAGGGGAGCCAGTGAGTGATAATTTTATATTTTTCTGTTGTGTTGAAGATAAAGACTATTTCAGTGTTGAAGGATGTTTGAAGTAAAGCGTGTTGGATTTATGTACTTTGGGGTGTAAATGAAAATATGTTAGAATCAGCTTGCTACAGTTTAAATGATATCGTCAACTTGTAACAAATTTATAACTGTCTCAGATAGGTTTTACATTTTATTACTCTTATTGCATTAACAGTACTATAATAGGTATGTTTGGCATAAGTATGCTGCAGGAAATCTTGTTTTCTTATTTTTCTTTAATTTTTCAGATCTGGCTAACAGCCAAGAAGCAGAATGTGAAAGCAGCAACATATTTTTGGGTTGGATCAGATGTGGCAATAAATGGTATGTGCTCACATTGTATTCAAACATATTTGATTTTTGCATATTGTGCCATTACATTCAAAAGCAAATGGTCAATGAAAGGTCATCTGGACAGCATAAGCTGGTAACACATACAACTATGACTCACAAAAGATCATTATTGCTCAGGGCTTCTGCTTACGCAAAAAATTGCGTACAGTACGCATTAAAAGTTCGGAGGACCCCTTCAATTTTCGTCAATGGGGTCCCCTTCAAATTTGGGCGAAGAACAGGGACCCCTTAAAAATCTGAAGAAGGGGTCCGTGGGACCCCAAAGAATTTAGCCTTAGCAGAAGCCCTGATTGCTTACAATATTCTGGTCATATGATTCTATAAATAAAGTTAAATTCACTTCACAGATAGAAAAAATATATTTGTAATGCTGCGTCTTTTCATGTGATGTTTACTTTCTGAACATGGTAATCAGAAACATGTGCTGTTACATTTATTTTCACAGGTTTTGAGTTCATTAATATTGCGTTCTTTTAATACTTCTAATGTGCTATGTATACAAGTTTTATTATATCTTATTCTTCTCACACTGTTTTTCTCTCTGCAGGCTCCTACCCAGATTATTACTTCAAATATAATGGGTTTGTAACAGAGTTTTATTTTATTGTTATGTGGTAGAAGAGGTCTTGATTAAATGTTATTTTTTGAGATATTTCAATATCTTGTGTCCAATCTCTTTCCTTCTCTATCTACGTTTTATTATATATGCATTATTTTTCAGATCTGTTACTCCATATTAGCATTTTACAAGGCATGTACTTTTTGAGAGCTACAGTATGTACTAGGTGGTAGATGATTTGCAGAATCTTTTCAGTATCATGGTGTTTGTTGAGAAGTAAAAGACCTTGTAGGAATGTCTTTGCAGGATGTGTTTCTACACCCACTTCCCTCCAGTCCATATATAACAAGGCATCATGGCATTCTTGAATGGAGCATTATAATATATTCATCATGACAGGGGGGGGGGAAACACTGTAAAATTACTGATATTAAATAGTGATCATTCTGATACATAACTAAGACAAATCACACAAATATTCACATCTTCTGTATGCATATTGATGTACCTATAAATGTTGGAGGTTGAACAGGCAGCATGTATAAGAAAAGTATATACAGTTAGCTCAGCTATCCATGGTGTCAATTCATCTTCCCCAGGAGCATACCTTATGAAGCTCGCATTGACAAGGTATTTGAGTGGCTGGAGTTGCCTGAATCGACTCGCCCAGGACTCATAACACTATATTTTGATGAGCCAGATCATGCTGGCCATGGCAGTGGACCCAACAGTCAGGAGGTGAGTGGCATTTCTTTTCAGATTTTTATTAAATTGTAAATGTAAATATTGTAAATGGGGGAAGCTTCATTGCTGTCATTTACTCAGTTGCTTACACAAAGGTGTCTCCGAAAAAATGTTTTCACTCTGGTCAGCAGTTGAAGACATTTTATATTTTTCATTCTTTTCAGGTGAATGAACAGCTGAAAAGAGTTGATGGAATAATTCTTATGTTGGTCAGTGGCCTGAAAAAGAGGAAAATGGACAGTTGTGTGGATATTATCATCGTGGCAGACCATGGTTTGTAGAATTTGCAGTTTCTATAAACTTTTGAAAGCACTGGACAATCACAACACAAAAATTTTCAAAATACTGATCTAGTGATATCAGTGGATGTTGCATACCTCTAGTACCAGTCTGCAGCACAAATAAGAATTAAAATATAGTTTCCGATAGAGTTTTCTTTGGGTATAAGGAACTATTATGCATTCTATCTTGTGTTCTACTTCAAAGTCTGAAAATCTAATGCACACTCTAAATTTTCAGGGATGACAGAGACCTCATGTGAACGTGAAGTTTTGCTTAGCTGCTTTATGGATGTAGACAAAACATTCATAATTGATGGGACTATTGCAACAATTAATACCAGGTTTCACAGGGAAGTGGTTAACGGGAACACAGTTGTTGTCAACACAACTGATAGTAAGTGTTTCCTCACATTCTGTTGATTGTATTGTTGTGAAACTGTTTCAACTGGCTCACAAACTCTTCAAAATCTTGCTAAATTTGTGATAAGACAATTTGCAGAACTTTTTTTTCCAAATCATCCTTCATCTGCAAATGCAGGTTGGACTTGGTCTGCTTCATGATCGAAAAAGTCTGTTCACACACATGTACAGTCGATGCAAACATCACCACCATTCCTTTAGCAAAGTCTTTAAAGTTCAGAAACCTGTCTTTACTTAGCAATTTGAAGAACTGGAAACTTTAGAAGCATTAAAAGAATCCTTCTACACTGTATCGCACTGTAAATCAATCAGCTCACATTGCAGGCTATCTGGCACATTTTCCAAACAGATTTGACAGCTTTCCAATTTTCTAAATTCCCCAAAAAGTTATGAAAATTCATCTCGGAGATCACTTAACTGTTTCCTTTATTTTCTAGCTTCGCAGATCCAACTGTCAGTCAGTTCAGGGTAGGAAAGTGTTGAAAATCCATCCATGCGGAAAAATAATTTATGAGCAAGAATGCTTTACAGAGTCACTTTGAGTTTGCTCAAATGATCCATGACATCTAGAAGAAAGGCAAGATCTGTATGCCACCAGAGGTCACAATATTCAGGGAGAGCCTTTGTCTTTTCCTTTATTTCTAAAATCAGAACTGTTTCTTGGAGTTCACAAACTCTCTTCACAAACAGTTGTCAGACGATGCTGAAATAAAATGATTAGTCATGAATGAGGCATGTTGCCACCAGCTTTTCCTTTAAAGGCAGCCACTTCTGGTGCTCTCTCATGACTTTATCAGGCAGGTCAGCAGTGTTAACTGTTATTTTGGGATTTTGTCTGTTTTAGAATGTTATGGACTGCTGATTTCTAACGCTGTCATATTTGATAAATTTCAATCAAATTTACTTACATTAAATATAACAAAAATTATGAAAAAAATACACTTCATATTTTGGTCTGCAAGCCAGACCAAAGACGTCTACAGGACATACTTTGCCTCCCTCTGATGCATTGAGTGTTGCTTTTTTTTATTTATAATAAAAAACATCTGATTTTTAAATAACTTATGCTAACACTTGGGTCTGTCTTCAGTGCTGGATGTGAACAAAGTATATGAAAGTCTGCAATGTAAGAGCAGCCATTACCGAGTGTTCACCAAAGAAACACTACCCATGCGCTTTCACTACACAAACAATGACCGCATTGGAGACATTACAGTTGATGTTCAGGATGGGTGGTTGGTCTATGGGTAAGTTTTAAGTCCTGATTCTGAAGATATAATATGTTGTAATGATTAACAAACAGCATTCTTCTATTTTCTCATCAATTCTTTTGACACAAGTACTGAGCACAGTGACTACCATATTCTGTCACCTCTGCTCTGCATTCAGCACCAATAGCTCACTAATTATTTAACAAATAACTAATTATTAGTCCAGGCTGCAATTTTTAATTTAATATGTGCACTTGTAACTCACAGCATTATGGCCAAGATAGGTCGCACACTGCGCTGACGAATAATGATAAAGGAAGACAATGCAAGGTTAACCACACCAAAAAGATGCGTTGAATGCAGACTTGCCATTACACGGAATCTTTGATAAGTCAATAAAGTTCTTCATCCAAAAATATCTTATTATGACATTTGTATGGAAGCTCAACTTGCAATCTTCAAAACTTTCTGAAGCAGCTGCAGGAAGGTAATCAGAGTTTGAAGTTGATGTGTAGATCTAAAATCTAAGTAATGTCAGAATGGCGCAGATGTGACAGTAGAAGTAAAATGGTCCAGGAAAATAGGAAAAGAGACACAGACACAGAAATCCACATAGGAATGTAGCAAATATTGTTACAGATGAACTGATGAACATTAGACACAAAACTTCACGCAGATCAACAGACAAATATGAAAAGTGAGGGAGAGCAGTCACCTTCTAGTCAGTTAGCCATTTTCCTTTTTAAAAGTAGGGATAGGTGTAGTCTAATAGATCATTATATATATATAGACATAAAAAGTAAAGGTTTGCTCCCATAACCTTTTGGTTGTTAAGGAGTGAAGTGTTGGAGATAAAACTTATCCGGAGTTAGCTTGTTTATATTAGGGAAGTGCTAATGTCCTTGCTCTCTCTTTTCCCCCAGTCCTTGATAGGGTCAGGTGCCCAATAACCAACTGGGTCAAATGGAGAAAGCATTCTGTGCCAAATGGGTAGAATTTGATTGTGAATAAGAAGTCAAGCTATGACTGACATCTTGTTGAGGGAAAAGTACACCATTAATCTGTATGTTATGCATGGTTACCTACAGCTTTCTCCAGCTGTCACAGCTTGTAATTAAAATGCTGCACTTAGGGAGATACAGACTGCAGTGGCCATAGGTCACGACTATTGTAGTCAGTATCTATGGTCAGCGTGTTTGTTTAAGTTTTCTTGAAGGTAAAAAAAAAAAGCTGCCATTAGTGCCACTTTTCTTGGATCTCTTCTGCCTTGATTGTTTCTTAAGAATTTCAGTGGTAAAACTTTTGGGCAATTGCTTTCTGTTCTCAGAGGCATTGAGTTCTATATTTTCATAGACTACAGAAAAAAGGGTAGAAGTATGTGTCACTTCTTTGTCTGCATTGTGGCTACATAATGCCCATTTTTTGTTTTCTTTTTTAAATGTTAAAGGAAGGTCCCTCGTACTTGTTTAGCAGGGAATCATGGCTATGACAATCTGGACAGAAATATGCAGGTAAATGAAAACAGCAAAACACAGTTTAACAGACAACATAGAGAATAAGTAATGCTTTTAAAATCGACTATTTGAGATGCAGAGAAATATCTTAGACTTTGTATTTATTTTACTAGCATGGCTGTTTCAGTGCTGGCTTTGTGTTTCATTTTTGAGTGAAACCCCTTCTTTGTGGGAATCTGTATTTGATCTTCTCCTATTTTGCAGGCCTTATTCGTAGGGTCTGGTCCAAGCTTCAAGCAAAGTATAGAAGTGGAGCCATTTGAAAACATTGAACTGTACAATCTCATGTGCTGTAAGTTCAGATTATTAAGCATCTCCTGTCTGTTATAATTAACGTGATGGAAAATTTATTTCAGAATTAGCGTAACCCTTTATTTATCTTAGAGGGCAATTCTGGTGTGTTCGCATGCCAGCATCACCGTCTCCACTGCTGTACAAATGTCAAGAATGAAAAACTTTCATCTTAATGTTACTTTTTAATATTCTGGAATAATTGTTCAGTTGTAACAAACTTATTTTCTATGAGCCTTTCTTTCTCACAGATATGCTTGGCATTACACCAGCACCCAACAATGGAACTTATGGCAGCCTGTTCCATCTACTTTCTAAACCACCAATTTTGGCAGACTTTGCAGAATGTACCCAGTCAAATGGCAGGATTACTCCTTGTTCCTGTCTAAAAGAGGGGGTATGTTTAGGAGTTTTGTGTCAAACATTTTCAAGTTTATTAATAGTTTTGATGGCATACAGAGACTGCATATAGAGACTTATTTAATTTGATTTTTATCCTTAACAAAGATTTAGCAATTGTATCAGCATTTTCATGTTTAGGATACATTTAAAAAAAACTTTCTGTTAATATGCATCATTGTGTGGTTGTGCATGTTTGAGTGTGCATGTAGATGTATGCGCATGCATTGTTTGGCACGCATGTGTGCATCAAAACTACAGAATATATTTCCATCAGATTAAAAAAATAAGATTCATAAATCTTTCAATATCCTGATGTACTGATAAAAGTATTAATTTTCAGAAAATCCAGGCACCTTGTGCACAAGGTACAACACAGTTGAATGGGACCATCTATGAGACTGCCTCCTACACCACAGTCTTCAGTTCAGATTTCAAAATGCCGCTTGCTGTTACTGCAATGCAGTCAGGCTATGTAAAAGTCTTCTACTGAAGTTTTCTTTAATAATAAACTGTGTACCTAGTATTTATTTGACAAAGATAGATGTGGCCACAGACAGAACCTTAACAAAATAACACCATATTATAGCAGCACCTTCAGCAGCCACAGACAGCCATGCTAAACTGTTCTTTTGCAGTCAGTATTCCTGAATTTTGCCTTGTCCTCCTGCCCCACTAAAAAATTTGACAAGAATGTTATTTCTATGTTTTCCCAGAAGGCCAGTGGCAATTTCAGTCTGAGGCCTACCTGTGACAAAAGCAGCAGTGGTACCCTCTATCAGAAGTATACATCAGTAGATCAGACAATAGTCCTGACCTCACTTATTCCAGGTCAGTATTTCGCTATTGGTCAGTATATTAAAAAAAAACCAAAGTGGATATGAGACATATAGGATCTGGCAGTTTTTAATAAAGATTCTATGTGCATGCGAGTTTATGCATCTATGTGTATCTGTCTTTTTTTTTTTTTTTACATGTACAAAATGTAAAAGAAGTTTTCATCTCTTCCAAGAAAATACAATAAACTAAACATTAAATCAATTACTTATACAATTAGCAACTAACATAATAATGCATTTAGAAATATTAGAAAGAAAATTTTTTTCAGTGGTCATTTGCAGTTAATGTTGTATATGTGGAATAATGATAGGTCCTTGAGATTTTTGTTTCCTTCCTGGATGATATAAGCTTTGATGATTCTTTTCTTACTAGTCAGTACAGGAACACAAAACTGCAGTGACCAGGCTATGCCCATTGTTCCCATGTATGAAGGTTTCAGCAGGGGTGAGCATTGTCTTAGCTTTTTAGTTATGATGCTTGCCTCCTCCCACACTCCTCCATACACCTCCCATCTTTCTTTCTCTCCTCTTTCTCTTATTTCTTTTCCTTCTCAACTAAAATATTGTCAATAATTGATTTTTTAAAACTTTATTCATCTTGTTATTCAAGCTTGTTATTGGGCTCAACGTATATGCTGCTTTTCTTCAGACAAAATAACATTTGATTGTTTTGTATCCAGAAAGTGTATTAACATACAACCTGTACCAACTGTAGGTGTGTGGCAGTACCTATGGCAGCTAATAAACTCCTATGAAGAAACTAGTCTCAGTGACTTCAGTGTAACAGCAGGCCCCATTTTTGATGCCAATCATGACAGTCGGTTTGATCCATCTTCTGCTTCAAAAAGGTCTGAACATTCTGTCACTATATTTCAATGACCTGCTTTTGGAGAAAACCCAGCATGCCTATGCACTTTTACTAGTGGTGATGATGACTTTAGTCGATTGTAGGGATTCAGGAAGCAGCTATTTAGTTCTTTCCTTAGCCTGTTTCAGAAATCAGACTGCAACAATGTGCCTTGCAGTATGCTGATATGGCCTTTCTTAAATAAATTTCTTTCATAGTGAGCATCAGACTTTATTTATACACTGTACCTTGTGGTCTCCTAAACTGAAAGTTTATAAATTTCTTTTATTTGACAGCTTCGTTGATGCTGGAAAAGAAGTTCCTCTTCCTACTCATTACTTTGTGTCATTGGCAAGATGTGTGTATCAGTGGAAGACCTTGCCGTGTGATGGAGAGATAGAAATTCTCAGTTTCATCCTCCCTCATGTTAACCTCGTGCCGAACTGCATGGTGTGTTCATGCTTGCAATGTTTGTTTGTGTGTGTGTGTGTGTGTGAACATGCTGGAAGTAGACAACTTGTCAAGAAAAAAAAAAAATCATGCAATAATAACCTTAGAATTTTTTTTATTACATGATGTCCTGTTTTCCCACGAGTCAGCATTTATTTTGTGTGTTGTGCCATTTCAGGACTATGAGACATACTTGCTTGATAATGTAGCAAGGGTGAAAGACATAGAACTGGCAACAGAGCTTGAACTGCTGAGATTCCTCCCCCTGGAGGAGAGGGCTCGTCTCAAAGTTCGGCTGCCAACAAGCTTGTGGGCAAGCTCTTTGCCCACAGCCCAGGACAAAAATGGCATGACAGCCAGCAATGCTCCTTGTGGATCAGGCCCTCAGTAAGTTACACATGATGATGCTAATAAGACACACCAAAAATCCGCTCAATTTTGTGAAATGGGAAGCTCATCTAAATAGTTTAGTATTTGCAGATGTGTCGACTTTTTTTTTTTTTGAAGTGACTGGGTAGGAGGGGAGAAGTAGAAGTTACCCAGTAGAGGCATAAGTGGACAAGTAAACATATATTTCATAAACATTCATATTTGTTTAAGACTACTCAATGTATGGAGAGCTACAAGTTTATTTGTTTTATTTTGCACAGTTTGTTCTAAATTTTGCAAAATTTGTTCTAATCCAAAAGTATTTTACATCGATCTGCATCAATATTATGCTATGTGAAAGACCACTCATCATCACTGGAATCTCAGAAAAATAACATTGTGGAAGCAGGGCAGTTGTCTTTTACTTTCTGTCTTTTTTTTTTTAGGTACAATCCTT
>SRHC01002650.1:95084-138031 GCA_004794325.1 Pomacea maculata
TGTTTGCTGTTTTTTTCTCCTTTTGCAAAATTTTGCGGAAAGTGGACATAACATTGTCATTAAAAATGTTAACTGCTCTATTTGCTACCACTTTATCAGGGTGATGTTGTTCAACAAAATTTGCGATTTCTGCCCATTTTGCACACATTTCATGACTCTCTCCACAAAAACGTGACTCTCTCTCTCTCTGCACTCACACTGATGACGCAAGCAAGGCGCGCTGGGCCGAATAAACGCCATTCGGCTCATCTCGGACGTTCGGATGTTCGAGTTCCAAATATTTGTTCGGATTCCAAGACAAAATTTTCTCGAATTTCCTGGTCGAATACCGATTTGGTCGAAAGTCAAGGCGTTCGAGAACCGAGGTATCACTGTACTAATAAGACACACCAAAAATCCACTCAATTTTGTGGAATGGGAAGCTCATCTAAATAGTTTAGTATTTGCAGATGTGTCGACTTGGTTTTTTTTTTTTTTTTTGAAGTGACTGGGTAGGAGGGGAGAAGTAGAAGTTACCCAGTAGAGGCATAAGTGGACAAGTAGACATATATTTCATAAACATTCATATTTGTTTAAGACTACTCAATGTATGGAGAGCTACAAGTTTGTTTTATTTTGCACAGTTTGTTCTAAATTTTGCAAAATTTGTTCTAATCCAAAAGTATTTTACATCGATCTGCAGCAATATTATGCTGTGTGAAAAGACCACTCATCATCACTGGAATCTCAGAAAAATAACATTGTGGAAGCAGGGCAGTTGTCTTTTACTTTCTGTCTTTTTTTTTTTTAGGTACAATCCTTTGCTTCTCATCTCACTGGATGGTTTTCGGGCAGATTATTTATCCTATAATGTCACACCTAACATACAACGTCTGATCCAAGAAGGAGTACACACCCCAAGGATGTTGTCAGCTTATCCAACATTAACTTTTCCAAACCATTATACTATCGTAACGGTGAGCATGCACACTTCAAACACAGTCACTATATGAACATGGATGGATGGATGGACAGATGGATGAGTAGGTAGACTGACAGATATGAGGGAGTTGACATACATATGTCGCTTTGAAATTTGTGAAGTCCTCACACTCTTTTTTGACTGTTGCAGGGGCTGTACCCAGAATCCCATGGAATAGTGGACAATGATATGTTTGACATTGGTATGCAGAAAGCCTTCAGCATATACTCCTCTACAAAATCAGATCCTCGATGGTGGCATGGTGATCCAGTAAGCTATAATTCTATTTTGATATGGTAATACTACATTTTACTTTGTATTTTGCTGAACCAGCCTCCAGACCTAATTACACTTTACCTCTCTGAGCATAGATTATCTTAAATAACCAAAAGTGCTTTGGAGTAATACTCCAAACTGCAAAATAAAAATGTTATCTGTATGATTGATTTCCAAAATGTACATGCTTTTAGAGTTTGTATATATATAAGAAATCTTTATTATCATCTGTTACATAAATTTGAGATGTTGCACTGACTTTGTGGCAGAATATATGGCAATGTACAAATGTTCTGTCTTGGTTTTCAGCTGTTATATTCCTGAAAATTCCTACAAACTGTGGTGATCCCGATGCATTATTCAATGCCCCTAAAACTGTGACTAACGATCATTGAGTTAGAAATAACAGTGGTAAATTTTCCTTTCTGCCACTTTTGAACAGCTAATTCCTCTTTCCATAAACTTTGCAGATATGGTTGACAGCACAAAAGTATGGGAAAAAGAGTGCCTGCTACTTTTGGGTGGGATCTGATGTTCCGATTGAAGGTAAAGAAGTCTTGTTAGTTTAGTGTAATGCTGATCATGTGAAACAATGTCTTCACTTCTATGTGAAGAAGGAAGGGAAAAGTTGCCATATCTAGATGATTTAGTTAGTAAATATTGATTTTCTTTAAAAATGTGAAATTTGTAATTCTCAAGAAAATTGTAACATCAAATTTTATTTTCGTTTTCAGGAAAGTATCCACATTACTACAAGAATTATAGCAGGTATGTTCCAGCATTTTCATAATAGCATAATTGCTATTAAACCTGATACTAAGATACAACATTTTTAAACATGAAAATAGTTCTTGATGAGTGTTTTGAATAAACAAAATCTGTTATTTTTATCTTGTAGCTAATTTTTGTTCTGACTTAAACCATATTGATTTTATTTCATTTGGTTGTGTATTTTCAGCAATATGAGAATCACTTTGTGTTTCCAGCTCTGTACCATTTAATGATCGTGTGGACTCTGTGCTGGGCTGGCTATCTTTAGCAGCTGATCAACGCCCTGACTTAATCACACTGTACTTTGATGAGCCAGACACTACAGGCCATAAGCTGGGCCCAGAACCTACCAATGGGGTAAGGATAAGTTATTGGCTCTGTATTAAAGTTTCTGGTTCTGAAACAGTATTTGTGCTTATGATGATTAGGTGTCGCCAGAGAACTGCTTTCATAGTATTAATTTTAATGTATTTTTGAATTCACCTTGTAAAAAACAATGGCCTCCTTTACTCAGGTATGATTGTGGATGTTCATAATAGCATTAATATTTGGCTGCTTTGCTGTGGCAGCTGGGTATATGGCTGAAGAGATCAGAGTGTGAATAACAGTCAACACATCTGTGTAAACTTGTGGCTTTGAGTTGATGGAATGTCAGCACTCCTTTCTGCGTGGTTGTTTGTCAGCTGCAGCATTAATAGCATGCATTATCTTTGAAAATAGTAGCTTTTGCTCTTTCTCTCAGAGTGATTGTGAAAAAGAATTGTATAGTAATTTTGATGTTGCCACCCCTGTCCTGTTTTCATCTACGTGCATATGAGACAAACTAAAACTGCAGCTTTGTCATTTGCTAACATTTCATTCTGTTTGTTCCAGAAAAATTTAAAAATGCAGTAAATTGATAACACTGTTATCACTATGACTATAACACTATGGCTTTTATCAAATAGAAATTACATCATGTAAGACACATTTCAAAGGGAGGAAATGCAGCAAAAGGGATCATTACAACAACAACCAAAAAACCAAAAAACAAAAAAAAATAAATGCACAAGAACGAACAAAGAACATGTATAAATCTGTGGGTAATGATCCAATACTTATTGAGGTAAAAAGCACTCTGAAAACTCAAAATTATATTGAAAAGTTATAAGCAAAAAATACTTACATATTTTTAAACTTTGGTGGGAGGGTGACAAAATCTACAGTGAACAATGTGAAAGCTGTTGAAATGTATCATTTCTTTTAAATCCTTGTTGTAACTGATCCACATCCTATATATTCCAGTTTCAGGCTCATGAAATCTGTGGAAGAGAGTTTGCTTAACTGTGTTGCATGTTTTCATATATATATATACAGACACAACATGCTAAACAGCTGTCTAGTGACTTCACTATGCTGAGACCAGAGAGGTCATTAAGAAAGAAAAATGAATGGTTGTCTCTCATATGGTCAGATTTTGATATGTGGCTGGCAGCTTCAAACAAGAGGTGGATGGAGAGGTTTTGCAGGATGAACTGGAAGATGGTCTTGCACAAGAATCAGGAATTTGTAGCTCCACCATTGATTTGCTGGGTGACAGATTGGGTGTGATCTGTAGCTCCTTGTAGGACATGTTGAAAGACTTTCGGACATCTACGGGAGTGGCAGGAACACCTTGCAATGATATGTGCACTGACTGCATTGTTGGCAACATGAGTGGCTGTGAGTTGCAGCAAAACTGACACAGCAATTGTTTAGCTTCTTTTCGGAAGCGTGTCCCAGACATGCAGTAGATAACAAAGTTACAGCAGCTGTTCAGCACATTAAGCATGTCAGCCACTGCTTGTACAATGTGATAGGTTCTGAAATCAACGCCTTCGCCTTCATTGGTGCTGGAGCAGTTATTGATGAGGCAATAGAAAGCCAGAATGCAGCGTGGAAAGTGGCAAATCATGTATACAAACACAATTAACATTATAAGGACAGAAAGCTTGCGATTAGGGTTGGCTATGTTTGGAATGCCTATGCGAATTCTAGAGGATTTGTGTACCTCTATGGAGAGAAGAGTATTAAAGGTAGCAACAGCAAACCATGGCACCATATACCAGAAGATGGGTAAAATGTAGTGGTCATAGGCTTGCATGTACGCATGTGCATCAAGGTAGTCATTGGTTAATTTTGCAACCACAATATGGGTATTCCGGAAAACGGCCTTCTCAATTTTGTAGCATAAGAACTGCGGAAAGGTGATCAAAAAAACCGTGAGGGTGATGCCACCTAAACAGCAGGCCACAGTTGTCATGGTGCATGTTTGCTTCAAAGTCAGTGGCCACCTGACAGCCAGATAACGCTCTAACGAGAGACTGAATGTAGTAAAGCTGGACATGCCGAGGAATATCCAGAAGAAAGGTGTGAGGTACACTTGGACATAGGGGTTCAACTGGAAAATGGAGGTGATGATGTCCTTCTCAGGCAAGAGGATGAAGTAACTCTGGTACCTGAAGATGGCGAGCAGGAGCACACAGGAGTCGACGGCAGCCAAACAGCGGAGATAGACAGCTGTGTTGGAGGATCGCATGGATTTGCGTGAGAGAACAGCAAAGGCCAAGATGTTGCTAAAGATGCCAACCAAGCAGGTGGTAAACATGATGTATCCATATGCGTATCTGCGCAAGTTTTGCAGAAATGTAACATCAGGCTCTGTAGAGTGCCCTGAAGTGGAGTTGTTCATTTTGGCGCCTTGTTTGCTAGACTGGAGGTTAATATTAGCACTCTGCAGAAAATGTTGTCATCAAAATCAATACTTGGCACAGTTCAAGCATGTTTATCATTATCCATGGAGATTAAGGATCTCTACCATAATGTGAGAGATCGGTTTCCATTTCAGATTTCAAATGTTTTGTAATAAAATTCAAAGATTTGTCTAATAGACAAAATGTGGAAGTGTTTTACTGTTCACTGTTCTTAGAAGTTTCTCCGTGTATCTGGCTGCCCAACACAGTTTGAATCTTTGATGGTTGGGCTTGTCTTTTTAAAGTCTCCATTTCAGTCCTGGGGAAAGTTGTTGATTTGCTGTAGGAAAGCAGAAAACGGGTGGCATGCACTGTGCTGATGAGATATTCTCTAAACATTTCAGATGTTTACTTGCATATATGCCTTTATAAAATTATTATTTGATTTACGCAGTTAGAAAAATAATATCATTAGTATTTCAGACTTATATGCAAATTCGGGATGATGAAAGCCAGTATGAAGTAAAATATGTCTTATCACAAACTAATTTGTTCACAATTTCTATTCACCAACATACACATCCTCACCCATTCATTCACTCCTCCACTTATTCAAACTCATAAAAAATTGTGTTATTGATATTTGCTATGAATAATCACTTCTTGATCATTCATTTTTACATCCCAGTACATTTTATATTGATACCGTAGCTATTCAATAGAGTGTGCATGTTTATGTACATATTTTCATAAAACCACCATGTATATGTGTGCACATTTAATTTCTTCTGTCTTGTGTCATAAATTGTTTGTTATAATGGAGATCATTGTTTTGTTTGTTAACACAATGTCCTTCCTTTTCGATTTTTGTTACCTGTACCCCAAGTTTTGGTGATAAAGTGTTTTTGATGTCATGCTGTCAAAATTCTATACCTTCCTATTTTGAATACACTCGCTTAGACTAAAACAGCACACAGCATCATGTGCTCGCATGTGTACATTGTGTATGTGTGGATATCAGAAAAGACCTGTTTGTACATTAGTACCTGCTTCTTATGAGCTGCTCTCTTTGTGAAAAACATAAAGATCAACATGGAACCCACTGTCTTTATCAAGATGCAAGCACAAAAACATAATTAACTGCAACTTATTTTGGAACTGTCCCTAACTCGAGTTACTTGCCACCAAACATAGCAACATAGCAACTGGCCTGTTTCTGACATGCACCACCTGTGTCTGACAGTCACAGATTGTAAATGCCTGGCTACCTGTCTCTTATCAGGTGAATAATTGTCTTAATGCAGCTGTCTCCTCACCTTTGGGCCAATGAATCACTCTGTTGCTAGCAGTAAGATACCACTTCTGTGGAAAACAAGATGTTTGCATGTGCGTGTGTGTGTGTGTGTGTGTTTGCATATGCATATAAATGTGTGGCTGTGTGTGTGTGTGTGTGCATTTATATATATATACACATGTGTATGCATGTGTTTTCATGTGCGTGAACATGTACATGTGTGGAGATGTCTGTTTTTGTGTCTGTGTGTGTGCATGCATGTATGGGTACAGAAACATTTGTGCATATGTGTGTGTGTGGGTGTGTGCATGCATGTGCTTTCTGTTGCTACATAGAAAAACATTTGAACACTATTTTTTCAGCTGCTGACAGCTTTGCAGAATGTTGATAATGTCATTGGAAGACTGATGTCAGGCCTTCAAAATCTGAAGATGTCTGACAGTGTCAACATTCTGCTTGTTTCTGATCATGGTAAATATATTATGACTCCATGGGAGAGAGTGGCGCCTAAATATTTTAACTTGCTGTGAGTTGTTTTTCTCATAGTAATGCTGCTTTTACCACCTGCACCACATCTGCTAGATAAAGGCATTCACAATATTGCAATGAGTACTATTGTTAAAAATGTTGTTTATTTTTATAATATCAGTGGAACCATTTACTCCTGCAGATCATTGAAACCTTTAAAGTTTGTAACTTGACAGAAGCCAGATATACAGATTAATAATAAAGTTGATTTATACAGCACTTTACCTCACCATCAATGGCAGGCCTAAAGGGCTTTTCACAGATTAAAAAAAGCACATACAAAATTCATTGCGTACCTCAGTCATTGTGTAGTATGGCTACTGTTGCTGAGAACAAGATCAGTGCCATCAGAATAGGTGTGCTCTGCAGCCTTGCCATTTCTTTCTGTTACCTTCCAGAGATCATACCGTCAGACTTCAAGCATTTCTATAGCTATGGAGAGGGCTGGGTTTTCTTTCATGTCCCCATTAGTTGATTAGTTGGGTTGGTGAGTGGGAGGGTGGGGATTTTGTTGCTTCGTTAAAAAGACGGGCAGATGAAAAACTGGAAATACAAGATCAAGGCACTGTTTTGTAACCTATCATTAACTCATTATTTTTGTACACCTTAAGGAATAAAAAGGCACATATCCAAAGTGAAGACTAAACTAGACTGTGTACACACCTCATTTCCTTTACATTTTCTTTGGTACTTGTTTTTGAAATCAGGCATGGGTGCCAGGAACTGCACACGTGTGGCAAAGCTCAGTGATTATATGAAGAGTGATGATATCTCTAAAATATATGTATACACTGCAGCAGCAGCCAGAATCAGCAACCTCTACTCTTACAAAAGTGGCAATTACACCATACATGATACACCCCTTGGTGAGTGAAATAACTATGAGACTTTTCTCAAAGATGAGAGCATTAGTGTGACTGTAAAGTAGCAACAGACAAAATTTCATCTATTATCTTGCAGAATATATAAATATGTCAAAATGAAATATGCAGAATATGTCAAATATATACTTTTACTTCTGAAGTTTCCTTGTAGTTCTGTGTGATTTGACATTTCATCTGAAATGACTCATAAAAAACAGTTAAAAGAGAACTACACAAACATGCAGGGCTAGTAGTCAAAGCAATCCTTGCTTTGCCTTGGATAAATCTTTGTCAGGTATAACAATAGATGAATAGCAGTCAGATATTTGGATGTATCATAGATTTATCCAAAAATTAGTATTATGCATGCATGCTGGATGATACCTACAACATAACATCAGACAAGGAGAAAGGTTTATCCCCTCGTTTTGTTAGCACTTCTGAGTAGTTCTTTTTTTCAGCCACTAAATAAATTTTACAACTAGCTTCTGCTTACAGCTTCAACATGTTTATTTTTTCAGTTTCAACAGAAGCCATCATGAACTATTTGGAGGGTAAGAGCTCATTCTTTACAGTATACAGGAAGTCTCAACTTCCAAAACGATTACATTATGCTAACAACATTCGTATCGATGACATCATTGTCAAGATGGAAGATGACTGGGTTTTTGCAAGGTAAATTTATTTTCTGTGATATCATAAAGTTCTGTTTGTAAGAGGGGTGCCTCAATTAAATCCTTAGCAATGGTACTTGTTACACTTAGGACTGTTATTACTTGTTTTTTTCCTGCTATGACATAGATTGTGTGTACCGTAAACTGAATTTGATGATTGTGTTCTTGTAATTGTCTTGAGCAACTGGTGTGCAGACCTGGTACTCTTGATGAGAGGGATTTTTTTTATCTTACAGGTCGTCTATTTCTGGTGCTAGTTGTTCAGGGGGAACTCATGGCTGGGATAGTCGTTATCAAGACATGGGAGTAAGTTGAAAAACGACAAAACATTTTTTTTTGCATGCTTTTCATTTGATCTGCATTTCTCCTTCTGACTTAGTTTCACTAATGCTTGCTAAGGTCTTCTCAAGACAATTCGCTTACACATATTGTGAAAATAGTTTCTTCTTTTTGTCCTTTCCTTTTGAACTGCTGTATAACTACACATTATTTTAATCTGTTATCTAGGGAAAGGTAATTATGAGCTAAAAACAAAATCAGTGTCTAAAGACTACATCAGAAATGTCACATTGCCATGTTTACTTTGTCAGGCATTGTTTATTGCCCATGGTCCAGCATTTAAAGAAGGAGTGGAGGTACCTGAGTTTGAAAACATTGAGCTCTATAGCTTGATGGCAGGTAAGAACAGTAGACCCTGTTTGTAACATAATAATGTTCAATTATCTCTGACATTTCAATGGCTTATTATTTAAAACTAAAGGCAGCAGAGAAAGTCAAAAGAATCTTAGAAAGAAAAGTAAAAAGGGAGATATCTTTTTTTTAATGTTATTTTTAAGAGAATGTGAAATGTAAACATAAAAGGTTTTAAAAAAGTAGAGATAGTCCCATAACCTTATTGTTATTAGAGAGTGAGGTGCTACAGACTTCACTTATCTCAGGACCAGCTTTTGTAAAGGCAGTGTTGTCTTGTGTCTTACCTTCCCCTTTCCTCTATCCATTCCAAAGCTGAGTGTACTGGGGAAGAAATATGCTTTTCCCATGGGTATCGAACTGGCAGTGTGCACAGTTTCATGTTTGAACTCTATTGCTATAACCACTGGGCTGTCAGCTTCCCTGAGACAAATAAGTGAGCAGGTAATTTTGTTTTTTCAGATTTGTTAAATATCACTGCTTCACCTAATAATGGTACAAGAGGTTCTCTTTACCATACCCTTAAGAATCCTCCAGTTCTTCAGAAGCCACAGCAGTTTGTACAATGTCAGAGTGTACAGCCAATAGCCACCAATCAGCTTCACAGAAGCTGCAATTGCTCCATCACTACAGCGGTAATTGTCCAATAATTGTAATTGTTCAAAAAGTGGAAAAACCACCTTATTTATGTTATCTTAAAATCTTGTCAGCCAATGATGTTTGTGTTTTTATTATGTGGTCTTTAAATTTTGTTCTAAATTAATAGCAACACAAAAAAGCATTACTATTGCTATCAGCTGAAGATCAAACAGGATTTATTTCTAATAGATACTTAGGAACAGCATAAGATTTTTACATTGTGGTATACCTCAATTACAAAAAGCTATTGGGTCTGCTTAGTCTAGAATCTGAAAAGCACATAGACTAGATTTTTGTGCATAAGATATTAACATCATTTGGGTTTACTTGCTAATGAACAAAAACATTCTATACGGATATTAAATAAGCTGTAACAGTTAAATGAAAAATTATAAAATGGTTTACAATAGAACATGGATGTAAGGTGATACAGTATCTCCTTATTTATTTATACTGTGTACAGAAATTTTAGCAACAATAATTAGAAAAAAGTAAAAATATTCACAAAGAAAAAGGAACACAAAATACTACAGTTCCAGATGATGCACAAATATTCATTGAAGGGGATGAACTTATCTTTCACCTATACTAACCATTATAACCAAAGGAACTCCCCCAGTCAGATACTACCCACACCTGAAACTAAAATAGAACTTAAATTTAAAAACATGTGAGATGCCATAGGAAAAATACATTGAAATTAAAAACCTAATGAAATCATGGTTCAAAAGAAGTATATTAAACCAATGAGCAGAGTTGGGGTATTGAAGTCACTGTTGTTAATAAAAATTATCTTCCTGTGAGTATTACCATTATATACTACTATGGAATACATTACTAACAAAGAAGACTATCATACTCAAATACTGCAGTATCTGGGAAAATAAATATGCAGATACCTAGGGAGAGTATATTCTGGGAAATTTAAAGCATAAAGGACATCAATCTAAAGCACCAACTCTTTACCTGAGTGTAAAGAATAATCCAGTGCATGTACTTTATGCAGCTAAGAAAGAGAGACAGTACAGTTTAGGTAGCTAGCAGGAGAATTATTCAACTACTTGAATCATAAAGACTTTGACAGGTTTTTGTGCCAACCCCAAAGTACAGTGGACTTCTGGAACCATTGATGACTGAACAGCAATTAACATACTGCCTGAATTACACGAGCCACGTCTCTGCCTACAGTAAACCAATCAAAATGTCTCTATGGACCTCTTTTACAGTCATGGTCAGTTGCCACATATTTTTACTGTAGTGTATATATTGCTTAAAGATTTCTTTTTTTTTTTTACAGGTTCTTGACATCAGTATTATAGTTTTTTTGCTAGCATTTTTGACTTGACTTTCATTTCTCATAAGATAGAAAGAGATTTGGATTTGAGTGGCCATAGACCATTGGAATATGAATTAAATCCAAGCGAGATGTACATTGCTCTCTGACAGCCTGAGACTGGCAACTAGCCATTGTGGTATGTCACTGTTAGAACAGCAAGATTTTCCACTACGATGTGGTGAGCTTTGCTTTGCAGCAACAGATTAATTTTTAAGTCAGATAAGCTAATGTAGCTATTTGTGTTCTACATCATAGAAGCTAGTATCATTTACCATAGTTTTCATCTTTATAAGTATTCCAGGTTGATGGCTATATTATGGTTGTTTGGTCATCTTACTGTTTAGGGTGATAATGCCAATTTGCCTGACTCTGAAAGCTGCCTTGTGCCTGACAGTAATCTGCCCACTGATGAGCAAAATACATACAAATCTTACTTTAATGCTGACCAGAGCATAACTGCTGCTCCCTTATTTTCCAGTAAGGTTTTCTTTTGATCTTTTACCAGAAAACTATTGCTTTAGTTATATATATAGACTAGCTGTTTAACCCTTAAGAGGTACTCAAAACAAGTTTCAGGCAGTCACTACAGTGCTAAGATTTTAAGTATTCACTTTTTTATCGTGTGACTGAACTGAATTATTTTTGGAGAGGATGCAGCTCTTTAAATGTATTTGGCTTTGTGTGATTGGTTAAGTGTAGATCAAGACCATGGGATGACTCCTCCAGAATGGGTCACATCTACTTAGCCAGGCGGTTGAGAGGTTTCATAGCTGCATACTTAGTACATTTCATGCTGTGGATTTGAACCTTAATTAATGTTCCAGCTATAAAATGACTCTGTGTAGACAGACTACCTTATAGTTTGATAGACAAATAGATTACTTTTTAGCAAAGGCATTATTGATTGCAGAATTAATCATACATTACTTCTTGCAGTGAATGATACCTGTGGAAGTGTCACCTATTCTTCTGCTGCTACACCTATGTCCATGCTTTTGAAAAATGGTATGCTGTTTTGAAGACTGATCATTTTACACTCCTGTGAAAGCAAGTGACTTCTGCAGTCTGTTTATTGATCATGATCGTTTTGATAGCAAAGTTTAGGCCTCCAATGGCAAAACTCACAAAAAGAATGATTTTCATTGATATTTCAGTTATGGAGTTACTTATGTTTCGTTTATCAGATTTGTGGTCTGCGGTGTGGAAGTTTGTCAGATCAACAGCCAATCAGACAAAGCCTGTATTAGTCACTGTTGGACCAATATTTGACTACAACAGCGATGGTTTAGCTGATGACATTCACAATCTTTCCAAGTAAGTGCTATAACCATGAAGATCTGTGAATCTTTGCATCAAATATTAAAGTTACAGGTTTATTATCACTTAATATTGATAAACATGACAATTTGAAAAAAAAATACTTTTCAGCAATAGGACAGTCACATGGTGTTTGTGAATATTTTTGTAATTAAAGCAAAACTTGATTATGGCGGTGAAAACATGCTAGAGGAGCTTTCTGTACATTTAGAAATTGTGCATGAAATGATGAATTATGGTCTTTCCTGACAGGTTTGTGGATGATAGAAAGACAATACCATTGCCCAGTCATTACTTTGTAGTGCTTGCTCGTTGTAAGATGGATGCTGACTTGAATAACTGCGGGGAAAATCTGGATTTGTTGTCTTTTATACTTCCTCAGGAACAGCCTACTAATAATCAGGTATTATAAGAGAAAGGTTAAAGCTTTTCATTCATAGCTATTTACTAATGAAGTATTGTTATTATACTATTATTAATAAAACAAGGTATAATTCTGTCATATTCTTCAAAACATATTTCATAGTCTTGCTATGGATAGAACATAGGGCCCTCCTATAACCAAGTGTTATCTAAACTTATTTTCATCTTTCTCCACTTCTCTTTTTGTGTGTTTGTGTGTGCAAGCATTCATTTTTTCACCACCATAGAAAAGATTTTTAAAAAAAATAGATTTAATTTTGTAAAAAAAATCAAAGAAAAGTTTTGCTTGATTACCAATGATTGAATTAAAGACAGGATCTAGCCCAGAAAGTGTGCCAAGTACTTACTAACCTGCTTCACTATACAGAATGAAGAGCGCCGCCTGCTGGAAAATGTGGCGAGGGTCAGAGATGTAGAGCTTCTGACTGGACTGCAGTTCTTACCATACTTGGACCCAGCCCTCAGTGCTCGACTCAGGACCCATGTACCAACTTCTCTGTGGGCTGTTACTACTACTAAACAGAATCAAACATGGTTGGAGCAGGAATGTCCTCCAAGAGGACAAGCAGATAACCAGTGTCCTTCCAAGTGAGTCCTTGTTTATGGACAAAGTCTGTAGTGTGAAGCAACCTTACATCTTGTTCCAATAATCATTCACTAAACATTTATACTGGAGTTTATACCTATTTCTCTCCAAAAGATTTTGAGAGTCCTGACCTTCTCCTACTGTAAGAAGAATATTTTGTATTTATAATTAATCAAGTCAGTTTTTGAAACTGTTGACTTGACTTTTAAAAGTATTTTGGTTTCTTATGTCATTCTTAAGCTACCGACCAGTGTTACTAGTGTCACTGGATGGATTCAGGCCGGACTACTTGCACCGTGGGTTTAGTCCTGTGATTGATCGATTGGTCACCTGTGGAGTACATGCCCCGTACATGCGTTCTGTGTACCCCACCAAAACTTTCCCCAATCATTACACTATTGTCACTGTAAGTCTGCCCTAATTTATTGTGTCCTTAGTAAATGTAGACCTTGTGTTTGTTAAGTTCAAGCACCTTCCATTTTGGGGAGATATGGCAGTGGTGTAGGAATTTGAGGGGAAGTGGGGAGGCAGACAGCAGCCCCTTCAAAAAAGGTACTGAGGTGGCAAGGATGTAATCATCATTCACTGTCAGCATGGAGTTTGTCCTTCCCCCTCCCCAAAGCTGAGCAAAGTTCGTGGTAGTGAAGCTTTCCTTATTATGGTTTTAGAAAAGCTTATTGCAACCAAGTCTTTTGAAAAATGAAAGTTACTTTAAATCAAGTAGAATATTTTTATGTGCAGGGTTTGTACCCAGAATCTCATGGCATCATTGATAACAACATGTTTGATTTCAACATTAGTCAGAGATTCAGCCTCACTGGCAGCATCAAATACAACCCACAATGGTGGGGTGGAGAACCAGTGAGTCCTAATCTTTTTAATTGTAGTTAGGGAATTTATTAGATTTAAACATATATATATGTGATAGTGAATTTATTAGATGTAAACATACATTTCAAAGTATCTTCATCACACCATTATCACTGTCCTCCTTGTCCTCATACTGACAGTTGTCATTTTTTAACACCTGACAATGACTGTATTTCTTCTTCTTAGTCTCAACAGTCATACAGGAGTTATTCTCTCTTGGTTCTGGAAAACAGCATTCTACTCAGTTATTTAGCCTTCCTTACATTTGTTATGAAACCTAATGTGTCGATGATTATTAATTTTGTAGCTGCATTCACAATTTTATTATAATTCATGAGTTGATGTGTTGTAAGGTATGAAAGATGTGAGCATCAGGCGTTTATGATTCTTTTAAAATCAATGGTCCTCAGCTCTGGGTCACTGCACAAAAACAGAAATTCATCAGTGCCAGCTATTTCTGGGTTGGATCAGATGTCAGAATTAGTGGTGAGTTCATTGTGAGAAGTGTGAGGTATGACTACAAAGCATGTGTCAAGTTGTTTTTCAGTCCTTGAGCAATTATGAGGCTGTATTCAATACATCTAATTGTTTGATCAATTGCTTGTGATCCATATGTGTTTTAAGTGAGCTTATTTTTTTTTTACCTGCACAAAGCCAGTAACAACCAGTTTGATGTGTTTGAGGGTTAAAATAGACATTATACATATCTGCATTTTATTAATAACAAGATTTACTGTATGCACATAAAGAGCATTTTCATGATTTCAGACATGACTCCAGATATCTTTGAACCATACAATGGGTATGTCCTTTTTTTGTTTTTTTCTTTATTTTTTTTTAAGCACTTTCTCTGGCAGACATTATATATGTCATTGGCAATTTATAAGCTTACTGAATTTTTTTTTTAGATGAGCAAAGAGTTTGAAAGAGCTACAGATCAGTCAATATTAGTGATAGTGATATAATCAGCTGCATTGATCATGATCTATTTAAACCTCTGCTTACTTTTAAATCATGTGACTTTATTCAAGCGAAATTCCCTTTGGTGAACGGGTTGAAACAGTCCTTCGTTGGCTGACACTGCCAGCTGATAAACGACCCCATTTCATCACGCTATACTTTGATCAACCAGACCATACTGCCCATGAGAAAGGACCATTTACACCAGAAGTAGGTCTTCATAAAAGTTTTACATTTTTTCAAATTTTTATAGGTTTGTCACATTGCGATATGAATATTTGGTGCAAGAAAAGCCTTAGCAAATACTATTTGCACATAAACCAGGAAGATATTTGTTAAAACAAAAGGTTAACGTTTTCTGAGGCAGTCTGCAGAAATTTACAGAACTCATCAAACAAACAGAAAGTTACTGGTTAGAGGATGAAAAGGAAGTGCCTTAAAGCATGTAAAGCAAACTGCTCTTGAACTATGCATGTAAAATAGTAACAACATGTAACAGATCAAGCTAATGTTATTGATTCTGCTGACCATCTTGTCTGCTACCTTACCATGTGAACAAGTCTTTAGTTGTGCACAGTTTTCCCGTGGCTTTTGTGAGAACATTAGTCCATGCTATTATAAAAGATGTTTAGTATTACCGTTAAGTGGAGTTCAAAGGGATCATGTGTTTTGTGGTGTTTAGTGAAGAATTTCTTATTAATAACAGGGAGGATATATGGCATTTGTGGTCTTGCGCTACATTATCTCTCCACCAGCAAAATTGGCGGCGCGAAACTGTCACCATGATCAGCCTAGCAGACCATTCTTGTATATTTCTTTTATTGACACCTTTTGTTTTCAGGTAGATGCTCAGGTAAAGCTTGTAGACACAACTCTGGGACAGCTAATGGATGGTTTATATCAGCACAATCTTCATCACTGTGTTAACCTTATGGTTGTCTCTGATCATGGTTAGTGATCGAGAAGCACAATACTATCTACATTTTATGATGTTCACAGTTCTGTAGCATTTAGCGGCATCGTTCTACTGTATCTACCATAGCTTCATGGTTTGATTAAACGCTTTGAGAGTTTTAGTAGAATAAACTCTGGGATCGACTATCATGATCATAATCTGTTGTTTAGCTTGATCACAATATTATTAAATAAAATGTAACTTCACTTCGAACACTGTTTGAATAAGAGATCTTGATGCCTTTGTATAAACTGCTTTGGTTAATATTCCTAGTCTGGTTGCGTTGTCATTATTTCATTGAAGATTTTCATTTTTTTTTTAGGCTTCTCCTCATTGTCATGTGACAAAGTAATTGCAATGCAAAATTACTTTGATAAATCCTCGTCAAACAGTCTCTACTTCTACTATGGCCCATTCGGCCGTGTGAGCAACACATATCATTATGACCTACAAACGAAGGGTGTGAAAATTTACCCTGGAACACCACCGTGTGAGTGTAGAGAGAGAGAGAGTGATGTTTATTGGAAGAGCTGTTTGATGCATTTAAATAGGATTATTATGATAATTTAGTCCTTGTTACTCTTTGAGGAGCATAGGGCCACATTTATTATGATATTGATAATAAACTGATGATGGATTGATTCATAATGGTGATTGATTGTGGATTAATAATTGTTTTTGGTAAATGATGATGATGACAGTGATTCATGTGTCATCAAAAGGGAAAATGTGGAAGAGTTCCCCAATTGTGAGGCAGTGTGCCTTTAACATAAGGAGCATTGGGTTACAAATATTGGGCTCAGAAAAATTAAAAACATGATGATTACCTTCTGAAGCTTTATTCATTGGATAGGGTGATCAGCATGAGTAGAGTAAAACATACATTCTTGGCTGGAAAGGTTTTAACAGGATTTCAGACAGGTCTCCTAAGGCAAGGACATGAAGGCGAAGCTAAGACTGAGAATAATGTGTAAATATGCATCACTCGGATTTTTGATGCCTACAAAATTTTGTTTTATTCTTAATCAAGATTTGCCTGTAGCACTTGTTGTTCTACAACCAGTATATTTCTTGATTGTTTCATTTACATCATAAACAGTATCCATCCTGGATGTTCAGAATCATCTCAAGTGTGTGGATCATCTAAATGTTTATGCCAAAACTGATCTACCTAAGCGACACCACTATGTTAACAACAATCGAATTGACAACATTATTTTGGATCCGTCTTTGAATTGGACAGTTTCAAGGTAACAACAAATGACAGTTGTGTAATAGAGGACATTTTAGTCTTTATCTTTAGGAAATGCTGCCCTTCTAAAAATTGTGTTGTGCCTTGTGTGTGTTTATGTGGGTATGTCTTGAAGGGATGAACAGAGACATAAAAAGACTATGAGAAATTTTCCTTAACTTGTTTGGTCTGTTTGAATTGTGTAAAGAGCATCCTGCTTCTAGTATGTTTACCATTCTTTGCTGGAAACTTAGGTGTGGAAGCAAACTCTGGCTTCCTTCCCAACACCCAGCATTTCTGGTTTCTAGTTGATGTTATCTTTAAAAGCATTAAGAGCAAGGTTTTAAGTAGCTGATGAAAGAAGGATAGTAATAAATCATTATTTCGGTGTCTTTTAATATGTGTCTTATATTAAGATAAGTACACTTGTGAAGGTATTATTTGTGAATGCTTCGACATGTTTTCCAGACATTTCTTGCTTTATGCAAATTTGCATTACACAAAAAATTCTCGAGGAAAATAATTATAAAAATTTCCTACGCAAGCAGATTCTTATATTTTATACAATTGTTCATTGTCATGGTACAGAATTTAATATATCTGCATTTTTGTACATTTTATGACTTGTTTGGTTTGTATGTATGCCTTTGCTGTGTATGCTAAGCGATGGTGGTGATAGGGACAAATTTACAAATTTATGTAAAAATCAGTTTAAAGTCTGAGGAACTAACCGCTTTACTTAAAACAATAACTGTTTATAGGCAAATTTGTGCAGATTTGTTTGCATAAATGCATATCTGCTGATATGTACCTACCAACACATCTTCATATGTGCTGTAATTATAAAGTATAAACTAATTTTGCTTGTTGAAGCTCTGCAACTGACACGAAGTATTGCACAGGGGGAGATCATGGCTGGGATAATACATACAGAGCAATGAGTGTGAGTAGCAGCAATTATAAAAAATAGAGTAAAATGTTTCAGTTATTTTTATTTTTCTTAGTAAATATTTTTGAAGGAATAGAATCATTCATGTCACAATCACATTTTATTTAACAACAGACCATGTATGCATTACAGTCATGTGCTAGGTCATGATGTTTGTCAACAATAAACTGTATACTTATACTCTAAGACCCTCACACAATAACAAAATAGTTGAAAGTGACATGTCTCAACATTTTTCTCCATTATTACATGACACATGACTGTTTTCATAGTTTTTTAGCTATTCTTTTTTTAGGCTCTCTTTGTGGGCTATGGACCATCATTTCAGAATGGCAAAACAGTGGAACCCTTTGAAAACATTGAGCTGTACAACATGATATCAGGTAAAAAAAAAAATGTGTGGAAAAGGTGCAGAGTAGTTATTTGATGATACTGTACCAGAAGTTTTATACCATTTTAAACTGATGACTGAAGGACAGTTGACTTAAAAAAAATAAGTTTGACAAATAGCTTATGTAGTCAATTTGCCAGAAATCACTCTTGACTGATATATTCTTGCCCTAGGAAAAAGGGAATATCTTTCACTGACTAAGATGAAATGATCGACCTCCTTAGAGCAAAATGGAATTTGAACCATTATACGATAAATGTATATCTGTTTCCGCTAGCATTAGGGCATTCAGTATTTTGAGATATGAATCTCTATTTCATGCGACATGCATTTTTTGTTTAACTTGGGAATTGCAAAATATTCAAAGATCAGCTTGCTTGAAAGAAAGGCAACAGTTTAAAAAAGATGCATTTTTATACCCCAGGCATGCTTCATGATATTCTTGATGAAGTATTTCAACAGTGTTTCTCAGAAGTATGTTTCAGTAACAAAATTTTTATTTCTTTGCTTTTTACAAAATTGAAGCATGAGCATTTTGAAATTGTTTCACAAATATTTTTTTCTTTTTAGATTTGATTGGAATGAAGCCAGCTCCAAACAATGGAACATTGGGAAGCTTGGATCATCTCCTTTGGCAAAATTTCACCCGTGGTCGAAATGCTGTTTCCTCCTACAGCTCTGTGAAAAACAGTAGTGTTCCACTTGTGCCGTGCAACTGCAGTTTGAAGGTGGGGGTCATGTGTGTATGCATGCAGTGCATGTGGGTGGGTGTGGTGAGTGGGTGCATGCTACAAAAAAACTTTGGAAAGTCATAAAGTTGTAAATTCTTCAAAATGTGAAAGTCTTGATCCATTACTGAGGATTTCTAATTATGAAAATTTGTGAAAGGAAGAAACAAATTAAGACCCCTGATGTAGAGCCATATGCCATTGGAATAATTAGCATTCTGGAGGGAATTTGTAAAAAAAAACAAAAACAAATATAAACTAGTTTTAAAGAAAATGATACACACTAGGTCATAAACTTTTAGTGCAACATATAAAAACAGCTGTCTTCAAGTTCTATATTTATTATATTTCATCTGTTTCTTGTGACCTGTTGTAATGTTGTGTTTATTGTTCTCTTTCTGTCTCCCTGGCCCTCACCTCCATTTACATTAGAAAAGGCTTTTTTGTACTAAAAAGGCATCTTGAGGGATTTCTCATTGCACTCATTTTGGTTTTATACCCAAGCAACTAAAGCATCTTCTCCCTCTCTCACTTTTATATATTCTTCTGCCTCATAAAACCTGATCATATTCCCCTTCCTTTTTAGATGCTTTCATTATGCTATAAAAATATGTAGACAGTGAAAAAGGAAAAGGTGTTAAATGTTAATCTGCAGCTGTCTCCCTTTTTTCCAAACGTGAAGAGATGAAACATTATTTTTCAGCTTTTCCAAAACAACACAATGTGGAGAAAAGTGGGAATATGATGATATATCTGCTTTTAATTTTTTTAACTCAAACCAAAATCATTTATAAAAATGGTAGCGTGTTTTGCTAAATAGACTGGTAATGTCTTCCGCAGGAGGAGGACATTAAATCCATCACTGAAGTCCCATTGAGTCCCATTGCTCTTCCATTTGGTATACCTCTGTTGATGGAGACACAAACTGATGTTTATATATTGAATCACTCAACTCATGTCACAGCCTACAGTACTATTCTGAACAGCCCTCTTTGGGTCTCCGCTACAGTCACATCTTTTATGGTGAGAAATTTTCTTTTAGAACAAAAGTTGACTGATTAGAATTCAGGTGTTAAAGTATTTTATTTTGATATTTCTTACTGCAGCTTTTTGTTTAGGACATTGAGGTAGAAAAACATTCATCTTATCAAAAAGTCTCTCAATTTTATTTTTTTCTTAAGGATAGTAATGGTATTAATAACTTTGCTTAAACCTGATAATGTATCTGTGTAATTAACTGAGCTGCTGAACTATCAATGGTTACACACTTACACTGTCAAACAGCTGAGGAGGTCAGAAACACTTGATTACAACTCCACATGTGTCATTTCTGACTCTCGTCTGCCTCAAGGATTACAGTGTAATCATGCTGTGGATGATGGCCACAATGTTACATGGACATCTCTCCTCCCATCAGGTGACTCACAGTGTAATGTTTCTAGTGAAATATGTAGAGAATAGATCTTGATTAATATTTTCACACACAACCAAAGCAATGTGAATTAAAAATGAAAGGACTTTCAGAAACAAGTAACAAACACACACACAATATTTACCACACTCTAGTTTAAAAAGAATTACAAGTTTGCATGCAGAACTTTCTAGTAAATAATTATTTTGCATTTTCCAGCTTATAAATTTGGATTAAGCTCACTGCTACTGTCCAGCCAAGTACCGCTGTTGAATGACTTTGTCAATGGTATGTACAATCATTTTTTATTATATACGATCATTTGTTTCCATTTTAATATAATCTGTTTATCATGTTTTTAAAAAAAGCTTAAATCACCACCAAGGCAAAGTTCAGAGTAAAATTTTGGTAAAATATGTATAGTGTATGAGCATTTTTATAACATTTATGTTAATAGTAATGCATCATTATTCAAAATCATGTGCCCATGAAGAGTTTTTGAATAAAATAAAATATATCCATAAAACATCTGCTGCTGCTGCTCATCCTATAATTACTACCATTTGAAGAAATAATTATCCACAAATTAAAAATATGCATCCATTATAAGTCACAGACCACTATTTTATATCCCTGTTGAAATGCTCACAAAATTTGACAGACACAATAACTTCATTAGTCATAGACAAACAATGGAATGCAGCATTTCAACATGAAAATGCCTTTGCAAAATCCATTATTTCAATTACTTTTTTTTAATGAAATCATTGTTTTAAACACTCTGTAGTCTATTTTCTTACTGTTTGACTTTTACAAGATACTTGGATGCCGCTGCAAGAATTTATTGGAAACTGGGTTAAAGACTATGAAAGCATGAACTACATAGCTGGTCCTGCTTATGACACTAACAGTGATGGTTTGGCTGATACATTGGACCAGATTAAGAGGTCAGGCAAAGATAAGATTTATATTTTATTTCACTTATAAGTACATGATGTGAACTATGATAAATATCTGATAATTAAGTATGTGATGAAACCATTACATTAGTGTACCACTGTGATAGCCATGATAAATTATGTTCTATGCATTTGGTATAATGCAATGGTGAGACACTTTGATATGATGTCCTCCTATAAAATGTATCTGCACAAACAATGCATTGTATTTTCAAGAGGCATTGCATTTAAAACTGATGCTTGAGAGTATCCATATTGTTAAAAATGTCTGCTTTCCTGAGGTGTAGATTTTCAGACTTATACCAGCTCTTCTTTCCTGCAGATCCAACAACACTGTGCCTACCCATCTTTTTGTAATTGTTGCACGTTGTGCAAACAAATCTTCAGATGTGACAACAGCTCAGTGTGCAGATGTCCAGACCTTGTCTTTTATCCTTCCACAGAAAGATTCATCACGAGTCTTTAACTGTCAGGTACTTATATCAGAAACATTTTTTCCCCATCACTTCTGTTTTTTTTTTAACTGTTTAAAAGGTCCACTGCCTTTTTTTCTTTCCAGTAATGCACATGATACTTACAAGGTGAATCGCAGGGCATACTTTAATTTCTTAACAGTACAATCATATAAGGTGTTGTTGCGGCCTTATGCTTCTCAGAGGAGCAATAAACTAACAGTCATATAAAAAAATTGTATAAAGTGGATCTATGATGTAAGTGCCACATGTGGACCATTCATTAACCCAGAATAATGCATCTTATTTTCATTTACAGTCTGCATTGCAGTATCTTGAGGACAATGAAGCTAGAGTCCGAGATGTGGAACTAATCACAGGCTTCCAGTTTTTTCCTGCCATTCCCTTCACACAAGCTGTTGCCATGCGTACATACCTACCAAGTGGCTTGTGGGAGATTTCTTCTAGATAGGTCTCACCGGGCTAGCTGTCAAGCCTTCTTTACCAGTCATAATTATCATATACCAAATAAGAGGTTATTATACAACAACATATCCCATTAACAATATGTTGTTGCTCATGGATACAGGCAAATTAGAACAAAGAAATGAACTCAAAATATTAAGAGTAAAATGTTGAAGAACACCTAGATCCCCTCATCACGAACTAATATCCCTGGACTGCTGGCAGACGATTTTTTCCAGTGAACTGCTAAAACGAGGCATTAGACAAGAAAGCTTTCGGTTTATTCACATTTCAGATTAACTACTAAAGCGAGGCATGATACAAGAAAGCTTCCGATTTTGTCACATTCTTTGCTACGGCTCGCCGAGACTAACAGCGGAGAACGTCACAAGAGGCTAAGCGTTGGTCTTGGCAGACAGACAGCCATCCACCTATACACGTCCTTGCCCACATGTATAAAGCAGATTACCCATGTGTCATTGAAATGTTTCAAATTTTAAAATGAAGACAAAATAATTGATTTGGATACTCATTGATTCGTGAACTCTTGACATTATCAAAACTAAATTCATTATCTGTTGTCTGATTTTTAATGTTTGAAGGTTTTGCGGCATACATCTTTGTCATTTGATTGTGTACATGCATGAGTGTCAGAGAATGTGTGGCTGCTTTTGTTGACATACAAGTACAGAACCATTTGTATACAGAGACACATTATTCAGAAATTTAAAACCATGATTTTTAAAAAATATTCCCATAGATGAAAAGAAAAAAAAATGTACCCTCCCTTCTATAACCTTTGACATTTTCATTGATATTGTGTTGAGAAACTATAACTATTGTGATTACATTTAAATGACACATATGTTTCACTGTTTTTATTTTTCCCCCATGGATATATTTTGATGTACTTTTTTTGGTTGAATATCTATTACAGGTCTCTAACTTTAACTTGGGCCTTTACATTAAATAGTGCACATCACCAGTGTCCATCGTGTTCATCTACACTTGCAAACTCTGTATGGTCATTTTGACTTCACCAATCACACATTCAGAGGCAAAATCAGTTTTTTCAAGCCCAAGGAGTATTTTTAGCCATAACATCAGATAATAATCACACAATACCAAAAGGGTTTGTCATGAGGTTAAGCTGAAGTTGCTCTGAATAAGATAGCTGGGCACTTAGTGAAGGAAGAAAAATAAGGACTTGTTGGAATAGGTAGGGGTGGTAAGCACCTAAATGCAGACAATTACAAAATCAGAAAAACTGTATTTAGAGGGCATTTGTACATAGATTTGAGCAAGTCATCTTCAAAATTAGAAAGTCACACATTTCATGCTCAGTATTTTTATAATTCCAAAGATACGGTGGCATACAAAAATTATTACCAAATATACTCCTCTGATTTTTGTGGGAAGAAGCCTAACAAGTCGGTAACCCACTACCATCTCTTTTGTGTGAATGGGGGAGAGAAAAACCAGGTAAGAAAGGCAAAACACCAGGACTGATCTCAGCATTTCTAGCAATGGACTGCAAGATCAAGGTGAAGATGAGGCTTGGATTATTTTTGGAATCAAACTGAAAGCCCTTCAATAAGTCAAATTATGGGATGTAAATAAAAAAATTTTGGCAAAATTGTCAGAACAAAGAACATGCAGTTTCTGTTTCTACAGTCATTCTAGCCATAGTTTTTTTTTTCTTGGCCTTGCAATACAGCATGAAATATTTGTTCCTACCTATCCAATAGGGCAAATAAAAAATGCATGATATAATATACAATTTATGTAAAGCCTTAGAGAAACAATAAATGTGCCATGAAGTGCAAAAGAAATTTGTTTCTTTACATGGTTTATCAAAATGGTACTCTACAATGGTTAGTGCTGGTCTACAACTATAAACTACGAAATAATACCACCAAACGCAGACTAAAAGTTCTTTACATAAATATGCATAGACAAAGGTACCAAAGCACATACTGTAGGTGGACTTTAAGTCACTATCATTCACAAACACACACACTCATGGAGGAAGAAATTGAATTACTCAAGGGGAAAAAAAAACAACCCATACACATTGATGGTTTTCCCTGTGAGCAGGAGTTGCATGCAGAAGCGTCAGAGTTGGGATTCAGACCCATGACAATCGATTCTCACAGTAGTGATAACAGGCACTTTTTCACACTAATTCATGTACTTCTTGATTTATATTATAAAACTGAAGGAAGTTTGGAGGTCTTTACAAGAAAGTGACTTGGTTTGAAGCTGCTGCAGACTATCTTACATCTAGCAATTGCAAAATGACACCATGCAGCAAAGAGCAGCAGCATCTGTTAACATGGTAGATGCTATTTGGGTGTCCATGAAATATGTCAGATGACAGAGACAATGAAGACAGAAGCCCTCAGCCTCTGACTTCAACTGGTAGAATTGTGTTGATATCCTTTTGATGACATCACTTACCCATCAGGTACACCTAATTGCGTTACCTACCAAACTTTATTCCTCTTGATGATGCCCATCCACTGCCTGTGTTACCTATCTACACTTTAACTTAATGCCTCACTGTACTCCTCTGGAAATTCACCACACTCTCAATAACAGCTTAATTTTAAATCACTGGAAACTGAAGTTGAATTGAAATTTTAAATTGAATTTTAAGTGATTAAAAAAAAATCATGTGTAGTCACCTACCAATTCTTGCATCCTATTGCAATACCATAAACCTATAGCCTCATTTTTCTTCACAGCACCATTCATGGCAGTAGCTGTATACTTAATTTGAGTCATGCAGCACTTACACTGAAACTGATTTGAAATTACATTATGATAAAAAGTTAAACAAGTTTTAACCCCAAGGCTGGACTTGGCCAACGGACCTATGAAGTTCATCAATAGTAATCCTAGTAATGCATACTAATGTCATTTCTTTGAAATAATACTTAACGTTTCGTTGTCACTAGTTTTGTCAACCATTTACTCCTACTTCCCTTTCCCTCAATTCAGTACGTGGTTCTCAAAGTATTTCAGACTACAGACCACTTTGCTAAAATAAAAAAATATGGCGGACCACCAAGGCCTAATATCACTCTGTACCATTAATTTCAAATTTAAACTGCCTCATTTGTTTCATTACAATTCAAAACTAGATGTACTTTTGTGACAGTGGTATAGTAACAAGTTTACATAAAATTACATAATTCGCAAAGTTATTAAGATTTTAATGCGATGAATCTAATTGTTTTTGATGAGATATTTAGGTGATAAACATCACTTTGCTGACATATGATGACCGTCATCCGCGGACCACCTGACTTATGCGTGTGGCCCACAAGTGGTCCGCGGACCACGAGTCCATGCGCCTCGCAAACAAAATATCATGGGTACAAACTGTATTTTAGTTATTTCGCATGAACTGACAGTCTAGTGGAGGAATGCAAACTGACTGCGCCTGCAGTGTTTCAACCAATCTTTACTGATTGTACAATATACAAGTCCACAATAGTAATTTAATTGCCCTCCGCTCACGCAAAGACCAAGAATCATATCCCAAATTAATTCTGTATATACAGTATGTTTACAAGATACTATTTAAAACTCTTGCTGATCGATTTATAGTGACAACGAGATTGATAGGCTGTCCTCTCATAGCTAATACTACTATTTAATATCCACACAGGTCAATCTAACTTTTCTCAAAACAAGTATAATAGTCCTTCAGTCGGAGTTCCGCTCAGTGACTAAGCGACCCGAACTACGGAAGTTTTGTCTCTTACTGGCGATTGGCAACTCGTGTTGGCCGTCACCTTATTTTGTCTGTTTATTTGCCTACAGCCCACAACATCCGTCACGAACAATGAGATCGAGTCATTGCCAGTGACTAGCCCACAACATGGAGAGGCGGGAGAGTTCAGCCCGCGGAAGTTTGTAGTTACGTGACGTCACAATTACCCACAGTGCTCCGCGCACAATTTACTTTCCGTAAACCTCGCGAAGACTGACAGTCCCGTCCACTACAATGGATAAGGGCTGTCGACGGCCTCACGGAATGACGATGGGCTAGGTCACTGTTTGGTGTTCACATCGGCCAATGTGACCAGACTGTTCAAACAGACAAGTGCTTCTTAACTTGCGAATGTGCGTAGTCACGGAGGGAAAGAATCGTGTCGACAAACCGTGGCACATCTGGAGCGTCTGAGTCCACATGGCGGACTGCTTCGGAAGTGAACACGGTAATTTGAGCCTGATAAGTTTTGAGAACAGTCATGTCACCCAGCAAATGTAAATATTTGTGTCATCACTGCTATGTCAAGATTGTTGAATACAAGTGTAGTCGTAATCTATTCAGATGATGCGGATATTTGAAGTGTTACCTTTCTTTCGTTATATATTATGCTTGTGGATTCACGAAGTTAAGAGTAAAGAAACTCGAAAAGATTGTAATAATGTATGCCGGAGATTTACAATCAGCCCAGTGCCTTAAGTGGCCAGAGTCTCTGTCAGCAAGGTTATACGTGTGTGATCATTCGTTACGAGAAAAATAATAACGCGAGGGTGTGTCAAACGTAACAGCATGCAAGAGGAAACGATGGCCACGACCACTTCATGGATTGCTGTAAATGTGATCGCGTTCCGCTGCAGCAGATGAGAATGGCTCGAGTTAATGTGAAATGATTCTTTTGCAAAAACTGGATAGACTGAGTTTGACTGAAACTGTTGAACGTTGCTGAACACACATTTACATGGGACGCTTTGTGATGGCAATTCTGCTGGAATATTCTATGCACAAAATGTCTGCTGTTACCAGACAAAGCAATGGGTAAATTATGTTTCTAAATTACGAACACTCTGCTGACATTCGTCACTGTTGATCTCATTCTCTGCTGATGACTGTTATCAAATAATAATATGGCTTCAGCAAAAAAATTGGCAACACAAGTGCGACGCACATCGTCAAGTCCAAGCAATCGACAGGTTTCACAAATTTTTTATTCAGTATCACCTACACCTGCTAATCGTCCAGAAAAATGTGATGATGCTATGCAAAAATCTTCATGTGCTGCTACAGGTTCTCAAGAAAATGCAGTCACCATTTCAGCACACCCATGTACCCAGCAGCCATCTCAGCTGTCACCTCAAGTTCACATTTCCGAAATTAGAATTGAACTTGGGGCACCAGCATGGGCAGATGAAGCAGACAGTGACAGCTCCAGCAGCAGTGATGGTGCAGCAACAGTGAAAGGTGTAGAGCAAACAACTCCTAAAAAATGTCCGCCAGTGCCAGAAGCTGATGTGCAAACAGACAGTGAATCTAGTAGCAGCACTAATGCTGAAAATGGAACTAGTAAGCCTAGTTACAAAGATGAATTAGTAGACGCCAGCAAGCAGGATCAAAGTAAATGTCCAGCAGAGATAAAGATAGAACAACCATCCCCTGTTTTGCTGCGAAGGTTTAAAAGTGCATCAGTTAGGCCCACTACACCAGAGTCTCTTAGTCCACGGTCATCCTTGCGAGAGCACACACTTACTTCTACTCCTGTAAGAAAAATTCGCATGTACGAAAAGCAACCTTTATCACGTACAGGACTGCATCGAGAACTGGCCTTTGATGACAGTGTGGAGACGTCTTCATCATCTCCAGAGCTGTCAGCAAGTATGGAAAAGTGTCGTGCAGAATTACTGAGTGATGATAGTCATAGTGAACCCAGGCTAAGAGATTTTGCAGATGATCAACTAGAACTGATGCCAGTTCCAATCAACAAACAGCTGCGTATCATCACATCTGTAGATCGTGCACTCAATCCAAGGAGACGGTGCTTGTCCATGTCCTCTAAGCCAGATCGTGTCTTAGGCTATGGGCGTTCCTCTTCAGAGAATCTTGAACATGTTGTGTTTTTGGATTTCCTGAAGAAGCACAAAATGGCGCCTTACCTCAACAACTTCCCATCTAGCATGACCATGGCAGACTTCAGGTGAGCAGAAAGATAATGTTAAAAACTATTCAGGTTGTCTGGTTTGTTAAGTCAGAATGTTTTAATTTAGGTGAACGCCTTTATATGAGCATTAAATATGAGTTTGAGTGATATTAGTATGCTTTAGTTTCTTTATAGAATAAAATAAGCAAAATATCAAGAGCACTTTGATAGAAAACAGGTAAATGGTTACATAAATTTAAGTGTGATTTAGGTACCTACTGACCCAAATGGTTTAATGAAGTAAATTATTTTATAAAAGGTATGTACTTTTTTCAGTAGCCTTTTTGTTTGTTGTTGGTAAGAGAAACTAACTTATACTAAATATCATTTTTCAAATAATGCACACTTTGTTAAAGTGAGACCTCTAAGACATACTTTTTACTTCATTTATATGAGATAAAAAGTAATAATACACATTTTTTTAAAGGTGTGAAGTATTCTTTTTGAAATAAATACATAGACATTCTGGTATTTGTGTGTGTGTGCAGACTGGTTACAGAAGAAGAGTTGTTAGAAGTGTATGGAGTATCAGACGCAGAAACTAGGAAAAAGATAATGAACATTGTGGAAGTGGCCAAGGAGGAATATGAGAGTGATATGGATTCTTCGGTGAGTTTTCTTTTTTTTTTTTTAAATCATGCTGATTTTCACGTTCTGATGGATACTGCTTTTAGATTTACACAGAATGTTTCAGGTAGTTTAGAAGGTAAACTACACTTTCCTTGTAGTGTCAAAAATTAATTTATGCCTAGTATATCACATGAATAAACTTATATTCCACTCCCTGAAGTGCAATTAACACTGCAAAACAGGATCAAGCTCTAGTTGTGTGATGGCTTAGGTTTCTATTTGTGGGTCCTGTGCAAGAGAGAGAACTATTGTAATACTGTCTGGTCTGACACAAGTTTGTAAAGGGTCTGGTTGAAGGGTATTATCAACCTGATGGAGTATACTTTGTGGTATAAACTATTAATCCCAAGATTCTGAGTAAAATGGCTTATGTTTTACGCTCATCGCTCATTACACAATGTAAGCTTTTGAACATTGACACTCATGTGTTTTTATCTTTGAGAGTGGGATAAAAGATCTTCCTGAGGCGTCATTATTACTAGCCTCTGTTGTAACTGCTCCCTCTGCAGCCCTCAGTGACTACATTATTAACATCAGGTGCTACACAGTTTAAAATCTAGGCCATTCCTGGTGTGCTTCTCAAACAACAATGCAAAAAGAACTGCAGTATGTTTTACTGTCAGAACCTGTTTGAGCTTAAATTGCATTTCTCATTAGCTTTTGGTACAGCCAAAATTCAGCCTTTAATCCACATTTCTGCAAAAATGTGATCTATATGGCTCTACAAAAACTGTCAACTTTTGTGTCCTATGAGCCTAGAGAGTAGGCTACATTACAGCTGGTGACAGTGTAATAAAATGGCAAACTGGCTGGTCTCTAGCTGTGAACAAACTTCTCTTTAATAGAGCTTTTGTTCATTTCACAGCTAGCTAGCAGGCAAAAGAATCAGATTAAGCAATGTTTTAGTTGCTACCTCTTGTTAACAAAATATAGGTCTTTGGAGTTGTTTTTCTAGTGATGTTAGAAGAACAATACTGGTCCCCTTTTACCTTGATAATTGGTGTATCAAAGATTACTTCTAGAACAATTATTTGTGTTTGTTACCAGGAAAGAAGTAGAAATCTCTGATGTCCTATTTACACAAGATGGCCAACCATCTGTCATGAGTGTATTTGCATTTATTGGCTATAACTGCTGGATATGAAATTGGGCCTTCAGCTAACTTGTCTTTCTCTAAAGGTTGTCTATGCATCTTGGTGAAAGGCTTATTGTTGAGCTGGCGTTGGTTTGGCGGGGAATGGGGGGGTCCTTTCTTTTGTTTTCTAGAATTTTATTTTGACAGCTATGTTGCACTAGCTCTCTATCATTTGACAGCTATGTTGCACTAGCTCTCTATCACACACATGCAGGAAACCTATTTGATGCTCTTACAGCAATACTGATTTTTTTTTGGCTTAAAATTGGTTCGTCACACCTGATTATTATGATATAGGTTTAATTTATGTCCTCTATCAGCCAATATATGATTCTGTTGCATTTGGTGTGGCTAAAAGATTGGTGGTGCATATACTTTTAGCTACTAATTGAGCCACATTTCATGTAATGGGCTCATTATTAAAACCCTTAAATAAAAACAAAGCCCAAACACTGTCTTTCCAGTAAACATTGAAAATATTAATTTTGCTGCAGATTTCAAGACATTTTGTATTGTGCATAACAGGTTTTCTTCCATATAAAGGAAGATAGTATAAAACTTATTTGTGTGTGTTGCAAGGTAATATGCATGTGGTGGTAAATGTAGCAAATCCTTAATTTGAACTGCTTTGAACCTCTCTGTATCATCTATATCATCTTCATTGAAAACAAAGTGGATAAATAAAGTGTGCATTACATTTATAGTAATAGCTGTACCAAGAAGCTAACTGTCAAGAGTCATAATATAAGTATATACAGTGATGCCCAGCCGTGGGCAAATGGTAAAAATAAGAAACATACCCCATCAGATAGCTTGTTATTCTGGGAAAAATTACTATCTCTCCACACACTCCTTTGTGAGCGCATAACATTGTCCCTTGTAATTAGTCACATCTGTGTGAGAGCTTTGTGTTTCTTTGCGTTATCATTGTACTGTTTTCTGAGTAATAAAAATGTGTAGTAATGCTAGTAGCTCAAAAAAGTCATTCATGTAGGAAATAGGTATACATGGGATTCACTGTTTTATGCAAATTTCAGCTTACTCAAGGGGTCTTGGAATGTATTGATCGCAGGTGTGTGTGCAAATACATTGACAGGTTTTCCTTATTGGAATGGGATTAGGAAATAAAGGGATGTGCATCTTTGTGTTCTGTGTTGGATATCATGCAGCTATACTCATGCTCGTTGACAGTACGCATTTCTAATGGGTGAATGGCTCTGAATAACAATAATGATGAGAACTTAAAACATAAATCATCACAACTAAGATTGCACTCTCTGGACAGACCATTAAAGATAAGTGAAATAATGCTGTTAACAACATTTAAAAGGGCCTGCTTATTTTATTTTATGACCAAAATCAATATCACGATAATTGTAAGAAGCAGATGCCTAGACTTCTTTGGTTGGGCATGGTGGACAGCATATGCTCAAGCAAGTTATGGGAAGAAATTGGAAATAGGTTGCATCCATCTTTGTGTTCTAATATATACATAGAGGGTCATTATATCATTGATAAGGTACTTGTTTTTTTTAACCTGTTTTAGCTTCAAGTATTATTAACATTATGAAGTAATTATAAATGTGTGAAGTCACTGCTGGGATGTCAGCAGGACATTTGACAGGCACTGGTTAGGCCTCTTACTCTCAAATTATAGATTGCTGGATTATTCCCCTTGGTCCATGTTTGGTCATTTCTCTCTGTGCTTAGTTTCATGGTAAGAATGATCAACGAAGCCACCTTTCCACAAAAACCACAGATACAACTGTTGAATGTCCTGTACATTCATTCTGTTTGTCCCACATCTTCCAAGCTGTACATTGTTATCAAAATTGCATTAAAGTATGCCAGTACAGTCTGTGTTTTCTGCAGTCTTTCTTACAATTTTTATTTAGGCAATAGTAGTAGCCCCTAAGCTTGTTTTGCATTGTGATTTAGAACTCTGTGTGTGTGCATATGCTGTCACAGTGGATGGAGAGAATGAGGTCAAACAGTTGCATAGAGTTTTGGAAGCTGTAATGAATTGGACTTTTTAACCCAGCAGAACCATGTCTTCCTGGAGACTATTTAATGTGATGCATTAAAAATAATCTTGTTCTTTCATTGTTGTCCTTTACTTCAGGTGCAGTGTATGAAAGTGTAGGTACAGGGGGGGTCACACTTATGTTCTGCTTGAAGACATACATATACTGACACCATGGAAAGATTCCGGTTATAAAGAATTTATCATTTTATAACTTTTTCTGTTCTTTTTGTTCACAATAAAAGACGTGAACATGATTTATTAAGTAAAGTTTTCACTGAATTGACAGGAATTAGCTGTGACATTCCAACAGTGACTGATTGCAACATGCTGACTCTAACTATACAGTAGCCCCACGTCATCCCAGAAAGGAACTTATTTTATCTTTTGGTGGGGTTGGGTTGCTAAAGGCCAGAGGTCTTTATATTGACTGCAGTAATATTAGAAAGTGCTTAAAACCTGGTCATTTCGTAAGAGTTTTACTACCAATAATCATTTCAGGAATAAGTGAGAGATTGTGTTTGTCCCTTTTATCCTCCACTACTATGTAAGCATTGCCCCTCCCCTCTAACCCTTCAGGAATTGATATGCCCAAGAGGCACCTTGCCTTCTCTCATCAGAACTCTGTATTAAGTAGAGAATCTTTCAGCAGATCAATCAGCCTGATACATTGTCCGTCTCCTCTCATGAATCTAGAGTGCTAGCTATAATATTTGATACCCTTAACGGCACCACATAGCCCTATAGAAGCGGGTTGTGTTGGGTGGTTTATGTGGGTGTGTGCTAGGGAAATTTTGCTGTTTTGCATCAACTACACTTAATTTTGGAATATATATTATTGTTTGTGTTACCATTTTAGGTAAAAACTCACCCTCTCTTCGCCAAAAAAAAAAACAAAAATCAAAACTGCATTATATAAAGGGGTGGGGACGAGCAGCGAGTGATTGCAGATGGAAACAAAAGATTAGCATAGGATTCACCGATTGCTGACAAAGTTTTTCCAAAAATTTTTTCTGGTTCAGCAGCAGCTTGATATGCAGCAAAACGAAGAGTTGTAACCTTGCTGGAGGGGGACATTGCCATTTGGTCAGCTTGTGTCTGTAACTGTGTACCATAGCATAAAAGTATGTTAAAATTTAAAGGCTTGCTTCACACACTAAACTCTGGGTGGTCGGAGGAAGAGGGTATGGACAGACACGTTTGTCTGTGCCAGAGGCAAAGAACTGGACGGGGTGTAAAATTTATTGAGTGGCAGTGCATACAAGGGCAGGAGAACATCTGTGCGAGCGGAGGTGACTGAGGAGGGTGGGGTAGGGAAGGAGCAGCGGAGAACGGGAATAGACACCACGGCGCCAACAACAACGGCTCCAGCTCTTCCAGGAGGCTGGACGTCTTCGACCCAAGAATTGGCCGCTTGCGAACGCCTTGTCCCCTCCCCTCGCCACTTTTTTGGGCGCAGTTAAGATTATTACTGCACCGGGAGTCGACGTTACCCTCAAGATTAAACAAGCGGGAACTGCCTGTTCTTTGCTTCTTCGCTGAACACCATTGCTACTTCCTATGCAAGACAGCGATTGTTTTGGGTGGGCCAAGAGGTGGCCAGTTTGATTTCATGTCGGCACAAGCAGATAAGTAAGGTAGTTTTTTTCTGTTTCTGTGGGATGAAAATAGCAGGCGGTTACATCATTAGTGGGTGGTGCGTCAGAGGCGCTTTCTTACAGACAGGCGGGAATAGAAAGGATGCAGGTGTTTTCCTTGGCACGTGTGAATAGAGCTAGTGTCCATGTTTGTGGCGGTGTTAGATTGATCACTTGTTGAGGTTGTTGTAAAAATGTGGCATTAATCTTCAAGTTAAGAAGTTGTTGTGGCTTTGAAAGTTTACTTCAGTACAGTACTGAGAACACAGTTTCTGTTTGCAACTTGTGTCCTAAATGTTTGTTGAGATTCAGCGGTAATGGACTGTTGTCTTGGATTAGGATTCTCTCGCAATGTAAGCGCAAACCTTAACTATGTTAACTCGTTGTTTTGTCACTATTCGCCCAACACAGATACTGGGCCAGACGCGGGTGGCGACATCAGGTGAATGATGCATAGCGGGGAATCATAGGGGTGGATGGTAGGAGTCCCTTTCTTCCCCTGTGGCAAGAGGCGGGGCTGGCGAGCTGGAACATTTTAGATATAGAGAGATAGAGTGAACAATTGTCAGGGCTGTTCATGACGATTTTTTTTTTTTTAAGTGGCTCTAGTATATATCTTGATATCAGCATGGAAAATGTGAATTTAATCGAGAAAGTTCTGAAATTTGTTGAATACAGTCGGTGTTTAATATTATCTTCGACTATACACATTTCTTCATCACCTTGAGATTACTGCAATGCAGTTAACTGTACCGAGCTAATCTTTCTTTGTTTATTTGCGGGGGTGTGTGTGTGGTGGGGGGGGGGGAGTCTTTTCCAGACTCGCGTACCTGTGGAGGAGTGAGTGGAAGTCTTGCGGTTAAGTGGTTTCGACGGGCTCGTTCAACGGGTGAGAAAACCGCGGGGCGCCACTCAGCTGGTGGCAGGGGAAGCACAAGCACAAACGCAGCGCATCACTTCTGCCTGACAGGCACCTGCCTGTCGTTAGCGCCAGCGACGTAATCGCCACGTTCTGGCACGGGACGCGGAGGAGAGCGCGTTGCCAGAGGTCGCGCCCGCAAAACGTCTTCTTCTCACTCCAGCATTATTGTCCGACTTGAGTGCGCAGATAACACCGGGTGTTATTGCTTTCCACTTGCGCATTTATTTTCCTTGATTCCCGAGAAGAGAGAGTTAGGAAGGGGAGAGGGGAGGGATGCTGGGTTGGATGTGAGGTCTTGACGTTAAGACCGAAATTTTTGGCTTCCTTGAAATGGTTCTCAAGCATCAACTGCTCAGACTAAACGTAGCAAAGTCGACTTGCGGTTGAACCCGGCGACTTCATGGTTTTCTAGGCACCTTACACGCAGCTCAGCGTGGCATGCACACTGTTCCAAACGACGCACAATGCCCGTGTTTACATGTGGACGTGACAGTTCGCACGCGCGCACTTAAAAAAAAAAAAAAAAGAAGAAGAAATTACTGTACGTTGTCTTTCAAAAAGTAAAATATAATTTTAATTATGTGTGCAGGTTTGCTCACCATTACAGGAGTGAGCGGACCAGAGATGTCGCGTTGTTTAAATAACATTTGTCCTCGGTTACCGTGTCACTGTGCTTCGACGGAAAGTTAGTTGATAACAAATTCGATGTAATTACATCACGGTTGTAATCTTGTAAATTGCGAAACATCCCGCATTGTGAAGTAAAAGGAAATTGCCTGTTCGGCTCCAGCACCGATCGCGTTGCTTAATTAGACATTGATTGGCAGTCTCTTGCTTTGGAAGCCGGCCGTCCTCGCCTCGCACGCGGCTGAGTAGCGGCGGGTGTTGACGCGCGACATGAAAGGCTGCGGCATACGGGCGGCCGGCGTGCGGCACCTTCACCTTGGCCTGCTTTCTGCGCTGGGGGTGCACGGCAAGGTCTGGCAAAACGATATTCAGTACAGTGTGTCAACAACGGTTCGGCGTACCCGTTCACTGGGTACGCTTGTTTAGTGGTCTCGTGCAAGTTTGGCACGCAAGTGCGGGGGCTTTTGTTGTCATTAGTATTTTGCGTCTTGCCCCGAACAGTTTTGCACATGATGGATGGAACCGTTAGTCGTGAGTGACAGTAGCATCTGGGTTAACACGAACGCTGTGAGAAGTTGTTGTCTCCGTGTGTTTTAAGTTAATGGATGAAGGAGTGCAATGTAAGTTTTAAAATATTTAGGAAGAGTGTGTTTGGGTTTTTTCCCCCCTTGGAGTAGTTTTGACACAATAGGGGATGTGAATATCCAAACAGGTTTTCTAGTTGTTTGAGCAACATCCATCTTGCCTCTTCCGAGTTAAAAGAAAAAAAAACCTAAACAAAACAAACATTGATGAGAGTCGGAAGCCAGAAGTGTGTGGCGCAGGTTGTGTACGAGACTCGACTGGCAGGAGTCCAAGCCTGCTGCTGACAGTGGTACAGGGAGGCGGTGGTCATATGGCGGATGCTGGATGCTGGCTGCGGCAGCCTCCTATTGATTGATGAAAGGAGTGCAGGGCTGTTCGCATCAAATTGTTTTGGAACTGTCTTCACTGCTGTAAAGCAGTTCAACAAGTCCTAGTGCTGCTAGAGCCAAACGGTTCATCTCTGCCAGGCCAGATAAACATTTAGAGAATGCGACGAATCGTGCAGCGCGAAAGCAAGGTTGTCGGAAGGCGAATGTGTGAAAATTCACTGGTACAATCTGCAGGCCCACCTTTTTTTTTTTTAATGGTTTGTGGTCTCCCTCATTTAACTTTTATTACCCTTGTCACCAAAGCCATCGTTATTGTTAGTCTCCTCGTTGTTACAGTATGCTTTTGAGCATCGTACTCAGGTCGCACATCATTGGTCACAACAATGAGGCATATACACGCAGTGAGTGAAATTCATTGTGTTTAAGGCCCTGTACAGCACAACATGGCGTAGTAAGAAGGGAATGGGGGCTCCCAGCAGACCTGCCCTCCTCCGTGTCACGAAGATACTGCGATGGTGCTGCTACTGACCTAGTGAAGCTAGTCAAGGGCTCCAGGCTGCTGCTGCTAGCGAGGATAGGAGTGGGGGTGATGAAAAGTGGGTGGTGGTGGTAGTGAAGTGGTTAAAATTGCCGTCCAGACACTTTCGATTGACTCATTCCCTCTGGTGGTCAGCTAAACAGGAAGACCAAATGGCACGAGTGCACGGAGCTGCAAAACGACAAACGGAAGTTTAATGTATGGTGCCATGCGTCGGCATTTCATGCTGCCAGACACAGAAGTAATTAATTGTGTGGGTGGACTGTTTTTTTTTTTTTTTTAATATTTGTATATACATTTTTCCTTTTTATGTTATTGACATATACAGTTCCAGCTCGCCATCATCCGTCCAACGCAAATGTTGAGCCAGAGACGAGGGCGACAACATAGATGATAATTATCTATAACAAAGCGGGTGGGGATGTTATTGTGGAGAGAATCCCTTTTGTCCCAAAGCGTGGCGAGAGGCGGAGTTGACGATGTAGCGTTGTTTGAGAAAGAAAAGTTGATTTGGCACTGTAGGAAATGGTGGTCTTTGCAATATGGATGGAGGGATGAGGAGCGGAATAGGACAGGTGTGGGAGGAGGGTCGCTGCTCCGTGACGTCGCAGGTGTGGGTTGGTGTTGTTGGCTGGTGTTGTTGTACCTTTTTTGGTGGTTAGGAGGCTTGCCAAATCCGCATCGGTGGTGTACTGTACTGGAGGACTGTATGTTCCTGTGTTGTAGAGTACCATTTATGGATTGATACTGTATTAATCTGTATTGTTCATAATGTCATATAATTGCGCTTTTTGTTGAGTTCAGCTAGCCTTAGCATGAAGATTGTTGACGAAATAATGAGTTGATATACTGTATACATAGGTAACAACAACGTGTGCTTGGTTGTGCTGTCTGGTTCTCAATACGGTTAAAACTTTAGCTGAGTAGAAATGTTCAGTGATATGAACTCAGAGGACGAACCTAGGTTTCAACCGTAAATCGTAAAAAAAAAAAAACCCAGGTTAATATGAATAGCAGAGGCATCATTGACTGACTGTAGCTAATATGCACCTAGACAGTAAATGATGCAAGTGCTCCTGATAAAGTTTTTATTTCTGAGACTATTGCCCACTGGGACTGATTAGAGTTCCAGAACAACCCTGACGTCATGAGATGACGTCTGCGGCGGGCGAAGTCGACAGGTGGTGGTAGGCGGGGGGTAGTGGCCGCGAGAGTGAAGGGAGGTAGAGAAGAACTTGACACGTTTTATTTTACACTTTCAATATAAATAAATTTGACTCGAATTGTATTCGTTGTCTGTTTTGTCGCAACCGCCACAACCACTGCATAGCGATATGGTTGAGAACCTTTCACATAAACGTGTCGGAATTTGGATTGGTGCTTCCCCTCCAGGATATAGCCACTTAAATTAGCGGTAGTTTTCATTTGTCATTTTATCGAAATAAATCGTTTATTTAATTTCATTATCTTACCCTCCGTTTAAATGATAGTTATATCGCTCGAATAGTTCTACTCCTCCATCCTCCCCTGTGCTCTTCTGTCCTGCCTCCTTTCATTTTCGATTTAAATTTGTTACAGTACGCATCACGGGGTTTTTATTTTTCGATTTCAATATTTTCTAATTGCATTTCTTCGATTGCTGTACGGACGGAGGTGTGAAAAGGTCAGGGTCGCTTCTGTGTATGTAGGTCTACCGCCGCAGGAAAGAAAAAAATAGCTGGTGACGACAGATAGAAGGAGAGCTAACGGCACCGCTTGTCCTCCGGCCACTGGGAGGCTGCGTGCAGAATTTTTGGTGTGTTGAAGACCTCCGGCACAGGCCTGATTGACGTCACTGCCGCCGACAGGCGCGTGCACTGATCCATAAGATGGCGCGGAGGCCGGCTTCAGACGTCACGCAGTAAAATGCCAGGGCTTATTAGCGCGGGCAAACACACAATTAATAGCTCATGGGGCAGTTTATTTACACCCATCGCGCGCGAGCCGTTTCTGAAAGGTGGAGGAAGGTGATTTGAGAGTGGGGTGGAGGAATTGATTGGCAGGCGAGCTTAGGTCGGTTAAAGAAATCATTGTACTCTCCTCCCCGCCACCCCACTCCTCACTTCAAGAATTTACTAAATCGATTGTGGTGGAAATTCGCGACGCCCTGGACAGGGGTTATGTGCATGCACGTGCATGTATCCACGGCTATTATGTCATTTGCCGTTGCCTTTCGCTTGAATAATTTTTATGGAATTGCGAGCGTGAACGAGAAAATGGATTACGACGATGTAAAGGGACTCCATTTTGTTTTCCTTCTAGACGTGCGAGCACAGAGCCTGGGCAAAGGGAGAAGTGTCCAAACATAGAGCGTGGTGGTAAGACAAATATGTACAAGACAAAGTTATACACATTTTGTTTATGTAAAGATGCCTGACAAACGACAGTGAAAGACTGGAATGGAGCTGGAAACATTTATGGTCCAAAGTGGACTGAGGCAGTAGATAGAAACAATAGTCCGTGAAATAGTTAGTAATGCAAGAGCTGGCGTATAATACAAAACAAGAGGTAGGTAAATAGAACATACATGTCAGTAGCGACATTGAACGCTCTGCCCAAATGTTCACTTCCTTAGAACGCCGTTCAGATTTGGATCCACGTTGACTGCGCATGTGCACGAAGTTCAGCTTTGCGATTAAAAAAATACTTTTGTTAGTATTACTTTCTTTGGTTTGTTTGCATTGAAGTGTTTTGGGATTTTAATTTCTTGTTCACGATGGAAATGATTGCGAATGAGTCGAATTTTTTTCCCCTCTCTCTTTGCTGTCCCTGATCCTTTCTTCTGTCAAGACAGCGTTCCCTAGGTGGGTATTGATGGCCAGAGGAGGTCAATCGACTAAAGCGTGCACACGATCGCAGAGGGGACTGGTAAGAAATATCAAAGGAAATATGCATTATCTTTATCCAGTGTCGTTCGTGATGCCTCCCCCTCCCCTTGCCGGTGCCGAACTCACAGATGAGACTAACGGTTGATTCCACAGAAGGCCACTGACGTCAGCACCTGACGTCACAGACCCCCATCATCGACTTGCAGCTCTTTGACGCATAAAACTCGCATCGTGTTCTCGTCAGTCCGGATAGAGATGCCTTGTTTTCATCCGCCCGACCCCTTTCCCACCCTGCAGCGCAGACGTTTGTGTCTGCACGAATCGCCATGGTGCACGAAGGCCTGCTGGGCGCCGTATGCGTGTAGCGACAGGCCATGTGTGGACAGCAGGGAAGCGCGTTCGATCCCCGGCAAGTGAACGACGCGGCGAGGATTAGCAGCAAGTGAGCGCAGCGGAGAAAGTGAAAGTGGCGAATCAATGAAGCGTTGTAAGAGAAAGTCGCTGACGGCAGCGTTTTCTGACCGCCCTGGCTGCTGCGGCAGCCGCATGAGAGTCCGAAGCATGAGGTGAAGGGTCTGGTGGGAATACGTATAGACCGGACTCCCAACATATCACCAACCCAGGCCGAAAATCGCGTGAGACCAATTTTTTATATATACATATCATTGTGGACATCGGCTTCATTAAGGATTTGTTAAATGAAGACGATCTGATGGTCACAGTGTTCAGCAGGAAGCATCCATATGGAGAGTGTTTTCTGTTACAGGTTTGGCATGTTTGGGTCTTCGGGTGAACTGTACCGAGGAACTGACGGTTTTATAGTTCTTGGCGTGCGGGAGTGCTAGATTCATCCGTTTTGAAAGCTGTAGGCTTTCCTTGCCTTTTTCTTCTTCCGCAGCAGCAGCAATTTAATTGAAGAAACGTCGATCGATTCCATCGTATCGCTGTTATAAACGGGGCGAGACTTCGATCCGGGGAGCAGTCCTGACGCACAGCTTTGCCCGTGTGCCAGCCTGAAATTTCACCCCCAAGTCGCCTGCGTCTGCTTAATTCCACCCTTTCCAGACCTCCATCACCCCCGTTCACCCCGGCTTGCGTCCAGCCGCATGGTGGCAGTCACTGTGCGTCCTGAACAGCCAGCAGCGGCCGCGACAAGAATCTTGCTTTAAAGGCTTCGTTCAGCAGGAGGAGGAGGATGATAGCCCTATCACCGTCCACCGTCGATGGCTGTCAATGAGGTGCGTGTTTGGAGAGCGGAGGCAACGTTTGACTGTCGCCACTCGGCGGTGATCACAACAATATGGACGTGACTGCCTTCGATCCGTCTCCACAGCGCTGCTTGCATGCTTGCACCGTGCATCGGCTCCGACCTGGCCGTCTAGCAGGCCTGACAAATGACCTTTGACTTGTTTGGGGGAAGAAGGGGATCGACTGATCAAGTGTTCTGTGGTGGTCGAAGTGATGTGGTAGATGTCTTCCGTGGTCCGGAACTGTGCGTAAAAGCGAGGAAGTGAAAGTGTATTTTCCGTATGGCGAAAGCTGCTGCTGTTCCGGTCTGTTAGAATTTATATACTTTTTTTTTCTTCTCCATCTCTTCCCACACCCTTTCCTCATACAAGTCTGCGTCCTCTAGTTGAAGGTCATTGCAGAGATCTTTGTTTGATACTCTCTTCTTTCCATGTTTGGGGAAGCGACTTGTTAAATAATTGTCAAGCTTGTCAAATCACCCGGATGAAAAGATAGGATGGGCACGATCATAAATACCTTAGGTGCTGGCCATTGAAGAAGACAAAAAAAAATTATCACAGATGTGCGCAAAGAGACTGGGGGAAATATATTCTGCTGAAGATTTACAGCGGATTGATTTGTTTTGCAATATTTTTATGTGCCCCGTTGCCGTGTGCAACAGCCGTGATACAGGGTGAATTTCGAATGTCAGCAGTACATGGCAGCCACATGAATGTGTCGTCAACGACGACTTGCCTAGGAGGACGAGCAAACAGCGAAGGTAGATTGAGATACTTCAGCCGCCATCTGGCAGGCCCCGGGTGCACTTCTAGGTGTTGTTGACTCGGAGCAGACGGGTGCCACGCATCGCACGCTGCCCTCCCTCCCGATGTCCAGCGCTCTGGCGGTTTTGACAAATGTGAAATAAGGCGAATCGATTGGCAGACGACACAGCAGAGTCTCTGGAAGGCATCATGGCCGAACGGCCGCAACTGCAACAGAATGAGTCGATGGTGTACGAGGAGGAGGTGCCCGTCATAGTGCGGCGCCGGGGCTGCATGCTACGGGTCCGAATCACGTCTTTTGCTGACGACGGCGAGGAGACGGAAGCGGAGAGGCACCAGTTGTCTGTCAGAGTGAGTTTATAATATATATGTACACACAAATATGTATTAACGAGTGTTGTGTATGCTTGATGTCTAAAAAATTGTTTCCCGCGCGGTCCATGCTAAGTGGGTTGTACCAGATGTGTGTGCATGCATGCGTGCGTCTTCATCTGTACATTTTATTTTATTAAGTGTGACTAATTAATCTTTCTAGATTGTTGCGGTTTATTGCCCTTATGGAAAATGGTAAACGATGGTGACATTGTTTTATCATTCTGTATAGTAGTGGTTTTATTATGTGAATTTTGTCGTTTGTTTGTTTTTTTAAAAAACACAGACATATCTGGGTTATAAACTTATCGATATTTCAGCCGATTCATAACCGCCTCTAATGTTTGTGTGTGCTTTTCACACGACCACGTCACCCCATTTCGATCAGTTCACTTTCCTCTCCGCCCCCACCTTGTTCTACACTGCGTGGATTTTGTGCATGAAAGGGTATGCATTACCTGCTACATCCTGCAAGGTGCTTTTGTAATGGTGAATGTAGGCAGATGGATTGTTTGCATGTCATTGCAGATTTCCCGTATTCAAATACTGCTACTAATAATAAGAAGATGCCTTGCCAAGTGGCAGTGGATGCTCAGGCGCACTTACCACATGTTATGAACGTTGAATCCCATATTCCAGAATGTGGGTCCTGATCACGGAGTGTGCACGTGCTGACTGAGCTTGGAGAAAACACACAGGAAGTGCTGGCGGCAGGTGGACGCGACCTTGCACCACACATGGCGAGAATAACAAGAGATTAACATCAAGGTCATTGCCAAATAAGAACCTTAGCACGTGATGCCCAAACTGTGCATCCTGGTTGCCTTGCTGCCTCCTACATTTGACGCCCACCTGTCA
>SRHC01002650.1:138874-165294 GCA_004794325.1 Pomacea maculata
TACCTCTCCCTCTCCCATCACTACCCTCTGCCAAGACCGCAACGTTTTTGATGCATGCCGCTCAGATTCTTGACATGTGTATTTAACCATAAGGGTTGAGTTATTTGATTATAGTTGGCAAAGTGAGCTGCAGCATAAAATATGACACACCACTCATAATATATTGCGGTTTGAATGAGAAATGTTGACAATACTTCTTATCTGTGCTCTTTAACAGTATTGGTATTGTTGATGACAACTCCAAAGGAAGTCTGTCGGTAGATACATCTTTTAATTAAACTGGATTTTCCATCGATGCAGCATACTACAAACAACTGAGGGGCACACTAAGAAGCAAAATAATAGATTAATTTTAACTTTGCATGGAAGTGTACTTTACCCCGTTAATACTGTTGTTGGCCTATGTAGGCCATGACCTTTATATTCCCTGAATTATAAATGTGTAAAATTTCAAGCAGCGTGAATATGGCATTTGTTAAAGGATTTAAAAACTGACTTATAGCAAGGTTGGGGAATTTCAGCCCGCAATCTGTTTAAGGCCCACAAAACCATTTGATTGGCCCTGCTAAGGCAGCGAAACTCCAGCTTGACCAAACATAGCAGGAAAACGGCCATTGGAGACAAAAAAAAAAAGGGTTCCCCACTTCTGCCTTATGGTAAAGTTTTTTTGTGTGGCTAATTCTGCTTTTACTGTTAACAACAGGGATGTAAATGTCAAATGATATTTAATAATAATTTGGAATGTAGAAAACAGTTTGAAAACATGCGTGTAATCTTTGACATTTTATTCTCTTTTGTTAGTTTCTGTGTATGTGTGTGACAGATTTAGTGCTCGTTTGACCTCTGTAACATCTAATATACAGATTACTGAGAAGTGGTTGTCGATATGCACATGCTGACAAAATATTGTGGCTCAGTGGATGTCGATGCACTTATTAGTTGCATCATGACTAAATAATTTTATATTTGCACTGTCCCCCAGCACAGTTCTCCTTTTGACATTTACTGCTGCCTGTGACATTTCAGACATCACCTTGTTACCTTTCATTACTGTGCATTCATCCCATCCAACGTTTCTGAACTAAGTGAAATGTGGGCAGCAGTTGATTGCATTGCATCATTAGAATGTGCTACAGACAAAATATTTTCTCTTATTATAAAAACAGTTTGTTTCCCAAGAATGCATCAGTTGCATTGAGATTGTGGGTCCAGAAATAGATTATAATGTTTTGCTTAGAGCGTGTCATGCTACTGGCCTTTGTCATGTTCTTTATTGCCCACAGGCAGGAATAATATGTCTGGGCTAATAATGTCAGCCAGCACATTAAGTTTTTTTTACATTAACTCATTGGTCAAAAGAAAAATAAAATGGGCTCTGTTGAGGTATGTTTAATGTGTTGTTTTTCTGTTTGATGTTAATGGTTTGGGGAGACTTTTCAGTAATGTTCTGTGTAGTGAAAAAAAAACCTAAGTTGTGTCTACTCTATATGTACATTGATATAGTAGAGGTTGGGCTTGAGTAGCTCATCTGTTGTCCAGGTATATGTATTGGGTCAAATTTGGACTGTAAAAGTATAAAAAAATTATATCAAATTCTTGTAAATAATAGTAAATAATGTTTGTATTTTTGTAGTGTGATATTATAAATGCTGCTATCAGGATTAGGTTGTATTACTACAGTATGCATACATTCTGTGTACTTCCCTTAATCCTCATACAAAGGTCTTTTTTATGATCATGTTATTATTCATGGACCATACTGTTACATTTAATTGTCATTGGTTAAACGAATAATGATGCCAAAAAAGTGCATCACATATAATTTAGAAAAATGATTTTTCAGAAACGTAAAATTAATACTACCCAATCCAAATCGCATCAAAGCTGAAGATATTATGCGTAAATCTTCAAAGCAGTATCTGGTGCAAAATGATGGGCCAGAATTGCATGACAAGGCATGCATCTTTGGGTGAGAGGGCGCTGACAGACGACAAAAAAGTCCAGTGAAGAGTGACCTGACTCTAGTGTTCTTTTCCATTGCTGTATTTCAGACCGAGTTCGGCAGCATCGGACCGACATCGCCCTTGCCGTCGCCTTTGTTGCGAAAGTGCCGGGACGACCTACCGTTCAGTGTTCCTGCCTCCCTGAGACGGCTGCACCGGACTTTGTCCGAGGATACAAAGCAACGGCGCCGTGAAAGTATGCCCTCCAGCCCCACCGTTGCCCAGCCTCCACCCCCGCCCATCAGTCACAGTGAGTTTGGGTGCCAAACATCTTGGAATTCATAGGCATGATTTTTGAACCAAAAACATCAAAAGTGAAAGGAAATATGCCATGTCTAGAAGAATACTGTAAAAATCATATTTTTGCTTTCAGTCTCTTCAGACAGACTGTTGCTTTTGCTAAAAATGCTTGTTTGTAGAGCTGTCAGCCTTTTTTTTTTTATCATCACCGGCAGAAAGTTCCCTGTGAACTTAGGCTTGAGGTATGTGCTTGCAGTAATTGCAAATGTGATCTCCAGGTGCTGGCGCTTTGATCTTGATCGAGCCAAATAACTTGCTGCGCATGCGAAGCTCCACGCTTGGACAGTCGGCGCCGTCACTGACCAACAGTCTTGTGAGTCATTTGACAGTTTTTAGGGCTGCAGACATGTGCCTTTGATAGTGTTGAAGCAGTGCAGTCTTAGCTTCTGGTGGCAGACCTTGTAATTTGAGTAGATTTACTGTCAGTGGCAGACATCAGCATGGTTTAAAACTTAACACATTTAAGTGAACTGTTTGCTATTCGTTTTTCGCTTGCAGTGGTGAGATGACGCTTAAACGGTAAGGGAAGGAGAGACTGTGTGTGAGAGAGTAAGAGAAGGGGAGAGGGGAAGGACTTGCAGCCACCACTTTTTTTTTTCTTGGCGGTTACTTTGAGAACAGTTCTATGGGCATATCTGCCTTACTCTTTAACAGGAACAAAAGTGCAGCCGTTCAAAGCTTCAATCTTGTGTATTAACAGGCATGCACACATTTCAAGATTCAGACTTTCAGACAATGCACTTTATGTTGTCTTGAATATTGAGAGCTTTTGACTTTGTCTTTTGGTTAATAAACATTTACGTGCTTCCAAGCAGTTGCTTCTTCTCTCTCTCCCAACTGTTACCAGTCCCTGAGGGACATGACGACCGCAGCAATGATCAAGGCGCAACAGAAGGCCCTATTCTGGGCTCATGTCAGTAGGTCTCTCATCTGGCGGCCAGTCATTCTTTGATGTTGATCAACCACCACACATTACTGAAGGACTGTCTTGGGAAGTGTGTCACGTTGAGTGACATTCCCCAACCAAACCTTTTTTCGCTTCTTGACGGTAGCGAGCAGAGGGTTCCTGAGGACCGACCAGAGCGGCAGCTGCATTGCAAACAAATTCATTTGTTTTCTGTTCCCTGTAGGCAGTTTGATAGAAGTGTAGGGAAGTTGCATCTGATCTATACTTAAAGGATCTGATTACAGGAAGTGCTAATTAGTCGTACAGAATTACAGACCCAGTCCTCAGATAAATTAAAAATGCCATGTATATCGATTTTTATGACTTCCATTTTCTTGCATAAGCTTACATCAGCAGGAAATCAATACCATACAAAGCTCATTTGCCCCCTCTAATCAGCAGGAAATGCTTTCCCTCAGACGTCTGTCTGACATTGGGCGTTGCTACACCAGATGATGTGGTCACTCTGAACAATAAAATGCTGATAAAATGAATAATTCTTATTCACACGCCATGTTCAAAAAACATTGAGCATGATATGCAGAGCACACAAATGCATATCTTTTATAATTCTACCTGATATTCCATTTTTAGGGGCTTAATTCATTAGAAATTTCTTTTAAAGTGAGACATTGTTCCCATGTATCCATGAGAAACAAGATGCCAGACATTGACATTCTCTGGTGTGCACAAAGCAAGGTTAGGTCCATGATTTTACATTGCAAAAGTGGGTATGTCTAAAATATATGTATTGTCCTATTAGCTGTATCTGTGTTCCTGCATGGCATCATAAATTATCTATCTTCTATTGCGCAGTAGGTGGATATTTGGACTGACAGCATAATGTAATGAGTTAAACCATTATCTGACAAAACAATCTGCACTAGAGAGTTCTAAACATTTAATATTTGTGGTGGAATTGTATCATTGTCATTAGCATGCTGCATGTATTCATGCAATTATTTTGAAGCAACCATTTCACCTGCCAGGTGAACAACAGTTTAAAAAATATAATGCCAACTCCACCGCCAGTTTCAAAGCCTTATTGATTAATTTCCTAAGTGATAAAGGCTAACATTTTTTAAAAATTATTAGAACCCTTTTATTTTCTTTTCTTTTTTTTTTTGCTTCACAGCTGATAAAGGTCTTCACCTAGAAGGCATGAAAATTAGGACTTCTTTCTGTTGATTATGTATTTGGTTTTTCTTGTACTACTAACATCAAAAAGAGGTACCCAAGCTTGCGACAGGCACATGAACAGATATGTGCTGCATTTTATTTTCGTGGAATTTGTAAGGTGATTAATTGTAGGAAGGTTTTAGCTTTTTCCTATAGATAAAATAAAAGGAGATCAATTTATTTAGTATGTAATTTATAAATCAGATGAGTTTGACACAGTTACACAGAGAGAGAGAGAGAACTTCAGACCAAAGCATCAGTCTAGACATTTGTTAATTATAAGTGGATTTGCATTTATATTCACTAGGTTGTATTGATATTCTTTCCTTTAGACTTTGACAAAGTCTCCATAAAAAAAATTTTCGGCTGAGAGATGTTCAATCGCTTCGTTTAAATACTTGTTTTCTAAAAATAAGATTGTTGTGGTATGTTGTGATTAGTTTGACATTGTAAATGCTGTGTATGTTTGTAAATATGAGAAAATTAAAACCTGGCATTATTGTTCTGTTTTTTCATTTTTGCAGAAAGATCTATCTGTTTCTCGTCGTAACAGTCGCAATTATGGGCGTAAAGCTGCAGTTGCCACAAATACATCTCCCACTCTGACACATCGGTGCCCTTCTCCCCAAGTGTCTGGTGAGCTGCAACAACAGAAATTTAAGAAGTTCATATGCTAATAATAAAAGATTTAATTGAAGATAGTTAACCCAATTCTGACATGCTAGAATGCCAGAACCTGTGCATTTGCTGCTGACCAACAGCTAGGCTTGAAATTGTTATAAAAATTTACTACTGAAGACTCATCTACAGCTGTAGGGAAGTAACTACTGCATTCAAAAGCAAAATACATTCTTTGAAGAGTTATATACCTTGAAATTTATTTCTTGCATGAAAACAATCGAGTTAATTCACTAAACTCTAATTATGTGAAGGGGAATAAGATGGCATGGGTTATAGTAAGTTGCCTAGAGATAAAAAAAAACATTCTACAGATTGTCATTTATTTTAAAAGTTTCTGATTTTTTAGGGTAAACATGAGTGAGGATACATTCTTTCAGTTTTCATGACTTATGAATAGCTTAAGGAAATAAGGTCTGTTGTACACTTCTGTACAGTCTATTGAAAAAAAATTGTGTAGTATTTTTCAAAGGTGAGAACAGTTTAAATGCCTGTTTAAACACATTCAAATACAACAAATTTTACTGCTTTAGTTAACACATTTTACTTTGTATGCCAAATTCTTTAAAAGGCAGATTGAGTTGCATTTAAGTAGCTACACTTGTCACAAAACTGGTAAAATGTCAGACTCACATATCATTCATCTATCACAAATGCCATCTTGTTTGCTAATGTTGAAGAACTCAAGTTCGAAAAAAATTTCTGCTAGATAAGCTTAAAATAAAACTATCACCCTTGTGCACAGAGGAAAACCTTGAGGCAGAAATGCATGTTATTCTTGGTCATATTTAGAAGACATCTTTGTAACCCTTTCCCTAAATCTCTTTTGGTTTCATAATTTTAATGTGTTACCCTAAGGCTAGACAGCATAACTTTAGTTGTACTTGTCTATTGTTGTCTCCCTTTGCACATTTTGACATGAAGGCGAGAGAGATCATCAACATGCGTTTTTATGTGGCAAGTTGTTGGTGCAGTATTCGTAAAAATTTTGGGGTGTCTTGGCATAATGTTCCATTCAGGATAGTAGGATTTTGAAGGGCAGGGGGAGAAAAAAGAAGACAGATGCAGGTGGGGTTAAGTGATGCTGTTCTCTGGTGTAGTTGTAGGACAAGAAGGGTTAGGTTAAAACTTGGTGACAGATATGGCAGAACTGGTTCATTCATTGGTAAAGCAGCTACCTGGCCATAAGAATTATCCTAGACAACTTAGTGGTCCTGTGAGGTTTTTAAGAAATAGGTCAGTTATAACAGTCTCGTCAGGCTGATAACCAAAAATGCAGAAGAAATAGAAACACGATAAAAAGAAAGTGTAACAACTTTAGATGAAATGGATTATGAGGAGACATGGGATATGATCAGAGAAAGTTGCACAGCCAGGGATAGTGGGGACATGCACTGCTCATTAATTTATGATTATTTGGTTCAGTTTTAGACGAGTGGTGTCATCATTTAAGGCTATTTTTTAAGGCTTCTTAACAAGTTCCAAAGAATTATCACTCTTTCAGTTTCGTAAAGCAGTCCTAAGTATGAATTAAAAATAAAATTACTTGTGAATGCTCATTTGCTGGGCAGTATCACATGGCCGTCAGGGCATGGTGGAAATTTGTAGCTTGTGCCATTCATTTCCCACGTCACAGAAAGGCCCGATTCTTGCACTTCCTGCCCATAAAACATTGCACAAGAGGGGCTTGTGCCACTGGCCACGATATAATGTGGGTCGCGCCGGGACGGGATAAAGGTGAATTTGTAATTTGGTGGAAGCAGACGAAAGCAGTTCTCACGAGCATACCGCAGACGAGAAATCTGCTTACGTGGCTCAAGGTATCAAGAGGTTTTAGAACACTGACAGGAGTAAGAAATTGAGTTGTTACTCAGTTAAAACGGTTAGATAGAAATCTTGTAGATGCTCTTTTGTTATTAAAAAAAAACTGCGTGGTTGTTGCATCTTCAAATCCCTGTCGCCACCTTTTCCCCAACCTGCCCGTCTGCACACAGAGTGTGAACACAAGCAAAGTGTCGGAGGCTGCCATTACAGAGGTCGATTATGACATCAACACAGAATGTTCGCGAATCAAAGCTGCGGTAATTATCGTCAAACTGCCATCAGACAGTGCAGCTCCTCGACGTGGTTCTGCTGCGTGGCCTGTCGCATCGGCGTGTTGCAGTGATCACCATTTGAGCTTGACGGGATCACAATTGGGATCGATACATCGACCTCAACGTGCAGCCTGCAATCTCTGCCTTTTTTTTTTTTTTTTTGAGGGGAGGGGGTAATTTTTGATGGATTTCAAACCTCCGCCTTTCTCCCTCTCCCTCGTCAGCCTCGGGTCTCTTGTCGCAGCTTCGTTAGGAGCACATTGATGCTACAAGTTTTTGTGGAATACCGTCCAATTTCATGTCGCGAAGCTAGATGCACAGGGAAGGCGCTGCCCGAAGAAAGAGGTTTCAGCATAAGCAGCTGGGCGCTAGCATGTGATGTAGGTACATACAGCTCTGTTATTAGTTAATAATAATAAATGCAAAATTTGTAAAGCGCATACTCACACTTCTAAGGAGCATGCTCGTAGCGCCTTACATCGCAGTATGATGGACAGAAAAGCAGTATGAGGAAAGCAAAGTACAAGTACTGCCGTTTAAACGTCTTTTGAGGAACCAAATCGTGCACGTGTGCATTTAAAATCAGAACGTAGGATGTAAAAAAAAAATATGATGGTGGTGTGTGTGTGTGTGACCTTAGAAGAAAATCTATTTTCTTGTCAACCAACGAACAAATAAAGCTTTGGCTGGAAAAAAAGCTTCGCCTTGTTCAGCATGTATCCGTTTCCAGCATGTCGGAAGATTTTTAAAAAAAATGAATCACGCGCTTTAGCACTCAATAGTTGATGTTCCTATGACTGGTAGTGTTGGCATGCCACCCCACCTCAAACTCCTCCGTCACGCTATCACATGCTTTCTAAAGATAGTTTGTCGCTGTCGTCTAACAGGTTGTGGGGGCTGGTTGTGACGGAGGTCCTCTGTAAGAACACTGCCGAGACTTGACGTCAGTCCATTGTCTTCGAACTTGGCGACTTATGTAAATTGGCTTTTTTTTTCCTTTTTTTGGTCGGCATAGACAAGGGGTGGCATACTGCCAACCTGCAGCGAACAGACATAAATGAGAGATGGATCCGAAGGAGGAGCTGATAAAAGCTCAGAGTTGAAACTGTCTAAGACTTCTTTGTCGTGGCAACTGATTAGTTATACACGCACACACGGTACCCCTTCCACCTGCAGCACACGCCTCCCACCTAGTCTGACACATCGCTGGATTTGTTCTTGCGGAGCTCATCAACTTAAGAACCACCGGTAATTTCGCAGAGGAGTAGCAAGGAATAAACTTTGACAATCCCACCCATCCACCCCTTGCAGTCGCGTGAGAAGGAGGGTGTGGGTAGGGTTTGACAGTCAAGCAGGAGAAAGGAGGGATTGAAAAGTCTTCTTTCATGTTGAGTTTGAAAGCGGCGTAGAGTACTGTTCAGCGATAGAAGTGTGTCTAGCCAGGATGGTGAGGATTGTGATGACCACAAAGAAGGATGTTGCTAGGCTGGCACCATTGGTCTGCAGTGCGCAGTGCTCCTGTCTGTGCCGGTAGCAGAACAACAGTCTGGGGACCAAACAGTAGTGCCTCCCCACCCCACTTATTCCTCGCTCATTCCCCGGAGCAGTCTGTGTATTGATTAAGCACAAAATGACTTCATTTCTCTTGAACTGCGCGCACCAAAGAGTAGCGGCGTGCCGGGCTTCACGTCTCTCGCAGCTTCTCGTGCGTAGAGCGATTAAACGAGAAGAGTGCGTGCAGCGGTACCATGATTATTGTTTGGGGGGCGGGGGTGGTAAGTGAGTGGGAGTGGAGCTCTGACATCGCCATACTCTTGTCCAGAGTACAGGGGAAGAGGTGAGGCGGATACGGAGGTCACTAGAGAGAATGAGCGAGACACTCGGCCATGCCTGGGGTTTCCCTGGTGTGATTCTTTCTCTCTCGCGCCGTCTCCTTATCGCTGACACGAGCCGCTAGCGACTGTCGCTGGGCAACTGGTGCTGAAAAGGTTAGAGGGGTTGGGGGTGGGAAGAAGCTCTGCGAACTGATGTTGTCTGGAATCAGATCGGCTCCCAGACTTTTAGTGGGTGGGGGTGGGGTAAGACGAGACCCCTCGCGCCGGTTACCATAGTGTTAAATGTTTTGCGACGTATTAAGTGTTTTCAAGGACTGCAGCTGAGCAAGCAAGTTATTCTTTCTTCTCTCGCTTTGATGACTCGGTTCCACTGCTGCGCAGATATGAGAGAGTTGTGGCGAGCGCGAGGGTAGCTACTAACAGACGCAGAACGTGTGCGTGAAGCATTGCGACGTGACGCAGGGTGGGGTGGGGGTGGCCTCGCCCCGTGGAACTAGGCCCGGGCTGCGCGTGAAGAGGGAGCTGGCTGCTGCACGACATGGGACGCGCCTTGTGGCAGTGGAGCACGCGCCCTGACACCCGAGCCTCGTGCATCGCGTTGCGCTGGCAGACTCTTTCCACGGCATCCCCAACGGCAGCAGGCAGCTTACCTGCAGCGGAGACTCGATAACGGTGCGTGACGTTTGTCACGAGTGCTGCTACTGTTGCTGGTAGTCGTGATGGTGGGGAACAGGTTTTGTTCTGGTGTTGTTGTTGATGGCTGGAGGAGCTTGCCTGACGGTGAAGAGTGGATATAGACTGACGACAACTCGTCTCGCGCCAAACACCTGGTCCACTGGAAAGCAAGATGCCAAGAGGAGATGGCGGTGAAGTGACGCTACTTTGACGGGAAGTTTCTTGTATTTTTTACCCTCCTTCGTCGTTGGCATTAGCTCATTTCTTAGCGCAGGACGAGGCTGCTCTGCTGCTTCTGGTGGTGGTGGTGGTGGTACTAAAGGTGGTAGAGCGGCTTGGCCATGGACGACCACGGATTCCGTTCTCTGCACCGCTCGCAGCCTGAACTGCGAGTGACCTCAGGCTCCTTCGATAGTCTTCACGTGCCTTTCTTCGAGGACTTCAGCAACCGCCAGCGCGGACGTTCGCGCAGACGACGTAGCAAGGGGCACGCTGCTCCAGGTAGGCATCGGAACATCTGCAGGTCCGCATGAATGAGGGTTCTTTGAGAACTTACAAACCGGACGGGTGTGTGCGTGTGACAATAATAGGAAAACGATTGTATAGCGACTTTTCCATTCAGCTATATTTTTTGTCTTTAATGTACCCATACTTTCAGATCAACCATGGAAGGTTAAAGAGAGAGCGGTGAATGTTTAAAAAAAAAACTATTGTCAGCTTGGTAACAAGTTAGTTTTAATTAGTGAGATGGTGAGACGCGAGCTGGTGACTATTCCATGTAAGAAAAGTCTTTAATTCCTCCACAGTCTCAGTCTGGTTCAGGAAGATCAACGTCAACCCCAGTTTTGCACTTAACTGAGAAAATCAGGCATTCGGGATCCTGATTAGAGCACCTGGAAGTACATTAAGGATGAATAGCAGTCTCCATAACGTTTTGTTGGAGTCCGTTTTCTGTTAGACGATTTTTATACCTTACTGGTTTAGAATCAAAGTTTGAAAAGAGAAAGCTTACTGTCTCGGTTGCTTGCAACTGTTTCATCACTTACCTCAGTTTTCCAGAGTCATTCATTAAGGGACTTGGGCATAAAATGGGCCACTTCATGGTGCCAGCATGCATTCATTTCTCCGTGAGGAAACCAGATGTCCAAAGTGCATTACTTTTGAGTTGCATTGTGGTGGACGCATGTATTAGCTTACATGATGTTACTGAGCATGACAAAGCTTTCATCCGTCACCTTCTTTCTTCTCCACCTAATTGCTTTAATTAAGTTTTTTTTTTTTAAGTTGCAAAGATTTATTGATATAAAACCCAATAAGGGTGACACAAAATGCATAAGCTTATAATGTGTGATCAGCTTTCAAGAACAAATTTTCACATAAGTTGGTACTTGAATTATAAATATAGCAAATAAATAACATTAGCACCAACTGAAGATTGTTAAAATAAAAAAACCATTATAAGCTCAGTGTTTGATGGTAGAGAACGTGGAATCAGATTATGAAGAACATGAACAAAAGGCTAAAGTCTGGCTGAGTGTCAGAATAGTAGCAGGTCTATGTCTAAATAAATTTGAGAAGGCAGTTGGATTTGATGAATACCAGCTTGATGAATATTATTATAATGCGGACATTTTAATAAATAATGTTCATCTAACTCGTTTAAGGGACTACACAAACATGATGGATTATTTGTTAAATCTCTTTTAAACTTTCCGTTTCCTGTTCTGGTACCAAGTCTGGTATGTAGATTTGGTCACAAGGAATTCCGAGATAATAGAAAGCAGGAAACATTGCACTGCTATCAATCATACTATCTTTTAAACTCTGAAATAGATGTCGATGATCGAATGTTTTGTGATAAACTGCTCTAGTTGAATGTCTTTTGCTATGAGTACAACCATCCCCGATGACATCAGCATAATCAGAAATTGGTAAAAGAAAAGATTTGTGTATAGTTTTGAGCCCCTTTCTATTTCATTGATATTTGTATTGCTGTAATTACTTTCGGGATTATATCATTGAACCGCTTCACAAAATTGCTAGACAGGCAGTTTATGACGCTCGTAGGGGCACAGAGGTCAGGTACGCACGCAGTCCGGTCCTGGCAGGAACTGAGGAACTACACTCGCGCGTCGCTTGACAATGGAGATTTGAGGAACGCGACATCCGGCCTGAGGTTTTATGGGAAATCTCGAAAATAAATCTTAAATCGCCGGTCTCAAGTGAGGGTCGAGTTCACCAAGTGTGGTCTCGGTGTTTGACTTAACACTTGATAACGGCTTTGAGGTTAAACTTTCAAGATCTCTCGTTCACGCTAGCCAACGGATATTGTTGGAAGTTACGCCGACTTCGGACTTCACATAAAAAAATGCGATTTACAGGAACTTTATAAAATAAACTCGCAGAAAAAGCTAAATAGTATAGCATACAGCACACCTGGTCTAGATGGTATAGCAAGTAGGTCCTAGACTACAAACCCCGTGTACTTGTCGACACCTGTCTCACTAACACGTGATCACAGCTTGGATGCTATGAGGTGTGTCGTTGGCATTCTATAGGAATTGCTCGGCTCCAGTGTGAGCTGGGTCGTATATGCGGTCCGTCGTCGACAAATGTCGTTAACGACAATGACAGCTGAGGAAGAATCCCATTACGCGCGCGCGCACACACACACACACACTTTCTCTCTCTCATGCGCGTGAAGTTGGACAAGAATAGCAAAGATAAGGAGACAGCCATGGAGTCTGTAGTGCCAGTGTACAGCCGAGCGCTGACGTACAAGTTATCAATGCCTGTACGCTGGCGGCGGGCGTTGTCGCTGTCTACTCATCTGGATGACGGTCGACATCGGCGGAAAGGAAGTGCAGCGGCCTTGGCATCGACTTCTGCCGACGTCACTGGGGAAGGGATGGGGTTGGGGGGTGTGAAGTGTGTCCTCGCTGCCGGCGCTGCAGGCTGAGACGTTGACGCACTTTGGATACCTGGAGACGTTGACAAAAGTTTTTGTTTCCAGCCTCCAGTTCGTTACGTGCCACGGTTAATACAGCGTCTCAGGCATGCAGCTGGGTGCAGCATTTATCAGCATGTTGCAGCAAAGTCCAAGACACACCCTCCCCTCTTCGTCCTTTGGTGTAGGTTCTTTGCCTGAGGAAGGGTGGGGTAGGGATGGAGAGGAAGAGTTTCTTTTCAGAAAGAAAGGGCGTGATTAGCTTGAAGTTAAATTAGGGTCACATGGAAAATTTGCGGGCTCTTTCTCGTTTCCTACATCTTCCAACCCTTTCCTGTCGTATGTGTGTCGGAAGGTCGTAGGTAGGAAAGTTTGACAGTAGTAAGACTTCATTATAATTTACTGAGGATGAAGCTAGAGGGCAAAACATAATATCGTGACAAAGAACGTCGGATACATGTTGATATGTCGTGTTAAAATGGATTGTGGTTTGACTTTGGTGATCTGTTGAGGGGAGACCTCTTGCTGTACGAAGAACGAGTACCGTAAACTTCGGTCTGTTGAGTGCACATGTATACAACCCGAACCCAATAAATTAAAAAAAAAAATCTCTACTTTATTCACAATAAATAAGCCGCAGATATGCAAGCTCCTGTGCAGCGGTTCGATTACTTTTTTCGTCAGGTCGATCGCCTTCAGCGTGAACACTGCATCGAAGGCATTTCCTCTCGTTTTCGCCATGATGAGGGTGTGTGCTTGAGCACATGATCTGAATGCTTCAATTATATGCGGCTTTGATTTTTAAAAAAATGAACAGTTAACTCGCGGACAGTGAACACTTCAACATGAAGCTAAGAATACACGAGGGTGTGATGCTCCTGGAATAAAAGAAAAAATTTGCAAAAAATCCGCAGGGTTTAAAGCTGGGAAAACAGTCGCGGCTTATACTCCGAAATGTACGGCATTGAGTATTATTTCGTGTCATGAGCATCTACCCCGTGTCTAATGTCCTTCCCAAACACTACGCGGTGCAGTGTTCTATTTTACTCCCTAGGACCGGAAGACTCATGCACATTTTGCATTTGGGTTGTAAGGTCCGAGGCAGCAGAAAGCCCAGAGGTGAGAGCTGTGCTGTCTTCCCAATCCAGTGACACACCGAGGCGCACTAGACACACCTCTCCTCCAAACACTACTGCCAGTCGACCTAGTTGTCGGGAATAGGTACCTGATTCTATAAAAGATTGGGGAAAGCTAAAGGTAGTAAGGAAATGGGCACAGACCTGACAAAAAACTGGCCTAGAAAAATAAGTAATATGGGGCGAAGAGATAAAGCGTCACACTTCATTGACCGAAATGACATTTTTTTTAAACCTTTACAAGGTATAAGAACTCGGTCGCAATCCGTAGGCAGAAGACTGTCCTTGGCATTTTTTTTTCGGCTCGACAGCGTGGGATTTCTATTTTAACTCCTTCCTAATGCAGGGAAGGAGTTTTGTAAGACGGGCAATTATGATGTTGAAGTACCAACGCCTGAAGCAGGGGCGGCTTGTGAAGTATACTCAGCTGATGGCGACTGTGGAGACGGTAGATGAGACAGGATGGGGGAGGGAGAAAAGGCAAATGTCGGTAGAGAACCTTACCACTGACCGAAATATTGTTATCTAGTTAAGGTGCCCGGCGTTGCTTGGGTGATGTCCCGTCTTCTGTAGGAGAGTCGCCACGCGATTTTCTCATTACCGTGTCGTGTTGACAAACTTTGTTTTATGTAATAGAGGTGCACAGCGCAATTAGCACACTGTTTTCCTCATTTAAGCCGTCGGCAACACGACTGATAAAATAAATGTCTAAGTTAAACATACTCCTGAGCAGCATTCACAAGCCAGAAGGGAACATTTCTGCCAAGTTTGGTTAGAATCGGTGTATTTCCATAATCACGAGTTGCCCGTTTCTCATCCACCAACACACCCACCACCCACATGAATGCAGATAAGAAGAGTCGGTGTGAATAGACTCATTAAAGAGCTGTTGGCTAAGTCTGTAGATGTCGGGTTGCAGATTGTGGAGATAAAAGACGCCACAGCCTTCTAAACCCGTGTCTGATGAAGGATATGTTTGAATGTGTGTGTGAGAGAGAGAGAGACATTTGAAATGCATGTAATAATCCGCCAAGACATGACAATATTCCACACCAAAGATGGGCTGTATATTATGCCGCATTAGATGTGCAGTTGTGGTGGTGGTGGTGATTATGAGTATGAGCGAGAGATTGTTGGGTGGGTGATATTTTGCATCATAATCCTTAACAGTCTTGGGTGTCACAAAACATAAACCCATCTAAATAGCAACACATACACATTTACTCCAGTAATAATAAACCGTAAAGGATCTGTCAAAGTGTAAGAAATCTTAAATAGTAGGAGGGTTTTATGTAATGTTCTGTCAAATGTAAGGACTTTAAAGGTCTTCAGAACGAATACTAAAGTAAGGACTAATACGAACCTAAAGAACCCAGTGACCGTGGCCGATGAAAGGGTGTTTGACAGGCGGTCACTAGGACAGTGACAAAACTCAGGACTGGAGAGCGGGACTGATGTCAGGTGGCAAGCACCGAAAGTTTGCAGCTGTTAACAAAGCGCAGTAAAGACCTAAACCATGTTGTTCACGGTCCATTGAATTTCGGAGACAGCAAGCAGCTTTTGACCCGCAAAGAAAGGGACTGTGAAGTGGGTTGAGCAACCGGGAAGGGGTTGGTTTGTCGCTCGATGCAGGGGCTAAACATCGGATTTTTTTTTTAAATTGGAAGACTGGGAGAGGGAGATAATAAAAAGGGAATGAATGCTTTCCGTTTTCGAGTGGATGCCCGCAGGACAAGCTGGGCTAGTTACTGCTCGTTGTGGAATCATTAGCCCCTTTCTCAAGCCCGCTGATTCCCGGAATAAAACCACAGTTCTTGGCCTCCAGGAACTGCGCCTCGATATCGATCTGGTCGTCCTTGACCCGCCGTGTGATCTCGATCGTCTGCCTGCCCTGCCGCACTGACGGTGGGGAGGGTGTGGTGCGGGAAGGCTTGGCTGAGCAGGAAGGTGATGAGCTGCCTTCACGCGCTTTGTTGTATGTGGAAGAGCGGGTGGCTAGCTAGTCAAGTGACCTGTACTTTGTTTTGTATTTTTACCATTCACTCGCCGGTGTTGTGGTGCAGCTGGTAGCCGTCCGCGTGTTAAGTAAATATGCATGGCAGCGTTGTTCTTGTGCACATGGTTTCTCTTCTCCCCTCCCTCGACCATCCGCCCGCCCGCACACTCCTCTAACACTGGCTCTGTCTCACACCTTCGACCTTGCCGTATGTCTCGGTCTATTCTTGTCGCAGTAAATACGTTATTTTGCGAGTCGCCGGGTCCAGAAAGTTGCTAATCGGAGGGAGTACATTTGGAGACAGGAAGACCTTGAATGGCAGAACCACAGCTGCTGCGCAGGCGCCGTAATGACGTCCGGCGTCTGCTGAGGCCTTCGTCGTGGCTGCAGACAGCAGCATTCTGTACAAAAGTCGAAGTAGAATGGGGAGATGGGGAAGGAGGACTCATGGGGACGCTGAGAAACGCTGCAAGGCGCGCCTGAGACCAAAATGCCGTCTGTCAAAATGGCGGCTTCTGAGAATCTGTCGTCGTTATGTGTGTACTGCGGTTTCCTGTTTTACGACAAAGCTGTTTAGCCAGATATCATCTTTGGCTAGCGCCCTTTACGAGTCCCTGGACATCTGTGCTGCAGTTGTGTTTCGAAATAGAAACACGTTGTTTATAACTTTCGTGGCACAGAAAATTCAATAGCGTATTTATGATGGAAGAAGAATGGAAGCTATGAAATTATAAAACATTGTTTATTGAAGTCTGTTTCACGTCTTTATCCACTCAGACTTTCAGTGTTTTTCATTGAATTATTCAACTGTGGATCACGAATGTGTTGGTGAGGTTCTGACTTACTGGTTTTTCTTGTAAACTTCTTTGGTGGTAAAGATGTAAAGATAAAGCGCTAAGAGGTAATTGTAATTGTAATCGTTATATAGAATCAGAAGGGCTTTGTAGGGGAGGTAGATACAGACCTGAAAACCCAACCTGGTGAGTCGCCTCAGTCGGGAAAAACTATGCTCCTCTCAAAATGCCAATAACCGCATGGGAACCCATGGTCTCTGCGCATGCGTCTTATTAATCCCTTTCCTATTTTACCATTTTGGTGAATTCAGTAGTGTGTGTTGGTGCTGTTTGGGTTGTGTGTGTGTGGGTGTGTGTGTGTTAATAACGCCTATTTTGCGTCGAGCTAAGCACTCGTTCCAATGTTCGAAAAAAGCGTTAAATTCTAGAATGCCCTCGGCCCCTTTTCTCTCTTTCCAAGCCCCTCCACAGCGATAACTGCATCATTACCCACACTCCCGAAAACTTGAAGGTAACGCAAATCCAGAACCTAATTCCCTCCACCCCCAATAGCCCTGAATGTCGCTCATTGGTGCTTGTTCGAACCCTGGGGGTCTGCAGCTTGAAGCTGCATCTCCCTCCCCCGCCCCCAACACACAAAGGCAGGGAGGGGGAGTGAGGGTAAAGTCATTATTAGTCTGGAGTTGCCGACCACGGTCACCAGGGCGAATCGGCGCTAGGCTCGAGGCAAGCAGACCAACGACCGCCGTCCAGAACCGCTAAGGAGAAAGGATATTTGAAAGGTCATTCAGTCGACATTTTCAGCACCAGCGACAGGTGTCTCAACTGCTTCATATTCCATCTTAAAGACAAGATGCCGACAGGCCGCTCTACTACGGGATCGGCGCGTGTCACCTGAACAGCGCATGCAGCTATTCTCTCTCTCTCGCGCGCGCGCGTATGATACTGTTCGAACGAGTTTGTTTTGTTAGCATAGGTCATCTGTAATATACATCATGCTCCCAGAACAACGACAAAAATGAAATTGTCTCAGATTGGCGTGGGGGAGCGGGGACACAGCGAAGGTCCTACGTGACGGTTGTAATCCTGTACGGGGCTAGCCTTTGGAAATAAGTGTGATGACGTCGGTATTGCATTAGTCACGTGGTCGCTGCTGTCCAGAGGTGAATTTATTATGTCAGCATATGCTTTAGGCGGATAATGCAAAGCCGTCGTCTTTGGTCGAGGTTGGAAGTGCCGTAGAAGCTGTTGTAGTATATTACAAGAAGAAAGGGAATTTGTTTTGTGGTGCATTACCTCCTGGGGCCGTAGTTATGAAGTGAGGGTGAATCATTGCTCTAGGGCAGTATGGGGAATTCAAAGACAAACATCTTGAGTCCATAGTAGATTGGTTGATTCAGATCTCGTCTCGAGCTTACGCTGTTCTTTCTTTCACAGCCTGTGGCATCTGTTTGTGGAGCTGGCTGCTTTGCTGTGAAGTAACATTAGTTGCTGGCACGGCGTAAAACACCGATTTTCTCCCTTGTGTCCGAATTAGCAGGTCGTCGGTGCATACCAGTGATGTATGAAAACATCTATGTTTCTAATCGCTGCTTTTAGTGCAAAGTTCACACGCGCACCGCGCGCACATACGCTTTACCTGTGCTTGTCCACTCCCACCCACCCTGCATTTTTTAAAAAGCCGTCTTTGGCATTATTTGTGCGAACGGAGGGTCTGCATTTATCTGACCGTCCTACAGGCTGGAAAAAAAAAGTGTGGGGCTGAGGGGGGGGGGAGGTGGAAGGGCACGCTTGTTTGACATTTGCCGGTCGCTTGAGAAGTGCGATCGGGTTCACTCCAGCCAGAAGTGTGTTGTAGCAAGAAATTTTCCACAACATTCGCGTCATTATGTTGTATTTGTCAACCGCGAATGTTGTAACCGACGTTTTACATTTTTTGCAGCATCAACTCACTATGGTGGTACCGTGTCAGTTCAGTTCATTCTAATAATAGTTCTGCTCGACAATAATAGTTTGTTTTTAACCCCTTCCCTACCCTACAACCCACCCGACACCGACAACTGTCTGCCTGGGTCGTCTTCATACTCGTGGAAAATCGATATCCATGTTTGCTTTTCGCTCGGGCTCTGCACTTGTAAGAAGAGGGACATCCAACGCTATTGCCCTCATCAAAATGCAGAGCGACCTGTTTACAATGCTGTGCTTAAGAAAGTCTTTGTTGGAATATGTTGACAGACAATAGAGTGCACCAAAAAAGGTAGGGTGGAATACCAGAATAGGTTGAAGGAAATATTAACTTGCATCATTCATCTACCACAACAGTGCGTATTCTTTTGTCATACATGATGCAGGCTGTGGAAGCAGGCTGCTGTCTTAATGAAACGCAAAAATGTTTGAAGGTTTGTACACCTGTCTTGTGCCTCCCTTCCTGCAATTTTAATGTGAGCACCATTTGTACAGTTCAATCACACCCCGACGCTCAACATTCTGAATGCTTTATCTTTCTGATACTCAGCGGTGGTGATTCATCTGGCTTTCAGTCTCTTTGTGACGGGGAGTGTCTTTGTGGATTAGCAGGGCCTTCTGCAATGAATACTTAGCATCATTAGTTTGTTGGAAACATTGTCAAGTCTTGCCATAGCACATTAACTTTATAGCATGGCTTGTGCAGCCCTTGTTTCTTGTTTGAAAAAGTTTTTATGTGGGTAAGATATAGGGATATTTTGGTATTCTTGATAAAAAATGTTGACATCCTGGCTGATCTCCAGAGACAGAGTGACGCGGCTTTTGTTCACTATTTAGGCCAGCAGCTTTCGGCTTGGTTTGGTCCGCACTAATGCACTGTAGATGACACTGACTTACTTGTTCTGTGGTCATGAATGGCCTTTATTATTCCCATTCTTCTTGCAGGAAATCTTATGATTCAAATAATGATCTGACTGAGAAGTTTAATTAAGGGGCATTATCCAAGATTAATAGTCAAACAAGTCTTAATAAAGTTTGTAGACAGCATTATAACCTGCTCAAACTTTTTCATAAAGTTGGGTTTCTTTGTGTGTGCGAACATAAAAAAACCCCCACCTGTTTAGACTTTACCTCTTCCCAGTTTGCCTTATATTTGCCCTTTTATTAATTTGTGCAGCTGGAAGTCCACATGATAGCCCAAGGAACCTATCGCCTAACCAGCATGTCAACTTTGCTTTCCAGGCCATCAGAAAGTAAGTTCTCCACAACATTTGTGATGAATGTTTCAGTGGCAACAGTTATTTGATGTTAAAAGTAACTTTTTTGTCTCCCACCTGTACCCCAGACACTATTCCCAGACTTCTTGTTAAATGGAAAAAACTGAAAGGTCTAGCTGGCTGCAATTTTTTCCTGTTGACTGGGTAGAAAAATAATGTCCACCTTACTACATCATTAGTAGTGAAAAAAACTAGTTCAAGAGTAAGACCTTTACACTTTCAAACTAATGTGCGGGAATAGAATAAAGTAGTCACATTTCTGCTGAAGAAAATCTTAAAATGTTTGCTTATGGTCAGTTAGGGTATGTTTTCCATTTGTTTGTCACAGAAGCATCAGTTCTAGTTTTTGCTGTAGTTTAACAGGCCCAGAAACTGTTTACCTCAAGTTTTGCCAAACTTTCCATAAGTTATGCCAGCAGGGAATTTTCATGCCAATTACACGAGTTAATTTTTTTTTAAAATCACAATTGACTTATATTTTTAAATACCCTTTATGATTGAGTGGATATTTTGTGTGAAGGGGAAATAATTTTATAGTTAGCCAGGCAAGAGTCAGTTATATACAGAGTAGTCCAACATTGATGTTGTGAGGTCAGATGAGAACACTTCAGTGCCTGCTGAGTTGTTGCTATCAAAGTAATGATTTCTCAAGCAGATGTATGTCTGGAAGATGAAGATTCTTAGCTAGATATGGATTTGCTGCAATACAAAGAAAATGTTCATAACATGTTGGTTGCATACATTGTCACTGAATCAATCTGGTCCTTACTTGAACCTGTCCTCTGAAAAGGTCAGACTGGGCACTCGGCTGCTAAGATAAAAATGGGCAAAGTGCTTTGAGGTGGAAAATCTTAAAAGACAGGCTGTGATGACCTGAGACATTTTGACAAGAGGCTGGCCAAGGATAAGCAAAAACATTATTTGAACTGAAGGAGGAATACTTTTCTTTTACCACATTGTGCACTTTAAAAAGTAAGCATCTGCAGTCCATGAAAAAGGAAATAAACATAATTAATGTTGATGATATTAGCAGCTCAGCCTTAGATTGCAGAGATGCTGCCACTTTCTTAGTTCTAGGGTACATGCAAAGGGCTATTGAATATGGGCCACAACAGTGACTGACTTTTATTGTAGGAAATATCAAACCAAAGATAAAAATCGACCGCATAAGAAATTTTAACTTTCAAAAATAACCCAATCAAGCTAAACTGAAGGTTATAATTTCTTTAGCTTTGTCAGCACTGTTATGTAGTCTTGATATTGTCTTCCCCACCCCACAGTATATTGTTAGAGCCAATGCTTTTCTCACAACGCATCACTTTGAACTTTTTCCTCATCCTTGATGAAATTGTATTATTATTAAAATATGCTGTCATTGCTAGTTATATCAATAGAAGATCTCTGTACTTTTAGTGCAATGATAAACTATTCTTATTGACTTCCATATCTAAGATTTATGTTGAATGTGTATTTTCTCAGATGTTCCATTTTGATTAGACAGTTACAAAAATGGATTTTTTGTGAAACAATTTATCTCACCCCCCAAATCCCCATTGGTGTGGTGGTAATTTGGACTACACATTGAAGAGGGCATGAACATTCCTTGTGCAAATGTTTAATGCAAAATGTAAAAGTGAAGTCTTAACTTGCATGGATTTGAGCAGAACAGATTGTTTTAGCTCCGGCTTAGAATATAGTGTTATGACCTATACTACCTTTCGAATATGCTTTTTTACAGAATCTAAGTTTTTGAGATTAGAGTTGCTTTCCGGAAATCTTAAATGTCATCATGTTCTGTGATGTATATATTTTTTTAGCTTTAATATAACAGTTGTTTACATTAAGGAGTCTTCAGATTACAAATGTAATCAAAGTAGCCAGTTGCCACTTATTTTCTATTATCATCTGCTCATTATTGATAGTTAACAGGTCCTATCACTTTTTCCCCCTCACAGATGTGATGGACGTAGATGGTCCTTTGCTTCTATTCCTTCATCTGGGTACGGCACTAACACACCTGGCAGTTCCTCAAATGTATCAGTGAGTTCTCAGTGTGTTTGTGTGGGAAAACTAGACTTTTATATCTAAATGATGACAAATATTTATATCTCAGATTTTCTTAGCTTTATTCAATAAATATATAGAAATAAAAAAATAATTAAAAGTAAAATTAAAATATCAATTAAGCTCCGTACCGCAACTTTTAGGCGAAAAGGGTGGAGTGAGGGGAGAGATACATGATAACAGAATATTCTAGAAGGCACCCTAATTTTGAATTTTACTTTGGAAGAAGTATCTAGAAGAAAAAGAACAAAAACCAAGAATGATAATAATGAAGTACCAAATGTACTGGCAGAAGTTTCATTACAACAGAAGTAATGGGGTCACAGAGCAGGTTGGTGTAACTTTGGTCACAGCAAGGTATGGTGTTGCAGTCGCGGTACTCGTCCCAGGAGCGGTTGCACCAGTTGCCATCGCAGCCGACGGCAGAGGAGCTGCACTTCTTGTCGCATCACTTTGGAAGTTCCGAGAACAATGCAGTGACAGAGGAGACAGATGGACGTTGCTCCCCTAGCATGCGACCACGTTCACGCAGTCTGAGGTATGCAGAGACTGAAGGTTTCCAACTTCTTGTGCTCTCTTTTTTATCCCTTTATACTTGGGTTTTTTTGTTTGTGTTTTTTTTATTATTTTTTTTTGTCAAAGGAAAAGCAAGTCTTTGAATGGCGTTAATGTATGTTTGCATGTAAACAACAGAATTTGAAGCTTCTGAGATTGTGTGTTAATAGCACAGAGTGTGCGTTTCTTGCCTTGCAGGATTTGCACATGATATTCCACTTCTGTGCAGTCCATTACTTGTGTACAAACAAATGCACACATTCATAAACATACATTTGAAATAGATGTATCCATGCTCTTACATGCCAAAGATTTTGCAGCCAGGTTCATGTAATATTCAGAAGTTTTCACAAATTAGCTACAGCCTGCTAGGCAGGGAAGGGAAGGTCTGAGTTCTCAAAGGAAAGATAGCTATTGATTTTTCTAGTGGCAGGGGATCTGTACTCATTTCAAGATACTGTTAATGTGGTCTGGTTTCTGTGGCAGGCTGCAGAAATGACTTCATTGGGTAGATAAAGCCTATGCTAGTACTTTAGTAACAACAACAGAGAGGACTGATCTAAAGTGGCAGCCATAGTAGCTACATACTCTTGCAGGTTTCAGGGTTAGATTGATATAGTGGCAACAAAGGGGGAAAACATGAAAGATAATGAGTACCAGCCATATGGGACGAGCCTGATCAGTTTGACAAAATGCTTGATCGCTGTTGTTTCCTTGCTTAATGACCTGCTGCTTTTACAGCATGTATATTAAAAGACAAATGACTGGAGTCGGATGCTTGCTTACAGTGGAAGTATTGCCAAAGTTGTCTCTTGGGAATCAAAAACCTTTGTTTAAGCTTTAGGAAGTGATTTCTATATCGGGAGTTGAAGCCTAATAGGAAATCATTGATTGAATGTTTATTAGAGATGTCTGCAAACTTTGAGAATTCTAGCCAGTGTGTTTTTAAAGTACAGCAAAGTGCCTATAGAGAACTTGAACTGAGATACCATTTATTAGAAGTGCTGCATTCCTGTATGTAAATATCCAATATGTACACATGCACTAATACATATGTATTCACATGTTCCCTTTCACACATGCATGCACACACACATTTTGAATCATAAGTGATAATTTTGTCTTATTCTTGCCTGTTGCTGTGTTCAGCTTGTAAGCTGTCTGATGTTTTTAAAGTTTGAATAAAACCACTTTAGGTTTTGTTTTTTGAAATTTTATTTTTTCATGCCTTTTGCCTCGCAGCCTTTCCTGGCTTGCCCTAGAGTAAGAACTTTTGATGTTTTAGTATGTGTGTGCTTACCATTATTAAGCAGCTTGTATACATTGTACATTTGTGCCTGCTCTTTTTATGCTGTGATCCTTATGTTTCTTGCATGCACATCTGCTCCTTTTTTGCTACAGATGCCTACACTGATTGCCTGTCACAGTTGCTTTATGAGTGTGTCCTTATTGTAGTTTACCAAATCTGAGAATGAATGTTGGACATTGTCCTGAACTTTCCCACCTCCTGACACCAGCCCTGTAAATTGTAATCACAGTCTTTCCAATCTGATCACTGTAGATAATCCACTACTCATTCATTGTTTATGTGCACACTGTTGTAATTCTTGGTTTCTGCACTGGTATACACATGAACCTAAAGGGGTTGTTAAGTAGACATGTATGTCTTAATTTAACTGCTAATGTTTTCAGTCCTACAGTTCAAAATAGCCTCCCTTTAAGCCCTTTTTTTAAAAATATGCAACTTTTTTTTTAAAAAGTAAATGTCATTAATGTAAATCCATGATATCAATAATTCACAGTAGGAAAGGTTCTCTACAAGCCGAGAGCAATAACAGTTATTCACAACTTTCTTTGAGTACAGCTATCACTCATAGAGGTAATGTAAAATGCAAGACCATCAGAATGTCTCAACAGCTTATGGTTTTGAAGACAGGTGTTACCCACTCTTGATTTTGTAAAAGAAGTCAGAATATAAACATGAAATAAGCATTTGCATGGACAGAAAGATGGGAGTAGAGGACAGATCGTCAAGATGCAAAAACTTCTCGTAGAGCTTGTGAAGAAAAATCATTAAGCAGTTTGAAAGATTGATGCCCATCAGTTCACAAGGATCTATTGAAAAATATTCAGAGTAACTTCAGTGCAAGCAGATTTAGTTGTAGTGTACATTTACGGCCTCCCCAGCACTGACTGTTCTTAAGTCACCGCAGTACAGGCAGACAGGCCTTGAGCAGCTGACGAGGAGCAAGTGTGTCTGTTCCATCATGTACTAGTATGTGACCTGTCTGTCTGGTTATGGACATTCCTTGCTTGTCGCACAAAATTTATGTTGTTATTACTGTTCACTTGGTATAAATTTATGTTGCTACTTAATAAAATCTAGACTCTTGTCATTTTAAGCCTGCCTGCAGTTGCTGTTGCAAGGCCAAACGAAATGATCTCACCCCTGCACTAAATTAATTGTAGTTTGGAAGAGTTAAAATGCACTAGTGTTTCTTTAACAAGTGTAGAGAACTTTTGCCATTATTTTTTAAAGCAGTTTCTCAAATAGGACTCAGTTGTGAAGCATTCATGATATTGATAAATGCATTTGTTGTTGCATAGACTGTAAGGGTCTTCACTTTCCTGTATATAAGAGTAGTTATGAAATACTCCACTATAAAGAATTGAAGTTTTGGTGTAGAGTTTAAGTTGAAAGCATTAATTCTTGTAAAAAAGAAACAGAAAAAAGTATGGAATCATTCTTACCGTTCAGGGTGAGGAGAGGCTAAAAAAAAACATAGGAATGGTTAGATGTTAGCCAGTGACCCTGTGGAATCAGTGTGCTCATTTTTGTCTACAAGCATATTGCAGTTACTGGGACATACAATTTTTAAAATGTTGCAAAGAAGCTGCTCATTTGCAATAAACTCCACACAGAAATTATATTCATGATGAACCCAGTCTTTCTGTCAAACCCTATTCATTAATTGACTTAGGGATTATCCTGCATCAGTACATATTATACTTATGTTTATATGATTTGGCAACTTAAGTTGTCTTATTATAAACCTTTGACCAAGGTATGGCATTTTCCAATTTTTTTATTATTCTTTTTATGCAGTTGTGTTTTCAAATCACTTTCTCAATAACAGTGCTGGATAGTGCCTGTGTATCAGTTCTGATCTTGCACTGTTGACGAGAAAACTAAAGCAAAACCACGAGTATGTCTTCGTTAATTTGATGTTTTGAGACTATAATTCTATGGTATCACGGTTAAAACTTGTGTTGCAACTAATTATTGATGTGAGAAGTGTCCTGTGCTAGGTGTGCACAGGGTTTATCAACCTGTGTGCATTTAGATCAGTTTTTGTAGGCTGTAAATGTTATTTTACATTTTTGAAACAATAGGCATAACCTTGAATATGTAACCCTGTATTTTTAAGCTTAGTGGGTTTTTTAACATAAAAAAACATATATGCCTTTTGCATTCTTTTTTGCTTACTTAATAATTCTACCACATTTTATGAAACTGCTGTAGTGTATGAGCATGACTGCCAAGTTGATTTCTGTTTGAAGTTGGTACAGATGTCATATGACACTTACTGTTTGTTCCATGTGTCTTCTATGTTTGTCTTTTATTACTTTTCTGCCTAGTTCTTTCTTTTTCCATTCTTCATATTCTATCCATGTCTTCTACTTGAGCACTGAGAGCATGCACCATCAGTGGGATTATGTGCTATATAAATCACAATTATTATATTTTGATATCTATCATTACATAACATGTTATTGATGCTGCCATGTTAGAAATGTAAAGACTATTTTCGTGCATGCTCTCTCCCAATCAGATTGTGTTTATGTATTTCACAAAATATGAGGATTTTATGTCCTTCGCATTTTAGGAATGAAAGGCTGAGATTTGCCTTAGTGTCAAATAACACTTTTAACCCTTTATGAATTTGATGCAACTCCCCCCCCCCCCCCCCCCC